>JAMPIV010021365.1:0-21854 GCA_024509875.1 Oreohelix idahoensis
GACTTATACGACTGCAACCCATGGCAGGATTCACATAAATTATGGCCTAAAGTCCTCAATAAAAACTGTGCACTAAAGATGACAGCACCCCAGCAGTTTCCACTATAAAAAATGTCCTATATCCACACAGCAAAAACAGTTAATGTCGACATTAATCAAACACTGACGTAGAGACATTACAACTCACGGATAATACCAGAGAAGACCACACAAACAATTCCGCGTTGACCACTCCCGTTCCAACGCTCCGAATACCCACTGCTCCTCTCCGGGATCACACACTCTAGTTCCCGCCAAAAAACCTGCGCGAAACACGTATGTGACTAGTTATGATTTTCGCGCATGTTTTTGAACTGACAGGCACACAAACAGATACGAGAATAAATTAGCATCTCGCATGTTTATATAAAAGTCGTTCGCTACGCTTTTCCTGTACTACTGTCACGGTGAGCGGAGTATAAAGAAAAAGGTATAAGTTTACTATTATAAGACGTTAAACCAAACCTCAGCTTAATCATGGATACATTTAAGTAACCTCATAATCTACTTAGACCAAAAACCCTATTCCGAATTACTACAGCCCTTTCCATAGGATCAACTTTGTTAACAATATCACCTATTTGTAACGATTGGACCTCACAAGAAGCATTTGGACCGTGTTATATTAGTTATGTACGTGGCTACCAAAACTCCACCTGAGAAATAAGCTGATTAGCAACTGACCTAGAACAAAATGGCAATAACAAAATTGACGAACCCTCGGACTAAAATCAAGATAATGCACAAGAAACAGATAATGAGCGTGAATAGAACGAGATTCAGCATGACAACACTCTTGAAAAACCAGTGCATTTTTGTTTTGAGAAATATCAACAAGGATATGTTTGCGGAGTATGAAAATAGCACAAACTGTGCATATTTGATGTATAAACGTCACACGGGGAGCCGAACATACTTTTAAAAATTTGACGTCAGTGGTCCCTCGCGTGGCCGCCCGCACTGTGTAGTGATATTCTAATAGATACCCCTAGACCTAGGGTCTATTTAATATATGGACATACACGCCCTAATACAACCGACTTAGGTTGAACGGGACGCGCCTCGTCTAAACGAGGCAAAACTTTAAATAAAATAATATACAATTATACCCACAAACGTCCTTCAACAAGTGAGACATACCTGAAAATGATAGCAGATCAAAAGTAACAAACCTCAACGAAGAGAAACATAATATTTGAAGAGAGCTTTATTTTTTGTTCAGGCATTTCCCTTCAAAAGCGCCTCGTTCGTGGTTCTCTAAGTTGCCTTACTCCAATAACAAAACCATTCAAGATGCAGATGTAAGGAATGTACATTACACCACAAAATCACATGGGCCGTTTGATAAAATTGTCACATACATAGATTACTTATCACACATATTTTTAAGTACGCTTATTCTTAACTGCAACATCCGTTACATCCATTAGCCACCCAGGAGCTTCAAAAACATGAAGAGGTCGCTTCATTCAAGCATTTCAAGACATCTGGTCCTCACTATCATATATCCATAGAACCCCACGAATGTGCTGAAGTCTAGTATCTTAATGCATCTTTCTATTGCTACATCAATGACAACTAACACAATTAGAATTTGGTAGCACCACTTCTCTTACCTAAGGTCCTTACCATCAATGCAAATTCTTCCATTTCACATCTCACAAATCAAAAACAGCACTAACTCAAACAAAACTGCAAAATTCTACAATTAAAACCTTTTTATACTTGTACTTAAATCTTATAATTGCTCCCTAATATTCAGTAACTGAAGACCAAAGGTTGCGGTATCTCTAATCGCTACTAACATACCAAATCATTCGCCCACTCCTCCTAAATATAAGCGATGTATCTCCCAGATAGACGTTAGCTAATCCACTATTAAGGCTCAAAATCCCTTCCATTAACGATCCTACTGTCCACATCCTCGGCTCAAAAAATCGTGAGCACGAAAAATGTGAACGATTAGCCTATATCTAATTATATTAACACAAGCTGCCATAAAAGCATGTATACGTGTTACACAGTTTGCGCAGATTTTTCGCTGGCTTAATTCAAGGTCACAGAACCGCATGTACGATATTGAGATCGCATTCTAATATTAAATAAATATAATCGGGCAACTAGCTGATACTAGCAACACATACGACACTTCGTACATATTAAGCACTTTATAATCAAACATCCTTATATAAATATTCTAAATAAATGTGGGTACAGTGGCACTGGACATTAAAACTTAGCTAATTGAAAACAGGACGCAACGTCGAACTCTCTAAATACAATGTGGCGATTAACCCTATTTACTTCCAACAACATCCTATCTACAAATTGCGATACATATTATCCCTCTTACCACAACCAAACATTCTCCTCCAACTATCTTTGTCATAAATATCGTCACTCAAACAGGAGTAATCCTATAAAATAAGCATTACCAAACATTTGTCACCGTCATAGATACAATAAAACGCCTCTTATAGTAAGTATTACTGAATATTCAAGTTATTAAAACTCACAAAAATCATCAATTACCAAACCTATCACTCCCATCATAAAATAAAAACAAATTTCTATCCATCCACATATTTATAGATCCCCAATAACAAGCTTTAATTTTATAATCCTAACATAAATAAATATATTTATATAATATGGACACAATAATAATATCATACAACCCACCTGTAAATCAAATACACATATAATTTCCACCTCAGTGGTTTAACAAAATTAAATATTACCTCTAATGCATAATTATCCTTATTACAGCTTAACTATATAAAAACCACTCTATAACTACATTTTATAATTTCCCCTTATTTTGCATTCGTTTGGGCAATAATAAATCCATTCTCTTTAATCAAACAAGAGTTAGTCGTGGAGCAATGCGTATTAAAAAAAATCATTATTCAGGGTAGTTCGATTTAATAGTAATGAGAACGGTGACCCTTTATTGTAAACCATTCAAGGACCCATAATACGCACTAACACACTTATATTCGGGCGCGCATAAACTACCTATTTCCCAAGACGAAGTCCCACCCAGTTGATCTTACTGGGAGATGGGTCATCAAACATTACATTATACTTCCTCAACCTCAATACACCCAACAACATTGGCTCGGTCCTAGCATACACCAGTAGACCATATCTTGCATTACCTCACATACAAACAAAACATAAATTAACCCCCCCATACCTGAACTCACAACCTCTTTACTCACCTTAAATGCTGAGCTAACGAGACAATTCTTTGTCCTACCCCCCCTTCAATACACAATCACAAAGGTATGTCTCGGTACCAACTCAAATATCTTGTCCCACCCTCGATTACAATAAATCCCGTATCTGTCAACAACAGTTGATCCCACATAACACCGTGACATTCGACCTTACTAAAATTCCGCGTACCATGTGTCTTAATGGCCGCTTTAAAACCACGCCAAACAACCGTCACAAATGCTATACCAGTAGGGGGTCCTTCTAACAATCTAAAAATTACTGACACACAACCAGTCCCGCAAAAGACCCAAGTTTTGGTTAAGTGAAGGATCACGCTCTGCACATTCAATGTCTAAAAAACCCACTAACAAAAATTACATCGAAGTTTCGCAGAGCAAGCATACTCTAAAACATCATACCTCCTCAACATCTATTACGCTGAGTAGTGCGAAGGCAACTAGATCAACCTATAAAAACCCGAGTACCATACTTCCTAAATAAAATTCGCGTACACTAACTATTAATGCGTCGATGTATAAACGGTCTTCATAAACTAACCGGTTAGCATTTGGCGTCCAAACACACCTCCGTACCCACCCACTCAACCACATACAAACTCAGACATTATCCCGAAAACCACCCAAACCAAGTTGCAATGGGTATCCTCTATCCCATATTATCTTGTGCACGATGTTATACAAAATGTAACCAACCCCACTGTCCCTGTTAATCGTTATCATGATGGAACATCTGGAGCATGGAATGATGATCTGGAATATGGGCAATCAACTTTTAACCATGAACCAGATCCATATAGATGGCAGCATTTACGGATAGGTTATAATATATAATTCATCTACATATTTCCAAAATAAAAACGGATATGCGTGTCGCTCTATACTACAAAACGCCAGTCCTCAATCCTCATCGGAGGGCTCTTACGAACCTGTAACCTATTGGCATGCCTCAATATACCACTTAATATGTAGAACAAATCAAACAAAAAAACATTCACGTACAAAATATATCGACATAACTCAATACTAGACGACATTCCAAATTCTGATAATACCAAACCTTATGTGCCATAAATAATATACATCGTAAATCGACCTGCTAACACTCTACAAAACAGGTGAGCTCTGCAGTCAATTAAATCATTAATCTCCAGGGATCATAAAAACAAATACGAATAACAAATACAAACCTAATTATTACCTACAACTGCTCTAATAAAAAATGACAATTATTCAACCTGTACATCTGATCACGGTCATCGCACCAAACACCTATACTAAAATAAATATGCTGTAACAGCTGCCGCCAAAATTAATTCTATAAATGAAGCTATTATAAATTCAAATGCGTCACCATATTAACCTGTCATTAACATAAGGGTTAACTTCACGAGTCTATCGCCACTTTATCACTTTCAAATGTCCAATAATACGTAATCTATGCATCGGACCTACAGGGTGACTTATCACCTAATACCATTTATTACTAAAATGAATAATACAACATCATGACCCAAACCGTCCATATTATCTATTAACCATTTAACTCATTTAAATCAAAAAAATCACACGCATAACAGGCAGTACCCAACTATATGACCACGTAAATGTGGTGATGCATCACCAATAATGACTGTTATCTACCATTCCGAAGTGCACTAATGCTAACTCAGGTGAAATTTCAATATCATGATCCAACTCTTAATGCATAATTACTTTCATAAACCTAATATATCAAGTTAATACGATTTTAACACAAATGTAAATCTATTCAACCACTTCTCTTACAACAACTTTCTGCATTAACAAAAATTCAATCCACTAAATGCTGTCCAAATCCCACAAGAAACCTCACACCTAACACCGTGTAACAACAGCATTACCACCCAGGATACCTTAACCACAACAACAACATAACACCCCCCCTAGTCCCACGCAAAAAAACAAATTTCTTTACTATACTAACTCACTCATCAACGTCCATAATTCCTGACTCAAATTAATTCCCCAATCAATCTGCATATTAATAAGCATTCGATATCAAAATTTCTACGTAACGCCCTGAACATTTGTTATATATCAGTGACTTAACACACACTCTAATACCCTTAATTTAAATATAATCCTGTTAAGACATTAAGTCTCTTACACTCAACTTCTTC
This sequence comes from Oreohelix idahoensis, assembly GCA_024509875.1. NCBI lineage: Eukaryota > Metazoa > Mollusca > Gastropoda > Stylommatophora > Oreohelicidae > Oreohelix > Oreohelix idahoensis. Next base: position 5,441 of record JAMPIV010021365.1, read on the forward strand.
TCGCCACCATTAAACTCAGTCGCCACCTTAGATAAAATGTGCTAAATAAATACACATCCTTAAAAATCTTCAAACAATACGTAACTAATTCTCTAACTACTCGCTTAACTATCCTAATTATATTAGATTCTATTTACCAAGGTCACCTAGTAATATAAACATATTCCCCGACAATAACACTATTACTAAATGTCATTTTATACTATAATTTACTTCTAATCAATTATAATATAATTTTTTAAATGTAAAATGTATCATATCACGCGAATTATAAAAAACGATATGATAAACTAGACACCTTTGGTTTTAAATCTAATATATAACGGTGTGGTGAAGAGGTCTTATTTTTAAAAAGGTGTTAGATCTGACATTGATAATTTGGTTATATTTTATATTTTTCTTTACTAAAATCTAGGCTGACCAACCTAGTACTATCAATCGGTTTTTTTTAGTGGCCCATAAAAAGAACTAATGATGAGCGAACAAAAATTGTTTAAGCATCCATGCATTATAATAAATTGAGAGCTTCTTGGTGTGACCTTTTTGGTCCAAGATTTCCTCTTATCCATGAGAAAGAAACCAGAATAGAACCATAAAATTAATAACATTAACTGACTCATAACAAATACCGAGAATTACTAATAACCATCTCCATCAGCCACTGTGGCGAATATATTGTCAGCAACATTTGTGTAACTTAACCTAGCGTCTCAGCCACCAGAGCTAAACAACATAGGAACTATATAAATATAAAATAATATTATTTTATTTTGTAGTATTTTTATATGTTTATTATATTTTAATATTAGATATATATAATATATATATATAACTAAAAATAAATAAAATATATATATCATATATATAAATATATATAAATAAAATATATATAATATATATATATAATAAAAGAAATAAGTTTCTATACAACCTACACTGCGTGGGCGATCACGTCATGGCATGAACTTACTCCAACCAACTAAAGACATAGATAACTTATTTGTATCCAGACATATTAGACACACAGATTCTAGCGACACACCCGTTACATTATGCAGTAGCAGCTACGAGCGCGTCTGGGGGCTGATTTGGCAAAACTTTAATTTTTACACAAACTAGACCTTATATTACAAATTTAAGATATTTCCTGAGGAATACCTGCGACAGCCACTGGGGTAAGCAAAAGATCTGAAAGTGGCCACTGAAAGGGTGTGAATTTATGAACGGAGAAAGAAAACAAAAGTTTTTTATGTTAACATTATATACTTAAATGGGAGTTCTTCTATCTTATTTACATCACTAATCTGAGAAGTCCCCCGGTTATTGAGTACAAAGGGAACGCTAGTGATATCCCAAACTGACTATTTCATAACTTACTGTAAACTTTTGATCTTTGGGTTAAATAACCTCTGTTGGGATCAGTCTTTTCTTTTCCTTTACCAGAGCGGAGAACCTATATGATTATATCATCTTTTTGCCATTTTTGTATGTAAACCATGATCTAGTAATTTCTATTGCATAATGTTTGATTTCTATTGAATAATTAAACTATTAGTTAAACCTTTAGGTTATCTGTCGGTCAAACCCTATCCATAGTATGTTATTCCTTAGTCAGATATCATCACGTTCGTTCGAATTTAGTCCCAGAATTGATAGCATGTGATGCAGTAGTAACTGTATTTTCGTACAAAGAGAGAAAGCGCGTCCCTGATTTAAATTTAGTCGTCCAAGTAGGCTGGACTATATAAATTATTCATACCCATAGACAGTCCTTGATCTTTTTAAGACTTATATTGGCGCGTGTAATTTAAATTTGACTATATAAATATAATATATTTAACTTATTAATTTTTTTTTTATAAAGATAATATTTATATTATATATCTTAAATTATTATACATAAATATCCATACTATGGCATCTATACACCGGAGTATATATAGAACACATACTATATACCAATAATAGTACATATATAACCAACCTAATACTAATGGTCCAGGAATTATTAGCCACAACGCAAGACTATAGGAACGACGCATGTGCTAGAAGTATAGGATTGAACACATCACAGTAACGGATAAGTCTCTCAAGCCTGTAGTCTTTGAAGGTACTCACTTGAACAAACATCTGTACCCCTTACTGTTCACCACACCTAACATAGATAGCGAAAAACCTGAATCGACTTAGGTAGCAAAGTTTCTCCGAGAACAACAGCTAGACTCAAATAAACATTAGAACTAAAATTCGGTCCAAGAAACACCACCGAGTTCATTGCACTGGAGAATTTGCTAACTAACGCCATTGGTTACCAACGCATCAGACGCCTGTAAATCGTGAAACTCCATCAGGCTCTCTCTGAGCATGTACCCTTTAGAACAGAAACGGCAGGCATACAACCTTCATCAGGAGATCAACGTTTTTGGTTTACATGCTCCGTGTTTACTAATATATAAGAGCGTTCCTTACCTACAACACGCAAACCACGGCAGAGGACTATCAATACAAATTGAGATGACAGGGGAGAGACATATTACGAACCTTTACACCCAGAGGAAAAATGTTCAAAACTGCAGCAACAGTGTTTAAGCTGTCTTATCGGGCTAAAACCCATTAGATAGCGAGATACAAGTCTTCAGAATTGTTTGACTCATAAACTCCATTATAACATAAGACCATGTACAGTAAAGATAGAGACTAGTAACTACGAAGAAGAGAGAATACACTGTGGAAGTCACAGACACCATTGGGAACATAGACAGAGTACTCCCTCTGGCCATGTGGACCAGTTCGAGGGAACCATCATCACAAACCTAGGTTGAAACTACGAGGAACGCTAATCTTATAAGCACGTAATTGGTATCAGACCAAGTTACGGCATCTCCGGAGCCCCCCGATTGACAAATCAGCAAATAAGAGAATGTAACATCACAGACCAAACGCGATGAAGCAGTGCGTGACGCACGCACACACCTTTCTAGCAGTCACAGCAATAGACAAAACCTGCTTGAGATAGTTCAACCACAGCTGGTTGAAAAGGACGGTACCAATGAACGACCAGTATAATCAAGTCATTCAGACAGAGTAGACGCATCGCTTCCACACGAAAATCCGACAAGTAACCTTAGGAATCAAGCTAATCTAAACCTGAAGCATGGACAAATTGCAGTCCAGCTTATGCAATCACCCCTTGGCAGGGTACTCGCATATAGTCTTGACAATCTTCGCGGCCAAATGACATCCCATAGGTGCTCAATCGGATAAATGTCAGTGAAAGGATTCCCTGGCCACGCCACCTGCAATGCACCACACAATAAGCAAGTGTTGATGGAAACACCACAACAAGCTGGAAGTGTCTAGCCAGATCATCTGGTATCCATAACAAAACTCTCACCCCACAGAAATTGACATCCCGAGAGAGGCAGAGATCCTATTGTCTCAGGCGAACATTCGTACTGAGCATAGCGAGTGTACCCTTCAATTGCCAACCAAGATGCCAGACATGGCTGAACAAGCCGTGTCTAGGAGAAGACAACCCCATACCATGGACAGTGCCACAACCCATAAAACTTGATCCTCCTCAAGACAATATGAAGTATGTCACTATCATCGCACTTCGCGAGTAGACTGATCTAAAAAAACCGTTGCACTGTGGATTCCTACACGACTTCTGTGGATACTGACTTCAATGTCACAGTAATAGGTCTTGTCCCCCTGAAAGATGGCTCTTAATTAGTCTTCAACTAACGATTTGCAGTAGATCATATGCTGGAAGTCCCCTGACAACAATGATGTAAATGGCATCCAGTCATACTTGCAACTAACCGGAAGAACTAGGTGTGTCAGCTCAATTGACTGGTCAGTTTGCAGCAATTGCAAGAAACGGTTCTTGAATGTAAGCGTAATGTTTTGATTTTAGGTACTGCGCTCAAAAAAATGTTATGGAGAGTACCTGCACTTTACATAATGTCAGGCATTTATTCCAGTTCCAGTCCCTAATGTACCCATATCACTCTTCCAGTTTAAGAGCCCCAGTACCCTTGGATTTTACATCAATGACCTGGTGAAAGTTCTTATCCTCTTGCCCCGCGGAACTTGAAACTGCCTTATAGTCCATATAATTTACTCATTTGGTGACGTTTCACGTATATACCAAATTCTACAAAGCTATTAATTCGGTCCTAACCCGCCAGTCTTGTAGCATGGAACTGTAACAGATCTCGCAAAAAATTATATTAAATCCTTTTGAGCTTTTCAGACATGCACATCACGTGCAGCAGTATGATGCCTAGAATTTGATCTTTTTATGGGCAGGTAGAAGATGACTAATCATCAATAAAACAAATTCTAGCACATAATTACCTTACCTTACGAACACTGCTATACCCTCCACTTCCACGAAGGACAAGTTGATAGGCCAAACATATACATCCATAGAGGACAACCGTGATCAAGGAAGCAAGCAGTGCACGCTTAATGACCCTCAGGCTAATTATCTTTGTTGGTCGACGATTTGGTTCAACACCCAATCACTGCTTAAACAAGGTTCCGAATACATTGTTTCATTCTTATCTGAAACATGGACATGACTCCGCCAACAGACTTTTACCGCAAAAAGGAAAAGGCCGGCGAAGCTGCACAGACTGATCGCATGGCATAACACTTTTCACAATTAGCAAATTACAGGAGTACTACACTGGCTATAGATCACTCAACCATGAAAAGTCAACGAGAACAATCTAAAGCCAAAGATTTTTATAGATATACTGGGCTGAGTCAATTAAGAACCACAATCTTTTAGTAGTTTAGGCCTTTCCTAGTAGAACAAGCAATGGGTCCTTAATTTAACACCGCTGCTACTAAACCAATGCACCAAGTCTGCATTCTTTGGCACAAGGTGTCAAGTAATCGAAAGCGTCCCAATGCACGGGGGGGGGAGGGGGGGGAGGGGGGGGGGGGGGGGAGTTGGGGGGGTGGGGGGCGGTATGCGGGAGTAGGATGGGCCGGAGATCCAAGTGAAAACTACAATCTCAATCAATCTTAATAGATGCAGATAGGTTGCTGGATTAGTAACTACATGTACCATTGTCCCAAGATGAAAGAAGATGCATCACAAAACGGACCAAGATCCTAGAAATGTGAAAAGTACAAGGGCGAGTTCAAGCCAATTTTAACGAATCCAATGAAGGCAAGAACCCCCCCTTAAGATGGAATCTAGGCATTGGGAAGCCTTCTTAAACAGGAGCAGCCTTTCGTTTGAAGTGCATGTTTCGGGAAAAAGACTACAAAAGACAGCAATGGCAATGAAGACCTGGATCCGATGAAGAACATACACCACTTTTGAAGCCCACCCTGATTAACCCGCAGTAAACCATGGGAGACTTTAGGCCAGCGAATGCCCCAAAATTAATACATCAGTCAGGAATGCGGTCCCTCAGTACAAGTGGAGATGAGTATAAGTGAATCTGCCCAAAGGATACGAACTGCAATAAACATTGGAGTATGAAACCACAACGGGATACACGCTATCCACGATCACGTCAGTGGATACTTATGGCCCTATAGAGATTGTGATCAGCAACTAAAGCTTGTTAGGAATGGATTGTGTGGCTAGGTAACATGTATCTTCATAATCCTGACAAACCACTTGTGGTGCAAGTTTTGGAGTCACATTCCACAATATTCAGGATAAAGTCAAATAAAACATGTTCCAACTATAGAACAGAAATCCTCAGACAATAACGTACCAGGTGTTCAATATACCTCGCTATGGAAGCAAGCTGTCAACGAAACCATGATTATACGAACCTGTAACATACTCATGACTTGCCATACGAGCAGGTAGACCACCTGAATCCGCTTACGGCACGATGCAGTCTACTGTCAGTCCTTGCATAATATGGCTTGAAGTCAAACCTGAGGGGGGGGAAGATAAAAAGATTATGAGGGGTGGGGTTTAAGGCTACATTGTACAAGCCCCGGAGTTGTCACTGAAGAAACTGAACTAAACAAGGATCAGCGCTGCCTAAAATGTAGAGAACCATACATGATTTACAATGATGGCGGGTATGTTAATTACCGATCCACAGTTCATTGTGGTCGTAGGTACCTCGCGGGAGTAAATTAGCATGAAAAGAGCTAGATGGATACACTATTGCCGAGATCATTAAAGTTGGAGGAGAATTTCGTAGAACGACGATAAGGATAAATTGAGAATGACAAGTACCTACAGTTAGACTGAATAGAATAAAAAAGAGATTGACACAGTCTATAAGCCCAGTTTACCTATTGTACACGCACATTGTAGGCAACAAGAACCAAACCCAAGACTGAACGAACTTCGGTGATGCTTCTTGATCCCATGATTGTTAGATAAACGTTAACAGCAACATTGATAGTTTGTTAGTATCCAGGACCAAGGTGTGCAGAGTATGCTACTATATTTTTATCGCCGCTCAGAACAATAACCCAGCGGGCAAATAACAAACAGCGTGAATTAAGATAGCCAACGATCTGCAGACTGGCATCAAGCTACGATATCCTCGACTATCACCCACTTGTGACAAACATGTTGATTAAACGAACGAAGTACTTTCTGCAGAGGCCATGAAGTTTTCTGGGACAGGATTAGAAACTCGACTATTTGTTGTCATTGCACCAGAGTTGGAGAGTTGTCTGATAAAAATTAAACTACGTGCGATACATAAAACAAGAGATACGATTAAAAAATATATCTCCAAAGAAAATGATAAAGTGTAGGGTATAAAAACTAAATCGTCCAGATAGCTACTAGAATGTAATCGACCAGATCCGTTACGGCAACGTGAGACTCTCCTTGAACATCCAGTAGCGGGATGATTCGGATGTAGCCAGACGGGTTCACCGTACAGGCCATGCTCTATCACAGATGGAAATGAAATACAACATTATTAGTATATGGAGGATTGGAGAAACCGTCATAGATAGGATCAAATACAATTAGCGCTCCTATACCCGACGGGTAGAGAACGGTAAGAAGAACGGCAGGACAATGAGTCAATCGACAGTGCCAGAGTACATTCAAGTTGATCTGGCCTGAAGAGTATAACACACAACATCTTGGACGGGAAGAAGATGCCATCAATTTTCTACCTGCAGTGCAATAAGTCTTTGGTGAACAGCTAAGCGAAGCCTTTCAAAAGAGTTGGATAACAGCCTTGAAGCAGATAATATGGAGAAGAAGCTGGAAAACATCGGCGACATACTATATCTTCACTGTTCTCAAAGTGTGTTTGGAGTCCGGGAGGCAAGAGAAAGTAACCCCACCGCAGAAAACTAATAACAACAATAACAAAAGAATAAAACCAAAAACATAAGAAGCATTCCCGAAAACGTCAATGAACGCAGCGGCCACAGAGAAGGAGGGGTTTACGACAGATTGGTTGGGCAACTGAAAGACCAACAAATGCCGTTGTAGACAAAAGTTGTGCAGGAATAGAATTAAGACTCGAATGTATAGTGCTGCGAAGATTCTGATCTTCCAGGAGCCCTTCAAGTTTGCCAAAGACCTGTTTTGAGCAGAACCACGTCGGTAACGGCCCTAAAACAATCAGAAAAGAAGACCATGGAAGAACACACTTTAGAAATGACATATTTCAGATAATGACCGCAAAGGATTGAGCCGAGTCAGCATCAAGGGCATGGCTCTTAAATTGGCCGAGTAAAGCTCAGGAGGGCTGAATTTAAACACCAAAGCCCCCAACGATGGCAACGAAAATATAATAGCATTGTTCGCAGGAAAGCTCGGTATATCAAGTAAGGCTTCTAAGTTCCTAATAGGGGTTCCTATTTGTTGTGTGTACCGCTGAGGTGCTACAAAAACGTACTGCTCCCCGCTATACTGAAGAAAGCTTGGGACAACGCCAACTTGTAAAAACACGGACTTGACGAAAAGTGCGAAACCGTGGTCTACAATCCCGAAGGAACAAATCTCCACAGTCAGTTCGAGCATTAGCCAATCTCTCTACTTATTAGTGAGAAGGGAAGGATATATCTTTCTCAGTTGGAAGGCAAAAAAGCTTCACTACATCATAAAGGGGGGCGCCTGGCCAAAACAATGGGATTACATTGAAACTAACCAACCTTGAAAAGGAGGTAATACGTAGACCAGAATAACATCCATGAGTGTCAATAGAACATGTCAGCAAATGATCAGTGCGGAAGGCAAATTCAAAAGGCAAAGTAGTACAGTAGCCAAAACCTCCTATGGTAATCGTGGTTGACATCTATAAAAAATGCCTTTATGGATCCAGTTCGCACACCCGAGATGTTGTAGTAGCAGAGCCCTAGAAATGTATAAATGTGCCACAAAAGAGATTGTCTTGCAACCGATGCTAAGAGGTGTCCTGTATTTCGCCGGGTTCTCTGTCCAGATTTTCCAGAAAAAACAGCATGAGCTACCAACAAGCAGAAGTGGATAGGCTTTGAAGTATGGACATTGAGATGCTTTTATCAATGTATGGCTATGCAGTATGATCACTCATGGTATTGCGGGCATGAATGAATTGCTGATAATGTGATCTGCACAAAGCACATGTTGGAATTGTTTCTCATGCCACCTGCTGCAGGTGGCATACATAAGGATGACACAAATATATTCTGACAAGAGTCAGAAACACAATGAAACATCAGGCTCGGAGGGAGTGGTGATAGCACTAGCACCTGTGAAGAAGCTTAAACAAGCCATAGGTGCAAGGAATGAAGGCTTCAAACTCAGCAGATCGAGAAGCCTTTCGGTCATTGAAAGGGAAGTTATAGCGGAGACTCATATTCAAAGGTTTCCAACCAAGAGGAAACCCTACTGTCATTAAGGAACCGTGTTAAAAGTTTTGCCAGGCGTGTACGCTGCGCGGAAGTCGGGGGGGGGGGGGGGGGGGGGGGGGGGGGGGGGGGACGCTGCCTCATTAAAGAGAGTAATGAAGGCAGTGTCAACAGACAATATAAATGGAAGACAGAGGGTGAGGTCTACATATCATATCCAAATGCAGACTCCTCGGAAAATTCAAACTGATGGTGGCCCATCCAGTTCATGTTGATGTACCCTAAGTAGCTGTGAGGCAACGATTCCTTAATATAAGAAATAAGCACCAGTACAGTGGAAGCTAATAGAGGTCAGAAGGAGTCATAACAAGTGCATAGGCGGAAAATGGTCTAGTGGCAGACCTAATCAGGTTAGTTCAGACGTATCCACTGTAATGCAAGAACAGTCAAAATGTGTTGTGCCTTCCCTGTCAAGTACCGTATGTTTAAGAGTTACAAAGTAATGGAAAGGCATATGCATGCAATGTATGCATCGCGAGATCAGCAGAAGAAGTTGGTAAAGTATAATTCAGGCCAGCACATGAAAACAGGAAGGAAGTGGAGAGTGGGAAGAAATGATGTTGATGCTCGCCCATAATGACGTTAGCCGTTCAATTACAGTGTAAGGAGGTTAAATCGGACTGCCACCACAGGACACAAAGACGTGTGGTTTGGCCATGGAGAATTCAGCTAACTGTTCCAAGGGGCAATTAAGACATGAGTGCCGCAGAGGGATGGATATTTCTAGCTTAGGGATTAACTATGGGTCTTAGAATAATAAGAGAGTTGGATACGAAAAGCAGTGCCGCAATGCATGAATCACGGCCATTGGACTTGCATGGGGAAGGAAGCCGCCTGAAAAGGTCCTAGTCATAAAGTTATAATCTATTGTGAAACGTGGTCCACCAATCTTAGGCTCAGCTTGCATATATTAGATCAATGTATGACCTCTCCCTGCCAACAAGGCCACAAACCTTGTGAGATGGGAACAGGTCAAAAGATTGAGGCAGAATGCTCCCTGTGACAGGAAAATGCAAATAATTTTAACTACAATGCATTTCCATGGTGTTCCAATGATGGTCATTAGGGTAAAGTGGCTCAATATCAGCATGGGTAGCCGAGCATTTACAAAGTCGTTAAGTGAACAGGCTTGCTTCCAGAACATTATGATCTATATAATAGGATGAAGGGCGGATAGCGTAAGTCAAGGGACGAGCAACCGCAAATATAATACTTTCTCACAGAGCTAGGTAATAGCATGTACATCGATCCCCATATCGGAGTAAAATGTAGAGTAGCAATTTAACATTATCTACCTTGACTGTGTCAAATGACTGGTACCATGGCGGTAGGACCTTACCTTGAACGAGTGAGGGCATCAGCCATTGAATAAAGAACGAGTATCCAGTGAAATCTCGAATGACTCGCGTATAAGTAGGTGCTCAGCATTCTACTATAACATTTTGCAGCAGGGTGTCTACAAGATTTGAAGTCTGACTGTGGCCATATGGAATTCGGCAGAGATGAGCAACCAAACATTCTTTCAAAGCGGCAAAAGTATAAAAAGTGGACGCACTGAGCTGCGGATCCTGAGACACGATGGGGGTTGCAGACTGCTGCAGGGTTATCGGCTAGTTGAGGTAGGATGCACAGAGGGCTCGTAAGCTTGCTGCGACAGAGTATAGGATATCGATTGAAACTGTTGGGGCTGAGAGGACAGTCCGAGAACAAGGGGCAACTTGAAGAAGCATAGAGAAACTGCGCGAAAGTTCATGCATGCTGGCCTGTGGAACAAAGTGTAGTATGGTGTACCGCTATGGAATCTCGTGGACAATAAAATTTATTTAAGCCCTGCAGACGTCTAGCCCACACCCTACGGTATATGGGACAAACAGTCCTGAAATTATTTCTAAGTTCCGTGCAAAATACAATCGGAGGCATTATCACAATATATTTGTGAGAAAGGACGGTCGGCCGATAGCATTTATAATTAGTGTAGGATTATTAGAATCCGGCTCGCAAATGAATTCACGCCTCGTCGTCGGCTTCACACAGGCGATCGTCAGTCGGCGTGGCTGTGGAACGACCACAGCGACGCACCACCACAATGTTGTTCTTCACTTTTGTTAGGCTATTCACAATTGCATCCTAACAGGCTGAATTGTTGGGATTTATAAAGTTGCATTCCATGAGTGGCATAAAGGTACATATTTCAACACAAGAAAAACAGGAAGCTGAGCCACATATGGAGACTATGACCCAGGTAGGCACCAGTCCCCCCTTTATGAATTCCAGAAGGAGAAATAATGGTGCCGGAAACGATTATGTATTACAAAGACGTGTTCGACGGTGGGAACCTATCTGTCTTCAATGAATCGAGATTGCACTCAATGTTTGAATCGCAACTTGTAGAATGTCTTACTATTCAAGAATGTCACAGGTCAATGAAACTCAATGTAATTAAACCTGAGCCTATAAAAAAAATACGATCAAAAACTTGACAAACAGATACATTTACCTGTCTAGGAAACATGGTAAAAGACGTTAGTATTGGGGAGAACAAAGCCAGACAAGCCAGCGCAAACAAACAACATTTGTTAATCATCACAAATTATCACGATCACAACAAAAATAGATTGAAAACGAGAGTTGAAAAAATAAAATTTTCTGTACTTTTGTAAGGCGCAGAGGGCCGGAAAGTAATGAGGAAAAGTAAATCTTATATATAAATTAAATCTAAACTGTTACCAAAAAGCGGTGCGCCGCGGGTGGCGCGAACTACTTGAATGGCACACCACCTAGCCATCAAAATAGACATTCAAAACCTTTTTTAATTTATTGAGTTAAATTGTTCAAAATTGACACTGCAAGAATACCTTAGGGTTCCACAATCGAAACTCAATTGGACAGTTGTTTTGTCATACTGTGTCACGAGAGTTTTTTTATCGGCGTACGGGACTTTTCCCGTTAGTATAGGTGTGTGGCCTCCCTCTTGGCATCGATCAGCGACTGGCGTATAAGCTCATCTCCCAAATCTCCTGGGCATGGAAGCGATCAGAACGACTGATGTGGGCATGATGTGGATGTGTGGACTGCCCACTCTTCCTGGAGTGCCGGGAACATGATCACGACAGATTTGGCTGGAGCACACATATAGTCACGACGCGACAAACACGTCTATGCAGCTCATCCCACAGGTGCCAATCGGACTCATGTCTGGAGACAGGGATGGCCAGGGAAGGGTGAGAATGTTGTTGGCAGTCAGGAACTGCGTGGTCAACCGTGCACAATGGGGTCTGGCGTTGTCCTGTTGAAACACAGGGGGACCTTTGGGCACCAAAAAAAGTGGAAGGACATGGTGGTCGAAGAAATTTCAATGACCGCTATCGGTTTGCGCATTCAAGCCTCCTTCAATGTGCACCAATTTGACTCCTTCCGTATTGTAACTGATCATTCCCTCCCACACACATGCACCTCCACCACCGTGCTGCGGAGCTTCATCAACGCAATTTTGGGGCAAAACTTTCATTTCGCCTACGGTAGACCCTACGGGCCGTCTATCATGAACGCTGCAACAAAAGAAGAAAGATTCGTCACTAAACCAGACACGTCCTCCATTGAATGTCAGCTGCCCAGGGACAATGCTGGTTGGCCCAAAGAAGATCGATATTTGGCGATGGCGGCGCGTTAAGTAAGGACAGGTCCTCGGTGATGTCGTTGTGCCCAAAGTCCAGCGTCATGCAGTCTATTCCGGACAGTTTTTTGATCAGACACATGATGTCCTGCAGGGCAATGACTGGGCAGTTGAGGAAGCTTGTTGTAAACCTGTCTCTGAGAGTGACGAAGCCGAATAAAGCGATCCTCCGCTGCTGTTGTCACTCTGGCATCACGTCGTCCACTGCTGACTGCGTTCTTTCAAAACTGAGCCAGTGGCTTGGAACTGGTGCCAAAGTCGACTGATTGTACTCTGATGCACGTTTAGATGCCTGGCAACCTGACTTTGACTTTCGCCTGCATGCAGTCGGCCAATAGCAATGTTCATTAAATTTATCGATAGAGACGCCATAAATGTCTGCTTGAAAATGAACTGAATGTTTTTTGTGTAGCGTTATCCTTATTATAGGGTTTTCAGTTTGCGTAGTCAGTGAATAGTGTTTCACCCCAAATTTTTGTTGCTTTTCACGCGCGTCGGCCAAACATGAGCTGTGGTCAAAAATTTGCATCATATGAACACTACTGGACCACCCCCCATTGTGCGGGTTGACAACGATTTACAAAAACGAACTCAATTCAGAGTCCAACACGAGATGGCATGTTGCCTAACAGTACATAGAATCATAAGAGGCTGGTTTTTAAATATATACCCTAGCACCAAATTTACTTACAAACTCATAAAACCGCGCCCCTCGATACTATGCTTTTTCATTTTTTGAACAGATAGATATAGTATATATCTATATAGATATAAAAATAGTCCACATAAATCTGGATACAATAAATAAAATAAAAACAGACAATAGATATCATAATACCTGGGCATGTATCTATATAAATCCACAATAGATACAGTGCCATCTCAGAAGTGAAGAGCAAATATGGGACACAAATGACAAGTAGTATTCTATAAAAAGCACATTTTAAGTGATTTTATTCAGCTAATTTCTTTGTACAGTGGACAGTTACAGAAAAGAGAGTTGAAATACCAGTTTCTGACATACGGAATGACCTGGCTAGCTTTTGCCTAGGGACACCATAAGTGAAACAGGTTGAAATACTACGGCCAGACCACAGACACAAGGTTTTACAGAAGAATGTTAAAAATACCAGTGTCAAGAATGATAACTGCAGTTGTCCTAATGACCATGACTGCCAATCTGGCCTTCAACATTGAAGCCTTAAAGTACCTCAGAAGCACAAGAATAAGAACCAATATACACTTAGAAGGCAACAAATAGAGTTGATCAAAAGTACTGTAGACAGGAAGTTGTGGAGAGACACAATTGCATACGCCACCAGAAATGGTACATGAAGGAGAAGATTCTTCATAGAAGAAGTTACAACCCGAACAGCCATTGATAGCTTAAACTGAAGAGTTTGTAAATTGTATAGTCATGCTTCACAGCAAGCCAGCTTATTTCTATCACATATCACTGATGCCAATCATGAATTGTAGATTTGCAGAAAGAAACTTGACTGGCATCGTATTGAAGCAAGCCTACCGAACAATGGAGGTTGCCTGCATTACTTATTGATGCTCAATAGAAGTTAGAAAAAAAATGTACTCTGAGCAATTTTATTATCACCCAAGTGAGGTCCATCGATGCTTCATTATGAATCCTGAGCTGCAGCTTTCACTCACCACACAGCTAACGTACGAGTCAAGGGTGATTCCATGCAGTTGTAAACCTCCAGGAACAGTGAGTCCCCTGGAAGACTGCTGCATTACTTACGTTACAACACGATGCTGTCGTATTTAACGAAGTCAATGCCATAAATTGGCACAATGCAGATAACTGTAGCGCCAGATGCACTCTGGTATACAAATACCATCCACCCTGGGTTTCACCAACTCCTGATAATAATCAATGCACAACACGGATTTTTCAAATACATTAATTGATAAGCCTGACAGAATAGTCTGACATGCCATTCTGCCACTACACCCCTAAAACTTGTTTCCTTAAAATCATCTGACAACACTTCCATATTAATTAATGGGCCTTACAAAGCATCTACATTTACTAGAAGACTGATCAAAGACTCGCACATTACACGGCAAGTTCTTTTCATTATTAAGAGATTTGTTGAGCATCTCTCTGAGCATCCACATTACTGGTACTGCTGGACAGAACATCAGCATTTGTCATAAATTAAGGCCTGTACTGAGTTCTACATATCAATGGGTGCACAGAGCTGGTAAGCATGAGGTTGGATGTTGAGACTTTAGCGATCTGTAAGTGCGATGAGCCGAAATTGGATCCAATTTCAGATCCATTAGGCGTTAATGATTTTCCCCCATGGGACGGATTATTGAAAGTGTGCGTCGCGACATGTGCTTATTCCAAGTAGCGGTAGAGAATTTTACTACAAAGTTCAACGTGATGGTTACCAGTGTATATGTAAATGTATGAAATGACCCAAAAAGAAATCTCTGCCGGGGGATCAGGTCAAACTCCGTCATATCATGATCAGTAACGCGCAACACGGCACTGTATATTAATAATGGAGCATAGGACCTACGGGACAATATTCTACATGTCTCAAACTCCTCAAATGTCACGTGCACATCATCGGCAAGTTCTTTCCACGTTCACTTATCATTTTATCAGGCTCCATTTCCAGCTCTCTTCTCCCGTGGTCTTAATTAATCTACCCTGCCTGGTCTGTGCAGTCTTTGAGAGAGCTAGAGACAAGGACTAGAGATTTGTAATGCCATCAATTACAGTTTAACAGCTCAGTGTGTGTCCTAATCCATCTCCATCGACTTAGTCTCTTGAGTTCCACTGCACTTGTCTGGTTTCCTTGTCATCATTCCTCTAATGGTAACTGCAGTGTTGTGCATCATGAGGAGTTTGAGACATGTCTAGAGATTTGTAAGGCCATAATTAATATAACTGCTGTTGTGCAGTCTTTGAGGAGTTTGAGACAATGTAGAGATTGTAAGGCTCATAATTAAGCCGTGTTGTGCAGTCATTTGAGGAGTTTGAGACTGTAGAGATCTCTTAAGGCCATAATATTCCCATGCAATAAAGCTGCCGTGTTTGTGCCTAGTCTTTGTCTTTGAGACATGTAGATTGATTTGTAAGGAATAATTTTCATATAACTGCCGTGTTTGTGCATAAGTATTGAGGAGTTTGAGACATGTAGTCGATTTGTAAGGCCATAATTAATATAAAACTGCCGTGTTGTGCAGTCTTTGAGGAGTTTGTTGGACAGTTAGGGAAGATAATTAATGTAACTGCCAGATGGTGCATTTGAGTTAAACATGAACATGTTTGTATTGCCAGATGTTATGAATATAACAATTGTGTTGGATGTCATCGTGACAGTCGTTGTGTGTTGTTATAGTAAATAAACAGTATCGAACTGTTAGACAGGCTGTTTTACAAACCATTTAATTGAACATGCCCATGAATCGTATACGTGAGCTGTGATATGTGGTGAGTGACAGTGCACACAGTATTCAACAATCACGTTTGCAACAGTGGTGATAATAACATTCCTCAATACCAATGACCCTACATACTCAATGCACAAGCATAAATTGATTTATCAAAGTAATATCGACCATCCAATTACAGTGTATTATCCAGTTATCCCTACAATGATTACAATACTACAAGAACACAGAAAAATACATTACTTGAAAAATATTAAGTGGTTAACAACCTCAAAGATTAACAACCTCAAAGTTAAACCAAATCATATCATTTATCCATGTTTGATCCTATTTTTAATTGCTGATATATATATATATATATATATATATAATATATATATATATATATATATATATATATATATATATATATATAATATAATATATATATATATATATATATATATATATATATAA
>JAMPIV010021366.1:0-375272 GCA_024509875.1 Oreohelix idahoensis
GCTGCTAGTACATATTTGTCTGAGGTGTCCCTTTCTATATGGTCTCCAGTTTTTTTTTTTTTTAAGTGACTTTCCTTTATTGTATAGTGTGTGTGTGTCTATAGTATATATTATATTTTAATTTATTAAAATTTTTTTTATTGTTTTCTTTAAATTTTTAAAAATTAATTAATTAATTTGTTTTACCTTTTAAAATTAAAAATTTTAAAAAAATAAAAATACATTATGATATTATTATTATAGACATAGAAGGCAAACTCATTACCGGGTGAATTGGTTGCAGTTCTCTAGGGACAGGAAGATGGAACAGTTCACACCTCACAGTGAAGATGGTATTAGTTACTTATAGTTATCTAAAAGAAGCACAGAAAAGCTCTCATTGAATGGGAAAGCCGTTGGAATCACAGAATTATTAACTAACAGCTTCTTTTTAAAAATAACAGTAATAAGAAAAAATAAATGTAAATGTCATCCAATGTTATGCACCAACTAATATGACCAAGGAAGTGTCTGTCGAAAAAAGGCAATTGTTATACTAGGACCACAGGAAAAATTATGGGGAAAAAGAAGAGGACATCTACTATTTTGAATGGGTGGACATGATATGCAAAGATAGGTACAGTTTCAAAAACACCGGGCTTTGGAGAAGTCATTGGGAAAAACAGGGGCTGGGAATAATGAATGAAATGGGGAACTACTCTCAAACTTCTGTGCTTCAAATCAACTTGCTATAGGAGGAAGCATGTTTCCACATAAGAGAATACACAAGGCAACATGGATATCACCAGACCATAGAACAGAAAACCAGATTGATCATTATTGCATTAACAAGAAGTTTAGATCATCATTGCAGGATGTAAAGGTATATAGAGGAGCAGATGTATGGCATTTAGATCACCACCTTCTGATAGCCAAAGTAAAAATGAAAACTCAAGAGATATATGCACTGAGGAAACCTGTTGATAGCATTACAAGGCAGTCCTTGTTACTGGAACCCCCAGTGGCAAGAGAGGAAGCAGTGGTAGACAAAGAAGCACATGGAGTAGAGACGAGAGCCGGAAACAGAAATGAAAATGATCACGTTGGAAAGAATAACTTGAGATGATGGCACATGACAGGAGGACCTTTGGCATGTGTTTGTTGAAGGCCTATGCTCCTTTAGGAGTGGAGGGTATGAATGAATTGAATTATTATTTATTTTTTTTTTTTTAACAATTTTTTTATAAAATATTAAATTAAATTTTTTTTTTAAAATATATATAATTATATATTATATATATATATTTATATATACTATATATATATTTATATTATATATATTTATATATAATTATATATTATTATACTAAACACATTTATTTTTCTTATCATTAATTTTTATATAGATATTTTTAATTTCTTATTTAAACAATCCCTCAACTAGGTTTTCAAGTCCTTGTATTCATTGTTTTTCATTCTCTGTTTTTAATGCACAAATCCACTTTCCGATTTAGTGGCAGCCGTTTTTTTGCTCCAACATGTGACTTAAAATCAGGGAGTACATTTTTCTCTTACTACTATAGTTTCATGTTTCTCCACTTAATTCTCACTTTCTTTTCCCTCTTGTCTCTGTCCTTGATGAAGCTTTGTGGCTGTAACGAGATGGTATTTATAGTGGTTGTTGTCTTGATGGACAGTCGATATGATAGTTCAATAAAGAATAATGAACTCTACCCGATATACCCCAGTCTCAGAAATGAGCACTGGTGAATGATAGCACAAATGATAGTCAGACAGTAAAGACTCCCTGGGCCAGTGGTAATAAGAAGACCAAGAGCCTAGAGTGTCTTCTTGTAATAACTATTCTATGCTTTGCATAACAGTAAAATTCAAATTGAACTCAATGATAACTTTATGAAGTTAACAAAATCCAAGTTACAATTAAACTCAATTTATTTATTGATTCTCTTTTCTTCTGTTCTTGAAATAGATGCTATATGTATATGAATTTTTTATTTACACCATATCCACAGAAATCACAAGTGATATTATAGTGTTTACTTTAACTGAATTTACAGTGTCTTCTGCTTTTCTGACAAACAAACCGTTAACCAGTTCTTTTTCTTCATATGACTTGACTCTTCACACATACAATTTGATTTAATGTTCTTCAGTTTCTGCACTTAACTGAGTGCTCCTTAAATGATGATTGACAATGTTGGTGGGCTCCACATGACTATATAGACTCTGCTGATCTTCCCATGTATTAGGGATATCAGGTAGACCAGCTTTAGTGCTCCGTGTCGCTATGCAGGATATAACACTTGGGTTCTCACTTCTGGCTTACGTTCTATACGGATGGCCGAAACCCGAAACAACATAAAGCCTGTGGCTAGCCTCTTTCCAAGAGTTCCCCTAGACTAATGTATGGTTGTTCAGTGTCATCAGTAGTGCATGTGTATGAATGCGCACATGTGTTTCTGGTTACATTGTTAGTTGTACAGATGTCTACTTGCGAACAAAAAATTCAAATGATATAAATACAACGTACATTACATTACATCATTCATTGTCATCACATTATGTTACATAGTCCATTCCATCTGCTATCTTTCCATCCAAGCAGAATGATCCTGACATATATTGCTTATGGTTATCAAAAGTTTGAGACCCCTGGGCCTACCTTGTGCCCAAAGAGCAGTCAAATCAATTTGGGGTCATCGGTACCAATGGGTTGAGAACCACTGGGATATAGTCTTCCATGCTGCCGTAAAACCAGTAAGGGGTTGTTGTACTTGCGGCCCAGGCTTAAGAACCACTGACTTACATTTTTGCTACTGGAGCATCAAATCTATATGAGTGTGTTCCTGGTCTCAAACCCTTAGAACCATTTTGGCTGTCAGTCAGATTATTATGTTCATAAACAATGGCTATGGTACTGTTGCCCATCGTTACATAGTTCTATGTTGAAGTTATAAGCAATTATATAACGTGATAGTATAATCATAGAGCAGGATACATTCATATAAACACATTAAAACATGACAAGGATAGTTCAGAAATCAGTTCAGGATCATTCCATAGCACGATTGTTCAATGAAGTGACATATTTAAATTTATTCTGCATTAACAAAATAGGTACAGTAGCCCTACTCACCCTCTGGTCTTCTCAGAAATAACTAACAGCACTACTTCTGGCAAAGGCAGGCCAGCACAAATACTCAATGGTGAAGGAATACGTGCTAGCTCTCTCTCCTTTTGTCCTCTGTGTTCTTTCAGTTCGTGTGTGTCCTTCCACTTTTTTATATATTTTTCTTAGTAGCACGCCCCTTTCAACCGTCTACCATATACATGGAGCTGTTGGTTATATCAGGACGTGTTTCATTTTATTGTAATATGCTTTTTGTTAGTATTTAATTTATACTATATTATCTCTAGTAGGGGTTTTTTTTTTTTTTTTTAAATTTTGTAGTTTTATAGTTCAGTGTCATTTTATTACCCCAAGTATGATATTGTCTAAACTGATATGACTTTATGTTTTCACTGGAGGGTTTTTGGTCAATCTGTATTTATCTGAGGGGAGTCTTTTACCAATGTTAGACTTACTGGCTTTTTGCATCCTTGTTTATTTAAGTTTTTTATATGTTAGCTTTTGTTTTTGTAATAAAGTGTTTTATTAACCTGTGTATTTCTGATGGGGTCTTAGTGCCTATGAGATTTTCTACATTCATTTCTACCTTGTGGTTACCTACTACAGTATGTCTTGATGTTTTGCTACTCTGTGGTCATATTTTTTTTGCAGTCCACCAGAAAGTGTCTAATTGTGTTTGTTTCTTGACACGCTTTGCACGTGGGTTCCTCTATCATGAAATATCCAGTTCCGAGCTTGGGCCTCAGCAATTTTTTATTAATTGGTATTTTTAGTTCATCTTTTATCTGACATTGTTTGCTTGCTTTTTTCAGGATTTTATATGATTGTCTTGCTTTTTTACTTTGGTCCCATGCTGTTATCCACTCTTTAGTTATTGCTTGAGCAATTAAGCTCTTAATTTCAAACTTCCCTAAGCCTACATCAATTTTGTTATAGCTAGTTCTTCCCCCTTTGGCTTCTTTGTATGCAAGCTCATTTCCTGCTATCCTTAAATGTGATGGTATCCATGTTAGTGTAACATTGCATCCTATAGTGTGCAGATATGTATTGACCTGTAGTATTTCCTCTATAATATCTGGCCTGCTACATTCATTTGTTTCTGATAGCTAGTACTGATGAGAGGGAATCGGTAAGAATGGTTCTTTTATTTGGGGGGTTTTCTACAGCTATTTCTAAAGCTTTTAGGATTGCCACTAATTCTGCTGTGAAGATGCATGTATTACATGTTACTTTGTATCTTTTATTAAAATTTTTAATTTTGGGTATTGCTTATTCCTGCTCCTAATTGTCCTTCTTCATCTTTTGACCCATCTGTATATATAGTAAGGCTATTATTTATATACTGTTCTATGTACTCTAGTGCGTTACTTTTTGCTGAGATTATGTCGTTAGATTTGCTTTGATCTTTGATAGGTGGGAGTCAGTTTCTGGCACCCACACGTTTCATCATTTTTTGAACTGTTTGACCCACTTAAGTGATCATACCCCCAGAATTATAACAGATATTGTCTTCCTGGCTATAACCACACCTGGGTCTACATTTCCTCTATGACTCGGTGAAGTAGAATTGCCTTCTGTCAATCCATTGATTTATAAAGAATTTATTACTGCATGGTCCAAACACAGATTTCCTCCCTACCCGATTGTTATGCCTAGACGATCTCAGTGTAACAAGCTCTCATTTCATTGGTCGAGCTATTAGCATTACACATGTTTTGACGGAGTTCACTTTGTTTTGATTGCATAGATATTGAATCCTAATCGCCTTATGCGACAGTGGCCGCAATGTAGGTTTTTTTTTTGTCCTTTCTCTTTGTGTGTTTTTGTGGTTTTTTTTTCTTCATTCTGCTATTTTACCCACGTCTTACGGCAGTTCTCCTCATATACTCATATCACTAAGTTTTAATGTCATTTCTCTCTGCAGTGCTAAAAATTTGAATTTAAAAGATGGCCTAATGGCAGAAGTGAAATGCTGGGTGACTATTAACAAAAGCTACAAACTTGCTAAATGTTGTTTTTTACAGACATAGTCAAGATCAAGTTATTGCAAGTTACCTTACAGCAGCTTGATGAGTTCCCCCATTCAGTGCTCCTCCGACAGATCTGCCAGTCATTGGCCATGTGTTTATGGGAACAAGATGTAACAAGAGGTAAGAAAGTCTGTCAGTGTCATCTATATCAATATTGGAGAAAAAGTGTCCATTGTGGTTGTTGTAAAATAGTGTTAATTTGAGTGAAGAAAGGTAACTTTAAAAACAAAGAAATATTTTCAAATGGTGTAAATGCATTATTGACATTTTCAATTAAACAATTAACTGTAGAAGCTTATCTTTTGATAATGTTAACTGTAGAAGCTTTTCTTTTGACAGATGTTAACTGTAGAAGCTTAGCTTTTAACAAATGTTAACTGTAGAAGCTCATCTTTTGACAAATTCTAAATGTTGAAGCTCATCCTTTGATGAAGAGTTGATGAATGGCTCCACTTTATTTTTTTCTCAGCATCAGGCTCTCCAACATGCAACATTGTTTGATAGCATGTATCCATTTTGATACATTCTTATTTAAATCAGATAACATTGATTTATTATCTTTATTCAAAATGAGTTTATCATCCAAATGTATTTTTAGAATATGACCTTAAAATTATTGATATCAATATTCCCTGACATTTTCACTTTAGATTCAAGGAATCTTTTTTTACAAATTTATTCATAGAGTAGAATAAAGTGTTAAGTGACAACTGAATTAATTAGAATTGCTTTGTTCTTTTGTCCAGTGTAAGAACAACACTATACTGCTCTATGGCCATTTGCAACTGTCACAGTGATTGTTTAATGGCAGTGTTCATTTGTATAGTGGACCCAGGTTCATTAGATTCCTGACATATATGCTGTCTGTCAATGATAGTTCTAAAACGCAGCTAGATATATTCATGGCATAGTGTTCAAATCGCTGATGGTGTATTTGGTGTTATTACTATTCTTGACAACTGATATTATATGTGAACATTGTAGACACAATAACATCACGTCAGCGTTGCCTACAATTTTTTAAATTTTTACATAAGGTGAAGTACATAAATATTTCATGAGGCATAGCAGCCTGGCTATCATGTTCACATCTAGCTATGTCATTGTCTATTCTTCTAGTATTCATGTTGCACATTAACTAGAGTTGATCATGGAAGTTCTAAATTCCTCTAAGTTCCAAGCTAATTAAATTCTTCTTGAAAAAATGTGATAAAGCGACTTTGGTTATTTTTCACTAGTACTTTACTAGGGTGTGGAGATTTTGTCCAAAGACTAACACAGTTAATCACAAGAATTACTCACATAAACTATTCTTATTATCAAAGTAACTAGCCACAAGCACGTGGCCTTCATGTTTTATTACATGCTTGAAAAAGTTCACTTTTGATGCGTTGCTTCTAATTATTCTAGAGTTGTACATACTGTCAGCGTTTAATGCTTTGAGTTGTTTCAATCTGTTCTGTATTCTTGAATGCTGAATAAGGATTTCTGATATCTAAATCTTCTGATCATTGCAGAATCAAAACCTCACATAGGTCATAAATAAAGCTGACTATGTCTCCAAGGTTCAGCACATGGCACAGTCTCCATGACTATATTATGCATACCTGTCAACCTGTACGAATTTTTCGTACAATGTACGTATTTTTGATACTTTTAGCAGTGTATGGCCATACAGACTCGTTGTACGAATTTTTCTTCCCTCCCAAAAAAAAAAAAAAAATCGAATTTTTTTTTTTTTTTTTTAAATCTAAAAATATTTACCAACCCAAGTTTTTTAAAATTTTTAATCAAAAAATATTTTCTAGCCCAGGTTCTTTTTAAGCCATTTGCTTTTTTTTTTTATTCCGGGAATCTCGGCGTCTGTTTTTAAACTGAAGTCTCTCGCAGCAACCAATCAAATCCTTTTATACCCAACAATTCGGCAAAAACTTTGAATTTGGCCTCAAACACTTTCGGCTTTCAGCGTGACATAACGTATTTTTAAACTTACCTGTTATCAGCCACGCTTGCCAAGACACTTGGACGCCAATTTGTTTTAAAAAAAGCTAAGTACCTATAACTTGGTTAAATATTGCTGTTGTTTTGCTTTGTTGCAATTTAATCGTTGTTTTAATCTTTCCAGTTATATCTTGCCCTTCAGTATATTTCCGATAAATTAATGTCATAATATTCAGTGTAGGCCCCACCATAACTTAAAAAAAAAAAAAGTTTGTTTGCGTTGAGTAGGCCTACTTTATTCCGACGATCGAGATTCACTGCTTTATTTTTCATAAAGCGGCGATCTATTATCACTGGTCTAGGCTATCAATTTTTAAATAATAATTTTGTAAATTTTTGGTAGTACATTTTTTCTTCCTAGATTAATATTCTGTTCACAATCTAGTTAATTTTTTTTTATTTTTTGCTGTTGCTTTGCTTCGTTGTATTTTATTTTTGTCGTTCTCTTAATCTTTCCAGTTATATTTTGACCATTTCAATATTTCCAATAAATTAATATCATAAAATTTTGTGTAGGCCCTACAAAAGTAGAAAAAAAAGTTTATTTGCATTTATTTCAGTGGTCGAGATTCGCTGCTTTATTTTTTAATAAAGTGGCAATCTATTATCACTGGTCTAGGCTACCAACTCTTAAATAATTTTGTAAATTTTTGGTGCTACGTTTTTCTTCCTAGATTTGATATTATGTTCATAATTTGTAAAATTTTGTTTTTGTTTTTGCTGTTAGCTGTTTGCTTTGCTTTGTTGTATGTTTTTTTTTTTGTCATTCTCTTAATCTTTCCAGTTATATTTTGATCATTTAAATATTCCCAATAAATAATATTGTAATATTCTGTGTCGGCCCTACATAACTAGAAAAAAAGTTTGTTTGCGTAAACTTCGCTGCTTTATTT
This sequence comes from Oreohelix idahoensis, assembly GCA_024509875.1. Lineage (NCBI taxonomy): Eukaryota > Metazoa > Mollusca > Gastropoda > Stylommatophora > Oreohelicidae > Oreohelix > Oreohelix idahoensis. The sequence goes on from JAMPIV010021366.1 coordinate 8,055, forward strand.
TTCAATAAAAAAGTCCACACAGACACACTCACTTCTTTTTTACAGTGTAAGATTAACATTGATACATGCTGTGCAGACTTTAAGCCCACAAATGCAATTCTGCAAAGTGCTAAAAGTGCATCTGTTGATTATAATACAAAACAATGTGCATCGAAAGAATAGTACCTCACGATCACTAAGTTTTTTATATGTAAAGAACAGCATAAGACTATTAGCATGTTTTATACCACATTAATTCAAATGCTAATAGATTTGTATATGTCATTTCTCGTTTTAAAACTGTATTGTGTATAATTTATTAATATATATTTTGCGTAAGGATTTTTGGGTGTTTGTAAGGATTTTTTTTGGTCCGGCGTACAGGTTTTTGTCTCAGGAGGTTGACAGGACTGTCCTGATCTCATATACTGAAAACCTCCCCATTGGACTCATATCTTTTGTACTCTTACTTACTTAGTCGTTCCTTTTCTACCATAAGGTGTAGAGAGAGGCCATACTATTCTATCAGCTGTCTTCCTCCTGGCTTGGTTCCATTCTAGTCCTCAGTCCTTCAAAGACTGTCTAATGTTGTACTCTCAGTGGACTTTGGGTCATCCTGGAGTTCTGGGTCCCTGGCTCTTAGTTTCCAATGCTTGCCATGGTAGCCAATCTTCTCCCATTCTGCAGACATGGCCAAACCATCTCGGTTGGGACTGTTCTACTTGAGTCTGCAGGGGTTGGGATTTTAGGCCTTGATGTATCGTCTGGTTACAGACCATGTCTCTTCTTGTTACTTCAACCACCTTCCTTAGATACCTCATTTCTGAGGTTTGGATCTGGCTTTTGTGGGTTGTAGTCATTGCCCATGACTCGCATCCATATGTCAAGACTGGGACATAGGTGGAGTGGTATACAGCCATCTTCATCTTCTTACCAACTTCTTTTTACTGAGGAATCCTCAATTTATGGCTTGAAAAAGTCTCCTTGCTGCTGCTCTTTGGGTAGCCAACTCTTCTTTGATGCCTCCCTTTCGGTCTATGACAGCTCCAAGGTATTTAAAGTGGTCGACCTGGTCCAGGACCTGTTCCCCCAGCTTAATCTGATGTCTTCTTTCCTCTTGTGATATCACCATGGTTTTTGTTTTTGAGCTGCTTATGACCATCCCTCTCTTCTCCAGCTCTTCATTCCAGACTTGCAGGTTGGATTGAAGATGTGCCTCTGATTTAGCAATCAGGGCAACATCATCAACACATGCCAGCTCTGAAATACAGACTGTCTCATCTTCCAGTACCCCACTGAATACTTTCTTCTTCTCTCCTTACATGCCTTGATGACATTGTCCATGAGGAGTATGAAGAGATAAGGTGACAGGATATCACCTTGTCTTGTGGTGGTCCTGAATTCTTCTGACTTATGGTTTGCCATCCTCACATAATTTCTGCAAGACTTGTAGAAGCTTTGTATAACATGAATCAGAGGTGATGTAATGTTCTTCCTTGCCAAACAGTCCCAGAGTTTGCTCCAGGGAACCTTGTCAAATGCCTTTTCCAGATCTAAGAACCAAAGATGGATCTCACTCTTATACCCAAAAGCCTTTTCACTCAACTATCTGAGTGTGAAGATTTGGTCTTCTTCCTTAGATTAGTACCAGAGTACTTCGATTTGCTTGGAATCCACACTGGACCTCATCCATTTGTGGATCAGCTAAGTTTCTGAGTCTCTGCTCCAGGATTCTAGAGTAGATTTTACCAGGGACATTGAGAAGGGATATGCCTCTATGGTTTTCACATTGTCAGTTGTTACCCTTTGTGAAAATCGGTGTTATTATGGCAATCTCCCAATCCTTTGGTATCGTCTTCTTTCACCAAGCTGCCTGTAGGACCCTTTGGAGTAATATGTCGCTTGCTGCTCCCATGTACTTAACCATTTCTGGTGTTATGCCATCATGTTCTGCTGCTTTGGCCATCTTGATTTTCTCTTAGCTGCCTTCAAATCTTCCATCTTTATGTCATGTTCATCACCATTTGTTTCCTCTTCTGTGCCAGTGGTTATCATTTCTGATGCTTGACCTTGCTCACCATTCAGGAGCTCTGAAAAATATTCTTTCCATCTTTGCATTATTTCTTTTGGGGCAGTAAGCAATTTGCCTTGCTTGTCCTTTATAAATTTAAGAGGGCATTGTTTTTCCTTACTCATATTCTTTAGGGTCTTAAAGAACAATTTCTGGTTTTCATGTGCTTCGTTTTCTATCTTTTCTGCAACTTCTTCCCTACTTCAATTTTACTGCTAGCACCGTGTTCTTCGCTTCTGTTCTGAGTATCATATATTCTCTATATGTCTCTGTTTTTCCTGCTGTGTTTTTAGCTCTTAAGTATTGTTTCCATGCCTTTTTCATCTCTCTTATTTTTTTCTTTAACCTCATCTGTCCATCAAGGTGTCCTCTTTCTCTTGTTCCCAAATCGAACTTTGCCACATGCTTCTGTTGCAGCTGTCTTTATGATGTCCTTGAATTTAAGCCAGATTCTTTCCAGGTTGTTAGGTTGTTGTTCCTGTAGTACTCTGCTCATCATTACTTCTTAACAGTAGTGTCTCTTAGACCATTTCCTTCTTCACAGCTGACTCTTTGGTTTACAAATGCTTAAGTTTAATATGCACTTAATGCATTAAATTATTTGGGTAAGCAAAATTGGAAAGAAGTAATATGATTGGACTATTTAAACCTTGCCTGTCAAGTTTCTGGGCAGCTCTGACATGAAAAAGGAAGAATAGGTGTGTCATACAAGACAACTAATAAGAGATATGGCTATGAGGCTGGCAACCTCATTACCTAAAACTAATTACCCTAGAAACCATTGCTGCAAGTGCTTGGTGCAAGCCTCCTTCAAGGGGGCCAGCTACAGTGGTGACACCATGCTCCATATGGAGCAAAAAGAAAGATGATGATGACCTTTAACGTTGGAAAGATAAAAAACAAGCTGACAGTTACAGAACCATCAGCTTAATCAGCTATACATGAAAATTGATAGACATATTCAGTAGACTTCTGACAGTTACAGAACCATCAGCTTAATCAGCTATACAGGAAAATTGATGGACATATTCAGTAGACTTCTGAAAGTTACAGAGCCATCAGCTATACAAGAAAATTGATGGACATATTCAGTAGACTTCTGACAGTTACAGAACCATCAGCTTAATCAGCTATACAGGAAAATTGATGGACATATTCATTAGACTTCTGACAGTTACAGAACCATCAGCTTAATCAGCTATACAGGAAAATTGATGGACATATTCAGTAGACTTCTGACAGTTACAGAGCCATCGGCTATACAAGAAAATTGATGGACATATTCAGTAGACTTCTGACAGTTACAGAACCATCAGCTTACTCAGCTATACAGGAAAATTGATGGACATATTCAATAGACTTCTGACAGTTACAGAACTATCAGCTCAATCAGCTATACAGGAAAAATGATGGACATATTTAGTAGACTTTTGACGGTTACAGACCCATTAGCTTATTCAGCTGCACAGGAAAATTGATGGAAATATTCAGTAGACTTAGTTGCACTTTGAATACAGTGGATTATATCCCAACAGTCTAGATGCCTTTTCTGCTCTTTTACTTATTCCTGATGTTGGTGGAGAAAAAAAACCATGTCTGTTGTTGATCTACTAGATCGGTATCGATAATGTGACTCTTGATATATTTTCTCAGCTAATTTGTGTAGTTACACTAAGATAACTCTGGTGAAGACCTTACCAACAATGTTAAGAAGTTTTATTAACAATATTAAGAAGATAGAGGCCTCTAATCACTTGTTCTGTATTTTTAATATAATGTTACAATCTTGGCATCTCACTTATATTGAGAATTTGTTGCCTCTTTCCAACACTGACAAAGCACCATATGCTTGTGGTGCAACAGTGTGCTTTTACCACATTTATGAAATCATGAGGACTTTTGTCACTGTCTGGTGTTTACCAGAGATCAAGCTATCAGTGGTCTTACTGAGTTCTTCCACTGTTGGCTCAGCATCTAGCTCCTCTATAGTTGGAAAGAATTTAACAGCATCACAGGTTGCAGATCTGCCATCAATGATACCTATACCTTGTAGCGGTATGGCTGCTTGCATGCCCTGACAATCCCCAGAGCTATGCCAGTGGGAGTTTTACTCCTGGTAGGTTCAACCAAGCTGGACTGGTCTGTGTGGGTAGGGGTCAGACAAAAGCTGGTACCCTGGTCCTCCAGGTTGGGGGGTTTAGCATAGGGCTGACACACCTGTCTATGTAAACAATCACACACATGAAACAGCAACAAAGAAACAAGCTTTGCTGCAGGATGGATATCCAAGGTCTAAAGTTCATGACTGCCAGTAGTGAAAGCCAAAAGGAAGCCACTGACATGAAAATGGACATTCTGACCACTAAACAAGAAGCTAGAATTTGATTTTAGAATGTAACAATGATGAACAAGATGGTGAAACTGAAACAGATGATAATGGAAAGGAAAAAACTACAGACTACACATACTAGGAATAAGTGAGAGTAGATGGACTGAGGCAGGAAGAGTAAAAACAGCAAATGGGGAAACTACTTTACCCGAGAAGAGAGAATGGCCAACACGTTGAAGGCATAACCATTATCCTGAAGAAAGGCATAGGAAGAGCATTACTGAAATGGAAGCCAATCAACAATAGGTTGATAAGAGTGGGTTGAGAGGTAGATTCACTAACATCACCATAACACAGTGCTGTGCACCAACAAATAACAGTGACAAAGAGGTTGAGGATGCGTTTCACCAACAATTACAAAAAATAAAAAGGAATGTACACCAAGGCAAGTTCTTATCACAGTAACTGAAGACCTCAAAGCTAAGGTTGAAACACATAATATATACAATGAAAGAGTAATGGGAAAACCCAGCAGTGGAAAAGCAAATGAAAATGTGATAATTAATAGGCTTTTGTGGCATTAACAACCTTGTCATTGGGGGAACACTTTTTCCACACAAGGAAATCCACAAATTAACTTGGGAGTCACCATATGGCCACAGCAGAAATCAGAAAGAATGATCAAGGGCAAATGGAGGCATTCTCTGCAAAATGTGAAAGTAAGAAGAGATGCAAATGCGGGAAGTGATCGCCACCTAGTACTAGCAAGAATAAAGATGATCATGGCTTCTGGGATAAAAATAACAAAGCAGAAAAGATTTGACATCTTCAAATGTGAAGTACAACCTCACGAGGAAAGCATTTGTTTCTGATATAAAGAAACGTTATCAAACTGCCAAGAGCCAGGAAGAAACAGCAATTCAAGATATTAATCAGAAATTCAGTACACTTTCAACAGTATATAGAGAAAGCAGCAAAATGTGCTGGGGATTCCAGGAAAGGAAGATACACAATTGGATAACACCAGAAACATTGAAAAGAATTGAGATGAGAAAAGAAATCAACAGAAAGAAAATAGAAGCAAAGTTCCCTGGGCTGAAGGAAATATATAGTGAACAATACATTCAGCTGAGCAAGGAAATAAAACGTCAAACCCGAGCTGATGAAAGGACATTCATAGACAACCTTGCAAGTTAGACAGAAGAGGCAGCAGCACTGAGGAAAGAACAAAGCATGGTGTACAAAGTAACAAAAGTGATCAGTGGAAAATGGGGCACAAACAACATTACACTAGTCAGAGACAAGAACATAATTTCACCACTACAGAACAAGAAGCAAGAACACTTCAGAAAAAATACTACATAAAGCACTTCCAGAGTCACAATTGGAGGCAGAAAATGATCTAGATATAAATACAGATATTCTACATAAGGAAGACATCATCTCAGATATCAAAGGGTTGAAGAACAGAAAAGCTCCAGGCCATGACAACCTAAATGCAGAGATATTTAAAGCAAATTCTTTATTAGCAGCATAGTTATTAGAACCACTATTTGCTCAAGTCTGGCAAACTGAGACAACATCAGTGGAATGAAACAAAGGAATAATTATTAAATTAAAAAAAAGAAAGGTGACCTCATTGACTGCAGTAACGTGAGAGGAATTACTTTCCTATAAGTTCCCTGCAAAAATATTGCGCAGAACAATTATTCAAAGAATTATAAGAGCACTAGACCATAAACTGAGGAAGGAACAAACAGGATTCAGAAAAACATACAATGTGCAGATAATATACTCACCCTCCGGAACATAATAGAGCAATGTTCAGAATGGCAGATGCAGCTGTATATAAATTGTATTGGCTTTCTATGGAAAATACTAAGGGCTTATGAAATCTTTAAATGCATGGTCTCAATCATTTCACATACTTAGGAAGCATAGTATCACCAGATGGCAGAACAAGCAAAGACATCAGCAGCCACATGAATAAAGCCAGAACAGCCTTCGCAGCATAACATCTGGAAATCCTCCCAGTATAGTATAAAACCCAAATTAAAAAATATGTGAGAACTGCGTAATTTCTCTACTTCTGTATGGTGCAGAATTCTGGAGAGTAACAGAAGGAAATGTATAAATTGTCCTATTTCCACACAATCTACCTACTGAAAATTCTTTGAATTTTCTGGCCAGTCACCATCACCAATCAAGAACTGCTAGCATGGAGCCATCAAGAAGGCACACAACACCATCATAGCAGATAGAGGGTGGAATTGGGTTGGCCATATCCTGACAACCATCACCAGAACTACCATGCTGTGACCTTGACACCATCACCAGAACTGCCATGCTGTTGATACAGAAAGAAAGGGAAAGCAAGGATGGCCAAAAGCCACCTGGTGGAGAAACTGTGGAGTCAGGAAATGCTGAGCATGAACCAGAGCAGGATAGATAGCTGTCGACCAAGCAAAGTAGAGACAGTATGTTGCTGCCCTACAAGACCACTGATTGCTTTGTCAACCAAGGACCAAAAAAGAAGCGAAAGGTTGCAAGTGTTATGGTATTTTCTCTGGTGTAGAGCTCGCATCGTTTACTCTGTTAGTTTTCTCCCACTGATGGTTTTGTGTAGTGCTCTCTTTTTTTTTTTTTGAAAGGACCAAGAGCTTTCTGCACTGTTGCACATTTGTCTGATGTTGTCAGTTTCTGCTGCAGTCTGAATGTTTGAGCTGAGCTGGAGCCAGTACTCATTTTCACTATGTTGAGCAGTTTATTGCATCTTATGGAGTATATCCTACCAAATAGAAATCTGCTGAGTCATGAGGGCTATGAATCATTATCAGCACCCACTGTAATGTTGAAGTCACATAGCAGAGCAAGTTGTTCTTGATTAAGCATACATTTAATAACTGCCACTAGAGTCTTGCAGAACTCAACTTTAGCATAAGATATAGAGTGCAGAGTTGGAGCAAACACAATTATGAGAGTTATGTAACCTGCTCTAGTTTACAGGCAAAGCATTAACATGCATTCTGATCCGTTCTCACCTGGTTCAACCATTTTAGTTAGCAATTTATCATTTACAAAGCCTACTATATGTTCTGTTGTTTTATTAAGGCCTTGTCCAGTGAGGCCCTAGAATCTCTCCCACAATCATTAGTAGCCTCTAGTGCAACGCCTTTTGCTAATTGGGAAAGATACTTATAACCAATAACTGCTATTTCTTGTGTTGTACCTAATACCATAGGGTGAAGCTGGAGTGTCCTCTCCAGGACTCAGGCTTGGACATGGTTAAATGTAGATCACGCTGTTGCCTATGCAGCATGTTTCCACTCTCCATGTAGCAGGCAGGGCCAAATGAATGGCAGTAGCCGATAAAGTTTGGTACCTGTGATGTTGCAGGAGTTGACAGAATAGTGTTGAATCATCATTAGACTGCCTTAGGAGCTCCCAACTCAGAATTTATCATCAGGATTTACTCCAAAGACTTTTCCCCTTAATTGGATATTCCTTCTCCTACATAGACTTCCACTGTTTGTATAAATACATAATTACATTTATTTTGTTGTCTAAAAGTTTCTGTTTAGAAAAAAAAAATTCTTATGACCTGCTATGTTTTATACAAATTGCCAAATATAAAGAAATGGTAATGGCATAGATGTGTTCATCATCTCAACCCATAACCCGTCATGGGTCATAGGGGTGCCATGGTGGAAGCATCAGCAGACAGGGTCCTCCACTGCTCTCTATCCTCAGCAATGCATACAAGTGTGGAAAAACCATGTCCTGCCCATTCTTTGATGTTATCAGCCCAGGATTTTCTTTGCCTTCCTCTTCTCCGTTTACCTTCAACTGTTCCCTGGAGGATTGTTTTCGAAAGGGAGCCATGACGAGTTACATGCCCAAACCAGGCAAGCTTTCGACGTTTCACTATTGACAAAAGTGGTTCTTGGTGGCCTGCATAGGTGTTTATTTTCTCTCTAACATAGACATTTGTTTTGTGCTCTTTATAGCAAATGCGCAAAATTCTTCTATAACATTTATACTCAAAAGCCTGGATCCTTCGCTCCGTATTTGCAGTGAGTGTCCAGCCCTCACACCCATACAAGAGAATAGATGTGTTATTAATTTAAAAAAAAAAGGATATGTAATATTATTTATATTAAAGTTTATTAATGGTTTGCTGTGATTGTATAAATATATTCTGTCATCAGGACCCACTATATTATTATGTTTTTCATTCTAATTGTTACATGGATTAATGTCAAGAAATATTATTTTGCTTTTTAAAATTTGTGTCATCAGCACATGACTGCAAGCCAGGCTTTAGTGTTCAGGAGGAAATTGCTGCCTATTTCACAAGTTCGATGCATGTTGCCTTTCAACACATGATGATTGACAATTTTCATTATAAGCTGAGGTAAATTATTGCCCTTTACAAAGGGCATCTACTAGACCTCATTTTAATTTATGCAGATGACACTAATCCTAGCTTTATAATACTGTCTGCCTTCATGTTTATTGCACTGAAGTTAGCTTCTTTCATCACTAGATACAGAAACTAAAAAAATAATAAATTGTCATGATTTGAAAAAGTTAAATGTATAAACTGACTATCCAAAACATTGTTTAGGTTTTGCTCACCGTCGTGCTATCCTGAACCATCTTTTCAAGGTGATCACATGCATTCTTTATCCCTTTTACTTATGCCTCTGATTGCTTTCCCTGTGTGTTGTTAGGTCTCTCTATGTTTCTCTTGTCCTGTGGATTCCAAGCACTGCCTTGTGAGTACTACTGTCATCAGTTTCCTCAGTGAGTCTTGCTTAATGTGAACACCATTTACTTACCTTCTGTTTCACTTGTATTTGTCTAGTCCTTTCCCTGAGTTACACACTGCAGGTCTTGTTATACCATATCAGTCTTTCCATTTTGTACAAGCTCCTATTTATGAAAGAACAACTTATGGGACTCAAATAATTATCACTGACAAATAAGATAAGAACAAAGTAAGAATTACATTTAAGATACAAGTTCTTATCAACTAGAGATTTCTGGCTGTAATATGTGAAGAAAGAAGTAGTCAGCCTGAGATTGTTGATATTTATGTTAGAGTTTGTGCAACAGTAGTTGCCATGTTCACTTACTTGTTCCTTTAGTCAGGTATTTTTGCAGCAGATGTTGAGGGGTCATTGATCTCATATGGTGATAGATATGACACACACTGAGGAAACAGTCCTTATTCAGGAATTCTCAGAGTAACATGAGCAGAGGTAGACGGAACTAAACACACAGTCTCAGAGTAACTTGAGCAGAGGTAGACTAAACCAAACACGCAGAGTCTCAGAGTAACATGGAGCAGAGGTAGACTGAACCAAACACACAGAATCTCAGAGTAACATGAGCAGAGGTAGACTGAACCAAACACACAGAGTCTCAGAGTAACATGAGCAGAGGTAGACTGAACCAAACATACAGAGTCTCAGAGTAACATGAGCAGAGGTAGACTGAACCAAACACTCTTAGTTCTAGTGACGTCACAGCTTTACTTTATGCTGAATGTGAGGCTATTTAAGCAGCGCTCAATTTGAAATTAGTACACACGATATCAGTTTCTGCATGACTGGCAGAAGGAAAGAGCAAGTCATGACTTAGATCACATTCTGTGTAACTGTGGCAGCCTACCTTAATCAAGTCATTTGTCCAGATTTGTATATTCTGAAGGCTAGATGGTACATGTCATAAAATAGATCAAATTTGATCGGCATAGAGGAACTCTGAAGTGGGAACTCCAAGTGTTATCCTGCCTAATTGTCAAGGATTACTACAGTGGGACCACTCATATTTGCTGTTATCCCTACTGTATGGGAACACAAAAGCTGGTACCCTGGTCCTCCAGGTTGGGGGTTTTAGCACAGGGCTGACACCCCTGTCTGTGTAAAAAAAAACAATGAAGTTACTTAAACAATAATAAATGAACAAACTTTGCTGCGGGATGGACATTCGGAGTCTGTGGCTCGTATGACTGTCAGTGGTGAAAGCCGAAAGGAAGCCACTGACATGAAAACGGATGTCCTGACTGCAAAACAGGATACAAGAATAGGTTTTTGGAATGTCAGGACAATGTACGAGACAGGTAAACTAAGACAGGTCACGGCAGAAATGAGAAACTATAGGTTACACATTCTAGGGATAAGCGAGAGCAGATGGACAGGGGCAGGAAAAGTTAAAACAGCAACAGGAGAAACAGTACTTTACTCTGGAAGAGAGGATAGACAACACAATGAAGGTGTAGCCATTATTCTACAGAAAGGAATAGAAAGGACATTACTGTAATGGAAACCCATCAACAACAGACTGATAAGATTAAGATTGAGAGGGAGATTCACCAACACTACAATAATACAATGCTACGCACCAACGAATGATAGCGATGAGGAGGTCAAGGATGAATTCTATCAACAACTGCAGAAAGAAATGGAAGACACACCTAGATATGATCTTGTTATAGTAATGGGAGACCTCAATGCGAAAGTTGGTACACACAATACATATAATGAAAGAACAATGGGGAAATGCGGCAGCGGAACAGCAAACGAAAATGGGGATAAACTAATAAGTTTCTGTAGCATTAATAACCTGGTCATTGGAGGAACACTCTTCCCACATAAAGAAATTCACAAATTAACATGGGAATCACCAAATGGTCGGGACAGAAACCAGATAGACCACATCATGGTTAACGGTAGATGGAGACATGCATTACAAGATGTGAAGGTAAGAAGAGGTGCAGATGTGGGAAGTGATCACCATTTAGTAGTAGCAAAACTGAAAGTGAAAACTAAGAAGGGCTGCACCAACTGTAAACTACACAGAAAAGGTTTGACATCAGCAAATTGAAGGACTCCCTTACCAGAAAAGCTTTTACGGCCGACATAAAGAAACGATATCAATTTGCCAAAAGTCAGGAAAAGACATTGACTGATGATATAGACCAGAATTTCAACACCATTTCAACAATATACAAAGAAAGCAGCAAATCATGCTTGGGATTCCAGGAAAGGAAGAAGCAAGACTGGATAACACCAGAAACTTTAAACACCATAACGATGAGAAAGGAAATGAAAAGAAAGAAAGAAAACAGAAGCGAAGTCCCCCAGGTTAAAGCAACTATATAGCGAACAGTACAGTCAGCTGGACAAGGAAGTTAAACGCCAAACCCGAGCCAACAAAAGGAATTTCCTAGACGATCTTGCAAGACAGGCAGAGGAGGCAGCACTGAGAAATGAACAAAGTACAGTATACAAAATAACTAAATTCATCAGCGGAAAACGAGGTGCAAACAATATTACATTAGTAAGAGATAAGCAAGGTAATCTCATCACGACAGCAGAGGGACAAGAAACAAGATGGGCAGAGCACTTCAGAGAAACTCTGAACAAGGAACCACCAGAGACACAATTGAATGTTCCTGAGGCTGAAAATGATCTAGATGTGAATACAGACATTCCACGAAAAGAAGAAATCATCACAGCAATCAAAGGGTTAAAGAACGGCAAAGCTCCGGGCCATGATAACTTAAATGCAGAGCTATTTAGGACAGACCCTGAGCTAGCAGCAGAACTATTAGAACCACTATTTACACAAGTCTGGAAAACGGGGACAACACCATCAGAGTGGAACAAAGGAATAATTGTCAAATTGCCCAAGAAGGGAAATCTTGCAGACTGCAATAATTGGAGAGGAATCACTCTTTTCTCAGTTCCCAGCAAAATACTAGGCAGGATAATTATACAGAGAATTTCAAAGGCAGTAGACCACAAACTGAGGAAAGAACAAGCAGGATTTAGACAGAACAGGAGATGTGTAGATCATATATTCACTCTCAGGAACATTATAGAGCAGTGCTCAGAATGGCAAAGACAGCTTTACATTAATTTCGTTGATTTTGAAAAGGCTTTTGACAGCATACATAGGGACAGTTTATGGAAAATACTGAGGGCTTATGGAATTCCAAGCTGCATAGTGTCAATCATAAAAAGCCTTTATGCAAACTTAACGTGCAGTGTTGGGCAGAGCAACCTAACCTTTGAGGTGAAGACAGGAGTACGACAGGGATGCCCCTTATCAACCACTCTATTTTTCACAGTCATAGACTGGGTGATGCGCCAGACAACAGAGGGCAGTCCAAGAGGAATAAGATGGACAACATTTTCTACATTGGAAGATCTGGAATATGCAGATGACATTGCACTACTAGCACATTCACATCAACACATCCAGGAAAAAACGGATAGACTTAATAAGTTTAGCCAGCAGGTGGGCTTGAACATCAATTTAAAGAAGTCTGAGGTCATGACGCTCAATGTGAGCAATCCTGAGCCCATATCAGTAAGGAATAAGCAATTGGTACAGACAGATACCTTCACATACCTAGGAAGCATAGTAACACCAGACGGCGGGGCAGGCAAAGACATCAACATCAGAATAAATAAGGCAAGAACAGCCTTCTTTAGCCTAAACAACATCTGGAAGTCCTCCCTAAAAGCACAAGCACAAAATTAAGATTATATCAGAGCTGTGTGCTTTCTGTGCTTCTCTATGGTGCGGAATGCAGGTGAGTTACAGAGAAGGAAATGTTGAAATTGTCCTCTTTTCACACAACATGCCTAAGAAAAATTCACCGAATCTTTTGGCCGAATACCATCACTAACCAAGATCAGCTTACTCGTAGCAAGCAAGAGGACATGCACACCATCATAGCTGGCAGACGCTGGAACTGGGTTGGTCATGTCCTCAGAAGAGACCCCGATGCCATCACAAGAACAGCTATGCTTTGGACCCCTGAAGGAAAACGAAAAAGAGGCCGACCAAAAACAACCTGGCGGAGGACTGTGGAGGCTGAGATGCAAAGAATGAACCAGAGTTGGGGCACTGTACGAAGGATGGCCACCGACCGAGCAAAGTGGAATCAATTTGTTGTTGCCCTACAAGACGCCACTAGGCGTGATGGCCACTGACTGCTTTGACGGTCGGTGGCTAAGGATCAAAGAAGAAGAATGGGAACACAAGTGAAGAGTTTTATCATTGTGTGCGACCTTGTCAACTCTGGTCTGGGACATAGTAGTCTAGCAGCCCAAGAGAAGTGAAGCACATGAACTCATGTTACAATTTTTCATTTACAATGAAACGAGTCAATGAAGAGACTGTATATTTAACACAGTACAGTTTGCAGAGTACTTCTATTCCAGTGATATTTGAACAGTATAAATATATAATGGTGAACTGTGGAATGTCCTGTAATGTATCACTATATATATAAATTTCAATCTTACTCATTTTGAGACAGAAAGAAAAGAAATTAATTATAAATAAATTGATTCAGTAATTGTACATTGGGACTTTGACATTTCTTTTAATATTCTATTTTTGAATTTTAAATTGGAATTACAATTTTTGTTAAAGGATAGAGTAGTCTGTACGAGAAGGTGAAGTAGACTCTTGATTTGTATCTTAATTAAGAGTACTTATCTACCTGACTATAACCTATGCCATCCATACACCAGTGCTCCTTTCTGATAGTGGGGTGTTTCTTTTAGTCCAGACTTCTTATCTGGCACTATCACTGTCAGAACCACCTTATGCTGTGGATTTTCATAATAATAATAATAATACTTATGGCTTGCTCCCTTAGGAGTATGACCACAACATAACGGCCGACATAATAAATCAACGCCTTACCAGGACATTCCATTTAATAAGCAAGCACATAAAATCAAGGCCTCACACGGCCACAAACGTATGGAATACAAATATTAATGCCAGAGACACTTGCCAATGATTAATGTAGTTAATTAATATCATACATGGCAGTATGACTGCACTATACAAACTCTGTACTGAATAGCACTCACTATGGCAGCCAAAAGCTATGACAAAGAAAAACTCAATTCATGACCAACTGATAATCTGCGGTCTGAATGTCCAATCCACTGGACACAACACAAATCCAGAATCACGCCTATTAACCAGCAGACTCAAATATGGCAATCTCTGGTTAATAATCCATACATGAACAGCACAGCCACTTGCTGGCGAAAGACCAAAAATATCTGTCCGCCCGGGATGCTCACTAGAAAAACACAAATCTTTTTGCGCCCAGCTGTCTTCCCCCTTCTGTCTGGTCACATGACTTACGAGTCCTGAGTTATATCAGCGTTGCTGAAACACAATGTAGCCAGTCTGATATTTCAGCGAAATAGCGCTGTGACATCCAACCCCCCAAGAAAGAAAACATAGTTTTCTTCCATCGGAGGAAGCTTCGCCCGACCCTCTTTGGAGTTGGGATGACCATATGCCATAAACAGCATCTCCTAATCTGAACTGAGAGAAAGTCTTAGTTTTATCCTGCCATTGACGATACTGCATTCTCCTAGATACCCCAAGACCACATAAATATGCAGTAAGATGTCCCCGGTTCTGGCAGTCGTGAAAGTCGTGAAAAATGACGACTGTCCTCACCTGGTTCAAAGCATACTATCGTAATAACATGTGACATCCACCTCATCAGTCACCCTCACTACATCATAAAGCTGTACAACACAACTTATATTTTAACAGAATAGTAATGGTGGTGTGGGTCAGACTCTAAAGTTTGGTTCACGTTAACCAAAAACACCCTACTGGACGCGAACCCGATACCTAACCCTAGCTATTGCTGGACTATCAGCAGGTGGTTATGAAGCAACGACATGTGCTTCCACCTGACTGCATCACACACACCCCACCTATTCGCAAAAGTCACTCGTGCGACTTTGGATTGTCCCGTAATGGCAATACCTCCACAAACTTCCCCGGCGCAACTTCATTAAACACTCTTCTGAATATGCGCCAACTAGCCCTAAGGGGAACGTTGCGGACCCATACTGAGCAGTTACTTGCTCTCAGGCCCTCAGATCTGCATTTACTGTTCCTACTCATATCCCTTGGCACTTGTCGTGAACCCCGTCTCAGATCTGGCGAAATAGCACCATGATAATCACCTGGTATCATCTAGATACACATAATTTCTCCATCATGTCACATGCAATGTAGTCAGGTTGATTAGGAAAAAAAAAAAAACAACCAAACAAACAAATGCAAACAAAATTTTAAAAAAAAAAAAAAAGTAAAGAAAAGAAAACAATGTTGTTATCAGTTGTCTTATTTTGAATTAAAAAGTAAAATAATGTAAAGAAAACAGTCTGTACAGTGGTAATAATACCATTTTACTATTAGACAAGATACAGTAGATGTTATTATTAAGCATTTATATTGTCTGAGAAGTTTGCATGTTGTAGTACAGATCATTATCTGTTTTCTTAACTCTTAGCAGTGACTTCAGCTGGAGTAACTTAAGTGAGGAGGACATCACTGCACACAGAGAAGCAATGAACAGAGCTTTGACTTCACTCAAATTTGGAGGTGACTTGATGACAAATTTTACAGACAGAATGTCATCAGTACCTGATGGTAAGTACCATAGTACGTTGATAACAGTAGCAGCTGTTGAGGACCATTATATGTTCAAGTAAATACCATTGCATGTTTGTAACAGTACCTGCTGAGTACCAGTGTATGTATTTTCTTTATACTGTGACTATATTCTTATTTGCTAATATAGTTACTACTTGCTGAAGTTATATTATATATGATATGTAAGGCATAGCAAACCATTGGCCATGTTTATTAAACAGCAAAATATTGATCTCATGTAGCACTTACCAAAGCACTACTGCACACTGACGAAAAAGCAAAGCAGTTTGTCTGTCAGTCAGTAGTTTGGTTATTTTTTTTATCCCAGACTTGCAATGCACTTCTAATTCATCTGTTGTGATTGGTTATTATTTTTATCCCAGACTTGCCATGCACTTCTAATTCTTCTGCTGTGATTGGTTATTATTTTTATCCCAGACTTGCCATGCACTTCTAATTCTTCTGCTGTGACATACTCAGGCCTTTCCTGTTGTCATGTTCTTATGAGTATTTTTGAGTTTTTCCCTCAGATATTGATATTCCTTCCTGATTACTGCATTCTATTGTCTGGATGCTCTCCTCAGTAATGTTTCAGTTCAGTTTCATTTCTCCGGTAATATTCTGCCATCATATGATTTCAGACAAACTGTGTCACATTATATTATCTTTTCTGTTAGTTCTGTGACTCTGTTATGAACAGCTTTTCAATCATTAATACTTTTCTATTTCTGTCACTCCTTATTCAGCCATATTACTTTTGCAAATATGTATTTGATGTTTTTATTTCTCTTTATTGATCTTTTTGTGCTCTACTTTGTCACTGTTGTTCAGTCCTCTTTTAGTCATCTATTGTAATATTTCTAAAGAATAGTAACACTGCTCTTTACCATTCATGTCGTAGAAAGCTACTAAGGAGGGTTGGACATGGGGCTGGTTACCCCATCCTGTAAAAAGTTTAAACCCCAAAAAAAAAAAAACTTCAATGAACATGGACAGGTCAATTAAAAAAAATAAAACACAGCCATCCAAGACAGAAAGGTCCTCTCGCAGGGAGGAGTATGATGCAACACAGAGAAAGCCGAAAAGAGTCTGTGTTACTGACTAACCTTCTTTCATCTAGGAAAACCTTCAGATTTGGCACCTGGAATGTTTGGACATTGAATAAACAAGGGAAAGTGGCACAAGTAGCAGCAGAAAGATGAGAATATAAGATCGAGGGTCTAGGACTGTGTGAAACAAAGTGGAAGGGGGTAATCAGGAAGAGGCTCATCACAGGTGAATTGGTGCTGTCCTTGGGACATGAAGACGAAAGTTCACACAACAGTAAAGGGGTAGCTCTTATGTTATCTAAAGAAGCACAGAAAGCACTCATTAAATTGGAAGCTGTGGGACCTACAATAATAACAGCTACTTTTAAAACAGCTAAAAAGAAAATACATGTAAATGTCATCCAGTGTTATGCACCAACTAATGACAAAGAAGAGTCTGTGACAGAAGCATTTTATTCATAACCCTCCACTCCCAAAGGAGCATAGGCCTTCAACAAACACATGCTATAGCACGTTTCACTAGCTTTGCCCTCAAACAAATGTAATTATCTGATTAACCGTCTAACGTATTAATGCCATTTTTTTGCATACGATGTTATATTGGGTTAGACCCAACAAATATATACTTTATATCTGTGCATCTTGTCCAGTTCCCATAAACGGATGAAATCCTTTGATCTTTGTCGGCATACTAATTATTGTGTATCGAGAAAAGAAATTTTACCACTTCATGCACAGATTCTGTGAATTGATTAGGCATAGGTGTGTCTACTATTACAATAATGTGGCCATCACGTTTGCAATTGAATACGTGTTGAAGATGATTTCTTAAATGATCTGCATGCAAAATACTCGTGACATTGTTTGTCATTGACATTTAATGCGCTACCATACTGGACCTTCCTTGATCTAATTATTTCACTGGGTATCATCTCTTTGCGGTTCATAAATATCATAATGGAACGTTGCTCCTCTAATGTGCTTGTAAATAATGGTAAGGTCATCTTTAAAGAAATTAAACTTCATCCGAATCATAATCAGATGTCTCTGAGAAATTGAAAATCAATCTCGGCTGAATGAAGGACAAACCATCATTCTTCCAATATTCCTCTTCCTCTTGTAACACATGGTTCTCACTTTTCTTCCAATAATCCCTGGCTATATTGGAGGCGGCTTTTATAAGTATTTCAACATCTTTTAATTTGAACTTTCTATTTTCTGTTGCTACCTGTTCCTTAATTTTAGCCCATACTAATTCTATTGGGTTTAAGTGAGAATGGTAAGGAGGTAATCTTAAACATCTGTGACCATGTTCATGGATTGCCTTGTCTATGTGAAATATCTTTGTATGCTCTATCTTTTTTTACAATTCCAAGTAATTCAGGTTCATGGACATTTCGTTGAATGGAATGTTGTTTATGGTGAGCCAAATCTTTATTACATCTTTAATACTTGGTGAATTAGAAACTTTATCTTCTGGTGCCACAACGTTGTGATATGAGGCATTGTCCATTATCAAACACCACGGTCTATCCAAGGAAGGAAGTACATAATTCACAATCCAATCTTGAAATATCTTGCCATTCATCTCTGCATGGTAATCCCTATTATCTGTGGATTTTGAAACAAATATGAGTTCAGTATTATTTAGAAGCCCATGATGGCTGCTTCCTGGATGTGCAATTATTAGGCGCTGTCCTTTGCTGCTTGGTACTAGTCTCTTAGTTGTTCCATCAGATGATTGCCATTCTCGTTCATTACTGTGATGCGCATTGATCCAAGTTTCATCTAAATACACAAAATCATAACAATCTCTTCTCATTTCTCTGACCTCGTGTAAATATTTGCTTCTCATTGCAACTATATGAGGCTTCTCACAAATAAGGTTTCTACCACCAACATATTTTCTAAAAGTGAATCCCAAACTCCTAATAGTCCTCCATAGCGTAGATTTGGAAATATCAATGTCATTATTCTTTCTTAACCAAATTTTCAATTTCCTTAAAGTCACTGCCTCATTATTGTGAAACATATTGCAAATTTCTCTGTGGATCAATTCTCTGTCAAAATTATCCACCACTCTTGGCCTAATTTTCGTGTGTAAAACACTGGAATTAGACATTTCAGATGTCGCTATCCAGCGGTGCAATGATCGTTTGCTTATCCCCAAGGCGTGAATAGTCCTCTTTTGTGGGTTTGAAATAGAATGATATAGTTTTCCTCGAGTAGCTTCATTGCAGAAATACTTAAAAATCCTATTTGTGATTTGCTGTAATGTCATAAAATGTACTCGCAGACTCATTTTTCCTTCTTAACCACACAATAATTTTTGTAGACACACCTCTGATTGACAATGTGTGCGTTGCACCGGATATAAACTGTTTTATGTTCAAGAAGTGCGATTTCACGCAATTTCACTCAAAAATCATGCCAATTGCTTGATAAACCAAAAATGTGCAAATGAGGTCGTATAATTTACTGTAGACATTTCAATATGTGTGCGTGTGATGTGTGTTGGCAAGTAGGATTTTATATTATATCGCAAAGAAACGAAAATTGAAACCAATGGCCGCATTTTAATGAAAAATTTAATTCATAGGGTCTATACCATTTCAAATTCACACACAAAATTTCACTTATATGCGTTATATATTCGCTGAGATATAGCATTTTGAAGTTGGGCAAAGCTAGTGAAACGTGCTATAAGTCCTCTTGTCACATGCCATCATCTCAAGTTCTTTCCACGTTCTCATCATTTTCACCTCTGTTTCCAGCTTTCTTCTCCATGTGCTTCTTGGTCTACCTCTGCCTCTGCCCTGAAGATTCCAGAACAAGGACTGCCTTGTAATGCTATCAACAGGTTTCCTCAGTGTGTGTCCTATCCATCGCCATCGTCTTCTTCTCATCTCTTGTTCCACTGGCACTTGTCTAGTTCTTGTCATCAGTTCCACATTGGTAACCTTGTCATACCATTTTAATCCCTCTATTCTATGCAAGCACCCATTTATGAAAGTTTGTAGCTTTTTGGTTGTTGTCTTTGTTGTTCTCCATGTCTCAGAGCCATACAATAGGACTGACTTCACATTTGAGTTGAAGATTCTTATTTTCGTGTTGGATCCGATTTCTCTTGATCTCCATATATTTCCCAGTGCAATGAAAGCTCCTCTTGCTTTTTGTATTCTTAGTTTGATATCACTGTCTGTCCCTCCAACTTTGTTTATATTGCTGCCAAGATATTTGTACGAAAGTACATCTTGTGTTGGTGTTTCTTCAAGTTCAACCCTGTTATCATTACCTACATTTATTCTCATTATTTTTGTCTTTTCCCTGTGGATTCCATTTCTGTTGTGTGTTGTTGATGATCTCATTACCCAGTCTATTGCTAGTAAGAAAAGAAATGGAGACAAGAGGCATCCCTGTCGCACTCCTGTTCTTATCCCAAATGGTTCTGTAAGCTGTCCTTCGTGAAGAACTCTGCATGTCATGTCTTCATATGTTTTCTTTATTAAATTAATGATCTTCAGAGGAACTCCATAATGCCTCATCAATTTCCAAAGTGATTCTCTGTCTACACCAGTGTTTCCCAAACTTTTTTGGGTCACTGCCCCCTTGGCTTCCAGGGCATGTCCCCAGCGCCCCCCTGCATTTCCCCACAGTACATAAAAAAATGTGAAGAGTGAAAAATAAGAGCAACTGTTAATACAGTAACAACTAATTGCTCAATTTATCACATTCAAATATATAGCTACAGATACACTTATTTATTAACTTAATTTAAAAAGAAAAACTTAATTACTTAATGCAGTAAAACAAACAGCAGTATGCGAAAGTAAATTAGTAACAAACTTACTTCATTTTTAACTTCAGTGAGATGGATGTGTCTGGTGTAGTGATATCAGCTTCTCAACATCAGGCTGAAAGTTACATAGAAGGAGTCTCAGATCCCGACGTTCAGTAATCTGCAGTCTGTTTCTCTACTTCAAATGAAGTTAGACAACCGCACTGAAACCACGCTCTACTAAATACAATGTTGGAAAGGCAATACAGAACATCTTAACCTTTCCCCACACTGCAGGGTAGCGTTCAGAGATTTCTTTCTGCAACCAAAAGTTTTGATTTGATTTCTTGAACATCGGCTTAAGCTCAACGTCATTTTGTAGCGATATCAGTTCCTCTTCCACCCTTCCTAGTTCCTCACTGCACGTGTCCAGGAATGTATTTATTATCCAGTCTGGAATCGTGATCAAAAGAAGATCCAGAAACCTCTGAGACATGTCTTTATGCAGCATATCTAGGTGTGCACAATATACTTGAAGATTATCCTCTGGTATTTTGTCTTTCTCTTCCAACTCTAAGAGGCTGGGAAATTGGATTAACTCGCGACAGCCAATATTATGCTTGAATAGCGTTAATTTGGCCAGAAACGTGGAGACGACAGATTTGACTTTTATCAGATTAATATCATTTCCTTGCAGATGTAGATTTATTTCGTTAAACTTTGTGAATAAATCTGACAAATATGCAATGTCATGCCTGATATTCGTTAGTTCTGTACTGAGCGAAGCATGCGAGTCTTTGAATAATTCTACCACAGTTTCAAAAAAGAGCATTAAAGCATCACAGACAGTTCCCTTTTGAGAGCCACCTAACTTCTGTGTGCATCAGCAAACGTTCAAACTGTTCATCATTCTCAGTACAAAGCTCTCGAAATAGTCGAGAATTGAGAGCATGGGACTTAATTTTGTTAATCGCTGTGATACCAGTATTTAATGATTTGTAAAGCCGATCACTTAGATTTTTTGCGACAAGATGTTGTCTGTGAATTACACAGTGTATTGTAAATATACCAGGTACAGCTTCTTTTAAGAACGAGATAAACCCGCGGTAACAACCTATCATTGATGGTGCCCCATCTGTTGCACAAGCAAGAATGTTAGTAAGTGGAATGTCCTCTTTAAAAAATTGCTCAACTACACAAAATATTGACTCTCCTTTTGTATCAGTTACTAGTTGCTTAGCACATTACAACTCTTGAACCAAGCTGTCATCTTTTATGAAGCGAACATAGGCAAGAAGCAAAGATTTGTTGCCTGGCAAAGTTGACTTATCCAACTGCAATGCAAATTCTGTTGTCCTAACCATGTTGCACAATGTATTTTCAACATTCTCATCCATTTCATCTATTCTTCTTTGAACAGAGGTATTGCTGAGCGGAATTGCTTGAATTATTTGTTCAGGTGACTTATGCATAACTGTACTCACAAGCTCCCTTATAGCTGGCAAAATCAAATTTTCTGCGATTGTGAGACTTTCCAGATTTAGCTATCAGCAATGAAATTTTTTATGAAGCTCACAAACCATCACAGCTTTGTTGTGAAATGTTGACAAACATGTCATGGATAGTTTTACGTTTCTGAAAGTTTTCACTAAGTGACTGAAAATATGTCAAACTTTTATCTGTTTTATCTTGGTGAATTTTTTTCAAATGTTCAAGTAGTCTGGAAGGTTTCATTGCCTCATTTGAAAAGGCCCTCTCACATAATAGACACATTGGCAGTTGTTGGTTATTTAGTGCTGGAATAAATCCATATTTCAGATATTCCACGCTGTATTGTCTGCACTTCTTTTTGGTTTGTTCTGCTTTTGCCATATTTGTTCTGAATTCTGGAACAAAGAATTGATTTTACAATTTTGCAGATAGAAAAATGTTCGTCGAGTAAACAACAAAAACTAATTTAAAAGTGGCTTTACAAAAATGTTGACACAGATGTTCTTATCTGTTTACTCTTCTATTTTATAAAGTTTCTTAACTACAGCCATAAATAAATTAGAAAAAAACAACAATCAGAAAAAAAACACAATTAGCAAAAGCCACACCAACACTGAAGTAACCCAATAATCATTTCATAAAGTATAATAATAGTTATTTAATATGAACAAAATATAAAATAATGCACTATATTGATAGGTCTTTAGATTTCTTCTTCTTCCTCGTTCGTCCTGAAAAGGACATTGGTTGCGTTGTGTCTGTTTACACCGGAGCTGCGATATCTGCGCCTTTCGGCCAACACATCCGACTTCAGCACAGCATTTTTTGGGACCGGGTTTGCCTTCCCTCTTCGATCCCTACTCTTTCAGCCAGACTGCAGTGATGCAGCCTGTTTCCAGGACCACCACGTGGAGGTGGAGTAGGGTCTTGGTCAGCTCTTGTTCGCTGACCCTGACGCAAGCAGTCAAGCTATGGGTCACTGACTGCATTCTCTATTGCTGCATCTTTGGGTCCCGGTCTTCAGATTTAAAAATTGGGAGACAGTAGCCGAACTACAAAGTGTGGAGATCCCGGTAACAAATTAAAAGGATGTAATATAATGGATTGAACAGCAATATTCAATATACGGCAAATCTGTATCAAAATGTGTCTGCTTAATTAATAATTAATGTTAGTAAAACTGATGCTAGCTATGTTCAAACAAACAAAAAATATAAGTAAGAAAATTTACCTTATCGACAGGTTGAAATTGTTTGATACCCGGTACACGCTTATTTGAAACCACTGTTCACAAGAAAAGCTGAGAAAGTTTGTTGGTTTTGCTCATAGCCAGCGCAAAGTTGAAATAGACGGGAAACGTACATCGCTCCAGTCGATTTATGAAAGTCTGAATGTAAGGTAGGAAAGCCGGTTCAGAGGTTCAAAGACTGATTTCTACTGCCAAGTACCATTAAAAACTTGCTCTCTTGAACCTTTTCTCTTATTTATTACCAATCTGCAAATATCTAGTTACCACTAGCCCCCGCAAATACTGAGACAATAAATTCCGCAAAAAAGCAAAGTTGGTACTTTCTGAATCACCAGCAGTTATCTAATTTTGTCCATGCCTTGGGCAAGGATCATTTCTCTTCCTTCAGGAGTGAATGAATGGACAATATGTGTTTGGTTAACCCTCTCCTCTTTCCTAGCAGTTCCCGATTACCGTTTATGGTCAGCGATGGTTACCTGAGCTCAGAATGACACACATAGACGAAACTATGTCCTGCTTAATGATCCTAGTAATACAACCATTCACATCATCCCCGCTTCATTGATGCTGTCTTTCAAATCCACAATTCCTTTCTCCCCCGCACGTACTGAATTTAGCTTGTCAAATCCTGAACCCCCCTTACTACTAAACACCCACTGTTTACTACTGAACGCCCCCCTCTGGCCCATTTTTTCCGTATCACCCCCTTGGATCCTTCCAAAGCCCCCATGGGGGTGGTACCACCCACTTTGGGAACCACTGGTCTACACTGTCTAATGCCTTTTCGTAGTCCACAAATCCGATGTACAGTGGTGAATTCCATTCCAGACTTCAACTATTATTCTCAAAGTGGCTATTTGGTCTGTACATGATCTGTTTTGTCGAAAACCTGCTTGTTCATCTCTCAGTTTCTTGTCTATGGACTCTTTTAATCTCGCAAGGATAATCCTGTTTAATACTTTTCCTGGCACTGAAAGTAACATTATTGCTTTATAATTTGTGCACTCCTGTAAATTTCCCTTCTTAGGCAATTTAACTAGATATCCTTCCTTCCATTCTGCTGGTATCTCTTCCTTTTCCCAGACTTTACCAAGTAATTTATATAACATCTCTGTAGCATTGTCGATATCTGCTTTGATGGCCTTTGCTGGAATGCCATCAGGTCCAGACGCTTTTCCATCTCTTAAAAGCTTTATGGCTTTCTTTATTTCTTCCTTCGTTGGTCTTTCACCGTTAATTTGTAGCTCTTCTTCTGCTGGCTGGATGTCCGAGGGGTTTTGTGGAGCTGGTCTATTGAGAAGGTCCTCAAAATATTCTGTCCACCTCTTCGTTTGCTCTTGTATATTGCTGAGCAGTTTTCCATTCTTGTCTTTTATGAGGCAACTTGTTTGCTTGTATTTCCCTGTTAGCTTCTTTGTGCTGCTATACAGTTCTCTCATATTTCCTTTGGCTGCAGCATCTTCTGCCTCTCTCGCCAACTCCTCAATATATTTCCTCTTGTCTCTTTTTGATACTTCTTTTATACTTCTTTGTTTGCTTCTGTGTACACTTCTTGAGCCTTGGCTTTGGAACTTCTAGTTTTGCTTGTGTTTAAATCTGCTTTCTTGTTTTTTCTGTCTTTTATCTTATTGATGGTTTCTGATGCTATCCATGTTTTTTGTTTCCCTTTTCCCCAGTATTTCTTCACATGCTTCATTCCATACAGTTTTGATTTGCTGCCAATAGTCTTCTGTATTCTCTACATCTTCCAGTTGTTGGAGCACTTGGAATTTGTTGGATATTGTGACCACAAATTTGTCTCTTGTTTCTTGATTTATTAGATGTCCTACATTAAATTGTTGTCTATAATTTTGCATTGGTGCATATCTCTTGAGTTTCATTTTTACTTTGGCTATCAGAAGGTGGTGATCTGATGCCACATCTGCTCCTCTATATACCTTTACATCCTGCAATGATGTTCTAAACTTCTTGTTTATGCATATATGATCAATCTGATTTTCTGTTCTATGGTCTGGTGATATCCATGTTGCCTTGTGTATTCTCTTATGTGGAAACAAGCTTTCTCCTGTAGCCAGTTGATTTAAAGCACAGAAGTTTGAGAATAGTTCCTCATTTTCATTCATTATTCATAGCCCATGGCTTCTTCATAGCCGGTGTTGACTGTACCTATCTTTGCATTCATGTCACCCATCAAAATTGTGATGTCTCTTCTTTTAACTTTTTCCATAATTTCCTGTAGTCTAGGATAAAATGCCTCTTTCACAGACTCTTCTTTGTCATTAGTTGGTGCAAAACATTGGATGACATTTACATTTATTTTCTTTTTAAGCTGTTTTAAAAGAAGCTGTTATTATTCTGGGTCCAACAGCTTCCCATTCAATGAGTGCTTTCTGTGCTTCTTTAGATATCATAAGAGCTACCTGATAAGATCTTTTTTCTTATTAGTGATGTCCACCAAATGATAAATATAATTGGATGGAAGCAGACATCATCATCATCAGTTGATAAACTCTTAATACAAGACCCTTGCCCTGAGCAAGAGACATGCTGAGAAATCTGAATAGCTCGCTCGAACATCACCAGAGCTACATGCTGTGTTGTTGTATTGCTTGTGGTTTGAGTATAGAATGTCAACTTGACCTACGCAGTGGTGTGTAGACATAGATGGAGTGTATAATGTGCGAATGATAGGAAGAGTTCGTGGTGTTGACAAATGTTCTTTTCTCACACTCATGTATGGCTGGAAGTCATCGACACCAACGACTGTGTACCTTTACTAAAGTTTAATTGGACGTACACACTCGACAGCACAGATAGTGACAAATCACAGGTTGGCATAATACATCATGGTACAGTGGATAAATGGTCTTGCAATGTTATGTTACATGGGCACTCATGTAGAATAATAGTATAATGGACTGTCAGTAGCCAAGCACTCAGTATTGCCCATATATATATATCAACTGAGTTTACTGACAAAGCACGTCAGATTATAAACAATATCCAAGATGGCTTCTAGACCTAATCTCGTCTAGCGAAGATTCCTTAACATAATGTCCAGCACAGATTTTTTTCCATATAATTATATTGAACCGCTAGCAATGGGTTCTCATGTGTAGCAGTGATCTCTGGACTAATCAAGCGATAATACGGGCATCCCTTTTCTCTTCTTGAAAGTCACTACATGTTTGGTTCCAAGATGGCTTCACTCGTGAGCTGTCACTCACGTTTGGATACAGATAATGAATCTGTCCTAAAGTTAGTCATTCATTAAACATTTCATTGCTCTGTAGATTTGATCATGAACAATTGACTGCATTCTACAGGATATAGTGCTGCTAGGAATCAGAATCGTTTTTTTCATCTAGTTAGATGTATCCTCTCAGACGTACAAATCATCCCTATCGAAAAACGGTGGCTTCGTACGAGAGTTCAAAAGAGTATCTTTATTACCTTGGTTTTCAGAAATATGATTTTGCCATTCCTTGGCAATAAGAATGAACACTGGGGTAAAGCATACACGATAGGTCTAGACGACTATCACTTTCCCCAAAAACCACTGAGATCACTTTTTTCCCGGCATCAAGCCGACATAGAAAAACACAGCCCATCATCAGGGCGAAGCCAAAACACACCTCTCTCGCGACACATCCGCCGAACAGCCTTTGACCTCTCTAGAGACAACAGAACATATAGTTCGACTTAGATATGTAAAGATATACAGATATAAGACAGACTCGTCCTACTCAGACAAACAATACACATAAATTCAGGCCATAGATATTCTGAGCAAGAACAATCTATTACTACCCAAACAAAGAATAAATCGCAGTAAAACTGGATTCATCCGCGGAGTTCGATCGAAAGAGACGGCACAACTTTCAAGGGAAGTAACTCAATAATGACTTTCCCTTAAGCACTAAAAAATATCTATTTTGTTTACAAAATATTTGCGAACATAACAAGTATACCAATGTATAATATTGTAAGATATCAAAGACTGCACGTAACAGTCTTACCACACCTCCCGGGAAAAAAAAAAATGGAACATTTTTTTTTCTTTTTGAAATACATCTAGGAGCAACGTACAATAGGCTCACAACGCATGAATAATGCGCAGATGAAAATATCAGGAATACATATAACGCCTAATATGAGGCTAAGTCGACTTATGGAGCGACTGGTGAGAATGTGTCTCATAAACTGAGAGAAATTATTTCTCTACAAGTATATTTTTCCAGGAAGGTGTCATCAAAGTATAATACAATTCTGGCAATTACACGATGCCTAAAAAATTCATACCATCATTTCGTATTAGATATCTTACATTTATGATTTATGAAGAAAAAATCATCAAAGCACAGCGGTGAATAAACATCAATGAACCGCTATGTAGTGATACAATCATTATATTATTAAATTACAAATTTGTATCTATCATGATATAGAAAAGGAACTACTATAGAACTAGACATATCAAGAAGTCTAAGCCCTAATAGTTATGTGGAATCATGTGGGCATCTTGACAGAATGTCTGCCATCACATTATCTGATCCACGAATAGCTCGCACAGAGAAATGAAAAGGTTGAAGAGCAATTGCATATCGAGTAGACCTCGAGCTCTTCAAATTCTTACTCTGTATAGCAGTAAGAGCTTTTTGGTCGGTTTCTACTATGAAATGTGCGCCCAGAAGGAATCTCTGTAGTTTGAGGATCGACCAAACCATAGCTAATAGCTCACGGTCTAAAACCGAATAATTCCTTTCTGCCGCATTAAGTTTTCTGGAAATATACATTACAGGATGCAGAGTTCCAGAGTACTCTTGCATTAGTGCCGCTCCAATCCCAGTGGATGAAGCGTCACTACGAAGAACGAATGTCTTATCTTTAGTGGGTAGCACTAAAATAGGTGGTGTTGAAAACAATGTTTTAATCTTATCCAGAGAGCATTGGCATTCCTGAGACCAGTGGACCACATTAGGCGAACCTTTCTTTAGAAGTGTTGAAAGAGGTGCCATGATAGAGGATAGATTCTGAATGAATCTGCCATAAAATTGAATAAGACCTAACAGACTTCTCACCTGTTTTTTAGTCTTAGGGATTGAGATGTTAAGTATCTTACTAGTATTATGGTCCTCTGTCTTTAGGAAACCATGACCAACTCGGTGGCCTAGGAAAGAAATTTCGCTAAAACCAATATAGGCTTTAGAGGGTTTCGCTGTCAGGTTGTGCTCGCGCAAAGTAGACAGCAATTCATCTAACCCTGAATAGTGATCTTCCCAAGTATCGCTGAAAAGACAGATGTCGTCTAGATATGCAATGACATCTGACCGATAAGATAGGATTCGGCGCATCATGCGTACGAATGTAGCTGGTGCGTTCATAAGACCGAAAGGCATAAAATTCCATTGGAACAAACCTCTAGGTGTTGAAAAAGCCGTGAGAGGTTTGGCGCGTTCAGATAAAGGAACTTGCCAATATCCTTTAGACAAATCAAGTTTAGTGAAAAAATGAGATTTGGAGAGTCGAGTAAGTAGTTCTTCCAGTAAAGGCATAGGTTCAGCATCGAACTTCGTTACCTGATTCAATTTTCGATAGTCAACGCAAAGACGTATGTTATTGTCTTTTTTACGCACAATAACCATCGGCGAAGAATATGCAGAGGTGGATGGTTCGATTATTTTCAAATCTATCATCTCATCCAACTCTTTCTCGACCTGTGCTTGAAAATGTATAGGTATAGGATAAGGTCTAACCCTAATAGGAGTATGGTCAGTTAGAACAATGTCATGTTCAATGACATTCGTTTGTCCAGGGATGTCAGTGAGTACATCCTGAAATGTTTGCAACATAGTTGAAACTTGTCGCTGTTCTCCTAGAGACAAATCAGGAGAGACAGTAACGTTCTTCCATGATTCACTAGAATGAAGTGGGATCATTGGAAGAGGAAGATTTACATCTGAAAAACTTGTTTCCTCATCCTGTATCACGGACAGTGATGAGTAATGACCATGTTGTACTGGAGAATTGTCCGTTGCTTGGAAAATGGGTTGCAAATAATCCGGACGTTCATGGAATTCAGTAAGCATATTGATGTGGAAGGTTTTATGCTTCCCATCAATATCGACAATATAGTCGACATCGGAAATTTTCGATATTATATCGTACGGACCTTTCCAAGAAATAAGTAATCTGTTTTCCCTACAAGGTAGTAATACAAATGCTTTGTCACCAGGACAAAGTTGTCGTAAGCATCTCTTCTTATTGGCAAATTGCCTTGCCTTCTGTTTCGCAAATTCAGAAGAAGAAGTTGCTAATTTGCATGCTTCGATAATCTTTTGTCTCAACGCGATGACATATTCGTAGGATGACTTTGTGTCATCGTCAATATTGTCAGATGTTATGAGATCGTGAAGCAACGACATAGGGCCGCGCGGACGCGCGCCAAAGACGAGTTCAAAGGGAGAAAATCCTGTATGTTCATTGGGTACCTCTCTGTAAGCGAAGAGGGCCGCAGGTAAAACTCTGTCCCAGTCTTGAGGATGATCCTCAGTTATCTTCCCTAGTAAGTTTTTAAGTGTTCTATTAAGGCGTTCGACCATACCATTAGACATTGGATGGTAGATACTACTTAAAGATCTATCTATCTGCAGAGTAGACATTACTTGAGACATGGTATCTGATATTAGTTGGGTGCCATGGTCTGACAATATCTCTCCGGGGAAACCCAAACGAGAAAATATAAGCCAAAGAGCATCTGCAATATCAGCAGTAGTAATGCTCTTCAGAGGAATAGCCTCTGGCCAACGTGTGCACATATCAACACATGTCAAGATAAACTGATGTCCTCTGGCAGACTTGATCTTAAATGGACCAATAATGTCTATGGCCATTTTTTGAAACGGCCGAATAGGAATGTCCGCCGCCTGAATGGGTGCAGCATGCCGTGGACCTTTGGATTTAACTTCCTGACATACTTTACAAGATCGACAATAAATCCGTATGTCCTTGTTTACCAATGGCCAAAAGAAAGCCGCAAGGACTCTTGACTTAGTACGGGGAAAACCCATGTGTCCAGCACACTGAGAGTCGTGAGCGTGCTGCAAAATTTTAACTCTCAAATTCTTGGGAACCAGGATTTGAGAATGACTTGACGTAATGGAGTCTTGAACCATACGTACAAGTACGCCATTCTTCTTTGTAATCCACGATTTACGACTTGTGTCTTTATTCGGATCACCTTTAGTTGCAAGAATGAAGAATTTCTTCAGAGTGGGATCATCTTCTTGCTGTTTTATAAACGAGTCACGAGAAATTACCAAGGGATCATCTTGGTTATGCACTTCATTATCTTCAGTAGATGAAGTTTGAGGCATATTAAGAGCCTGAGCTCTAGTGACTACAGCGTTAGCAATCTGCATGTTTTGCCTTTCCCACGCGGAAATTTGTTGCGGAGTGCATTCTTTGACTCCATGAATGCGACCGATGATGAGGTCAGCGATCGGATTCGGAAGAAGACATGCGTGTACATCTCCTGTAAAGAAAGGAGTAGCAATCCTAATGATAGCAGTAGAGTATTTCTCTAATGTGCCGCCAAATGTTACACATTTGACTACTTGTCCAGTGGCACGGGAAGGATCTACGAGTGACTGCCTAACACCAATTGTGGTGCATCCAGAATCAAATAGCACAGAGACTGGATTGTTATTCACTAAACCCTTATGTAAGACAAGAGAACCTCTTCCATCATGCGCGACTGATGCCGGAAGAGCAGGAAGAGGATGGCCACAGCTTAAAGTAGACACTGTGGTTGGCTCAAATAACGTTTTGCATTGGGGGCACTGAGATGCTCTCCCAAAATCAAAAGCGGCACATGCCATATTACTAGCATCATTATTATCTTTACTCTGTTTATAGGCTTCATGGGACTCTTGTTGTGCAGAGTTTGCCTGAAAATGTGGTTTATGTCTTTTGTTTTGAGACCTACCTCGGTTATTATCACCTCTGTAGTTATTGTTACCTCTATTGTAACCCCTATTTGGGTTTGAGTCATAGTTCCCTTGGTTACCATTATCATATTCATTATAATGAGTATCTCTGTAATTATGATCTTGTTGACTCCAAGACGGATAACCCTGATAGTTTCTATAATTACTTCCTCTACGGAAATTCCTATAATTATGACCACCCCTGTGTCGAGAGCTATCAGCTCGTCTCCAGTTCTTTGAAGAAGAACCCTGAAATGATTGGTTACCTTGGTTTTGATAACTATTATGGTTACCTTTTTTATCAAATCTGTTTTGAGGTCCCTGAAATCTGTGTGAATAATTGGGATTGTATGGTGTTGCTGAAGCAACTGGCATACTCTCCTTAATCTTAGTGTTGCCAAAAGTCACGTCGGGGTGTGCAGTGACATATTGGGAACAATATTCTTCCATTTCTTTTAGAGATTTGGGTTTACGCTCATGTATAAATTCAAGGAATGGTTTGTTAACACATGACATAATCTTATCTCTGAGCAACAAATCCATAAGTCCTTCATACGTTTTTTCTGTTTTGGAAAGCTCAATCCAACGATCAACTGTGAGACGTGCCTTTGCAGTGAATTCTGAGAATTCTACACCTGTCTCAGGCACCATCGTCTTAAACAAAAGGCGATAGCCTTCCTCACTTAGCTGGTATTTTTTTATCAAAGCCGCCCTAATGACATCATAATTATCCTTATCTGCTTCTCCTACAAGGCATAATCTAGTCAAAGATTCACCTTTCAAGTTTTCTGCTAATTGATTAGCGTATTGTGATTTATCCACATTATGTGTACGGCAAGAACGTTCAAATCTATCCAGCCAGAATGTAATATCGTCACTGGACTGATTGAACGGTGGAACCTTAACCTTGTAAGTAGAAGGTTTACCATTACCACTAGATGCCTGATTAACATTACTCATACTTGTCAATCTCAATTTCTCCAACTCAAATTCATGTTCTCTTATTGCTTTTTTTTTCTTCAGCCTCTCTGTCTAATCTTTTTTGTTCAGCTTCCCTGTCTAATCTTTTTTGTTCAGCAGCAGCTTCTCTTTCTAATTTTTTTTGTTCAGCTTCACTGTCTAATCTTTTTTGTTCAGCAGCAGCTTCTCTTTCTAATTTCTTTTGTTCAGCTTCAAATCTCCTTTGCTCCACCTGCATCTGCAATTTCTTTTGTTCAGCAGCAGCCTCAGCTTCTCTTTCTAATCTTTTCTCTTCAGCCAGAGCTTTTCTCTCTTCTGCAGCAGCTTTTCTCTCTTCAGCAGCTAATGCTTTGTCATATTGAGCAACAGTCCATTCTTCTAATTGTTGACCAGTTTTATCAAGGGATTTCCCTTGTGTAATGAAGTATTCTAATGTAGACATGATGTCTAACAATAATACTAATCACTTGAAACAATAATAATACCACAAGTTCTTAATGACTTGATTAATCAGTACACTATCCCAATATCTGTGGGTCACAAGCCTTAATAAGGTCTTGTATAACAGTAATAATAATCAAGTACTGGTTTATACCATAATCCAAGTGCCGTGCACAGGCAATTGTGTCTTATGAAATATACCTATATAAAACATATGTCAACCAACAGAATACATAAAGTACAAATAGGACTGACAATACGAAAACGTTTGCAGAAATCAAAATAAATCAAATAGGGAAATCAATGAAAATAATCACTGAATCTGCAAAGGATAACAACACAAATGACGTCACAGTATATAAATATAAATTGTGAATAGAACTGAAAGATAGAAAAGGGTAGACCAACAAATTACAAACAATTCAAAACAAAACTAAAGAACAAAGAAATATTACAAAAATAACAATAATTACAGTCTTCACAGCTAACACAAATAGCAACTAGTTGTTGCAAGCAAATTTTCAATCAAGAAAATTGCACCTATAGAAAACGCCCACAACGGACCCTCTATGACGTGGGATATTCTGTTGTGAGGACGCCGCCCAACCTTAAACACAACCCGCTGACATATAAACTAACATACTATACAAACAAATAACATGTAACATATCATAAATACATATATCATGTGTGTAATGTGTTGCAAAATAGGCTCAGTTTTACAGTAATGGCAAAGTTATTCTTGTAAAATAAATAAACTGCCACTTTATTGAAATATATATATTCTGGCCTTAAATATTAAAGTTCATATATAGAAAACAAGAAGATCCATCGATGAAAATAGGACTTCTTAGTTCAATAATACTGTCTTCCTGTAAACATTGACAAGAATTGATCCAACTGTTCTGTGAAACTCTGTAATGTCTAATGTAAAAATGTCAACAACGCTGACCTACATACTGCATTCACTTGACAGGTCACGTGACGAAGTGTTGACAAAGAGCAAACCAATACTGCAAGTGTGTCGTATCAGCCACAGGGAACGGTCTGGTATCGGTAATCTGTTGACTTCTGAACTTCTGCGAGGTCAAACCCAGAAAGCTGGTCCACCAGTTGATAAGATCTTTTTTCTTATTAATGATGTCCACCAAATGATAAATATAAGTGGATGGAAGCAGACATCATCATCATCAGTTGATAAACTCTTAATACAAGACCCTTGCCCTGAGCAAGAGACATGCTGAGAAATCTGACTAGCTCGCTCGAACATCACCAGAGCTACATGCTGTGTTGTTGTATTGCTTGTGGTTTGAGTATAGAATGTCAACTTGACCTACGCAGTGGTGTGTAGACATAGATGGAGTGTATAATGTGCGAATGATAGGAAGAGTTCGTGGTGTTGACAAATGTTCTTTTCTCACACTCATGTATGGCTGGAAGTCATCGACACCAACGACTGTGTACCTTTACTAAAGTTTAATTGGACGTACACACTCGACAGCACAGATAGTGACAAATCACAGGTTGGCATAATACATCATGGTACAGTGGATAAATGGTCTTGCAATGTTATGTTACATGGGCACTCATGTAGAATAATAGTATAATGGACTGTCAGTAGCCAAGCACTCAGTATTGCCCATATATATATATATCAACTGAGTTTACTGACAAAGCACGTCAGATTATAAACAATATCCAAGATGGCTTCTAGACCTAATCTCGTCTAGCGAAGATTCCTTAACATAATGTCCAGCACAGATTTTTTTCCATATAATTATATTGAACCGCTAGCAATGGGTTCTCATGTGTAGCAGTGATCCCTGGACTAATCAAGCGATAATACGGGCATCCCTTTTCTCTTCTTGAAAGTCACTACATGTTTGGTTCCAAGATGGCTTCACTCGTGAGCTGTCACTCACGTTTGGATACAGATAATGAATCTGTCCTAAAGTTAGTCATTCATTAAACATTTCATTGCTCTGTAGATTTGATCATGAACAATTGACTGCATTCTACAGGATATAGTGCTGCTAGGAATCAGAATCGTTTTTTTTCATCTAGTTAGATGTATTCTCTCAGACGTACAAATCATCCCTATCGAAAAACGGTGGCTTCGTACGAGAGTTCAAAAGAGTATCTTTATTACCTTGGTTTTCAGAAATATGATTTTGCCATTCCTTGGAAATAAGAATGAACACTGGGGTAAAGCATACACGATAGGTCTAGACGACTATCACTTTCCCCAAAAACCACTGAGATCACTTTTTTCCCGGCATCAAGCCGACATAGAAAAACACAGCCCATCATCAGGGCGAAGCCAAAACACACCTCTCTCGCGACACATCCGCCGAACAGCCTTTGACCTCTCTAGAGACAACAGAACATATAGTTCGACTTAGATATGTAAAGATATACAGATATAAGACAGATTCGTCCTACACAGACAAACAATACACATAAATTCAGGCCATAGATATTCTGAAGCAAGAACAATCTATTACTACCCAAACAAAGAATAAATCGCAGTAAAACTGGATTCATCCGCGGAGTTCGATCGAAAGAGACGGCACAACTTTCAAGGGAAGTAACTCAATAATGACTTTCCCTTAAGCACTAAAAAAATATCTATTTTGTTTACAAAATATTTGCGAACATAACAAGTATACCAATGTATAATATTGTAAGATATCAAAGACTGCACGTAACACTACCCCTTCACTGTGGTGTGAACTTTCATCTTCTTGTCCTGAGGACAGCACCAATTCACCTGTGATGAGTTTCTTCTTGTCTACCCCCTTCCACTTTGTTTCACACATTCCCAGAACCTCGATTTTATATTCCCTCATCTCTGCTGCTACTTGTGCCACTTTCCCTTGTTTGTTTAATGTCCGAACATTCCAGGTGCCAAATCTGGAAGTTCTCCTAGAAGAAAGAAGGTTAGTCAGTAACACAGACTCCTTTCGGCTTTCTCTGTGTTGCATCATACGCCTCCCTGCGAGAGGACCTTCCCCTGTCTTGGATGGCTGTGTTTTATTTTCCTTAATTGACTTGTCCGTATTTGTTGAAGTTTTTTGTGGTTTAAATTTTTTACAGGATGTGGGTAACCAGCCCAATGCCCAACCCTCCTTAGTCGCTTTCTACGACATGCTTGGAAGGGAACAGTGTCACTATTCTTTGCTCCCCTTTCGGGCCGCGGTAACACATGGATGGTCATGCATGCAATATTACAACATATCTTGGCAGCAATATAGACAAAGTTGGAGGGATAAACAATAAAATCAAAATAAGAATACAAAAAGCAAGAGGAGCTTTCATTGCATTTGGAAATATATGGAGAACAAGAGAAATCAAGTCCAACACGAAAATAAGAATCTTAAACTCAAACGTCAAGTCAGTCCTTTTGTATGGCTCTGAGATATGGAGAACAACAAAAACAACCAAAAAAGCTACAGACTTTTATAAATGGGTGCTTGCATAGAATAGAAGGACTGAAATGGTATGACAAAGTCACAAATATGGAATTAATGACAAGAACCAGACAAGTGCCAGTGGAACAAGAGTTGAGAAGAAGACACTGGCGATGGATAAGATACACATTGAGGAAACTTGTTGATAGCATGACAAGGCAGTCCTTGTTCTGGAATCCACAGGGAAAGAGAGGCAGAGGTAGACCAAAAAACACATGGAGAAGAGAACTGGATACAGAGGTGAAAATGATGAGGAAAACATGGAAAGACTTTGATTGATATCATGTGACAGGAGAACTTGGCATTGTTTGTTGAAGGCCTATGCTCCTCAGGGACTGGATAAGTAGAGGTCACTGGGTCCATCTAAAAAACTTCTGTTTATCTGAAATTCTGCTTTTCAGAAATTTGTTCTGACAAAACAAGTCATGTAAATCTTTGGCAATATAAGCCGCATAAGTGTCGGGCTTCAAAATATATAATGTTCTCTGTATCTCCTCTGACAAAACAAGTCATGTAAATCTTTGGCAATATAAGTCGCATAAGTGCTGGGCTTCAAAATATATAATGTTCTCTGTATCTCCTCTGACAAAACAAGTCATGTAAATCTTTGGCAATACAAGCCGCATAAGTGCCGGGCTTCAAAATATATAATGTTCTCTGTATCTCCTCTGACAAAACAAGTCATGTAAATCTTTGGCAATATAAGCCGCATAAGTGCCTGGCTTCAAAATATATAATGTTCTCTGCATCTCCTCTGACAAAACAGGTCATGTAAATGTATCAGGGGAAAATCTCAAACATTTCTATCACCCAAAAAGACTCTGTTCCCCGATCACACAGTAAGAGAAACATGGCTGTTCACCTCAGCCAAAAACGCCCAGGCCGACTGTCATGAGATACAGTCCCCCGGACCCACTCAAACTATCACGCATGCGCGGATAATCGCGTGATGTAAGTTTAGCTCACACGAGAACAACCTGGAACGTTCTCGAAAACTGTTCTAGAAAAATCTTCGAACAGAAAATCTTAAATGAACAAATGACAAGTCAAAGGAGATAACAACTAAATCTGATCTGTACCAAAAAGTATTACAACCTGTAAGCTCCCTTTGACCATAGTATATAAAAGTTTACATCCCTAGCTTTAAACAAACAGACTTTAACACTCTGGTACCCACTTCATGAGCCTGGGTCGACTATGGAGCCATTTGTGGTCTAAAAAATCCCACCTCAACAGGGAATGGAACCATGGACCTCCAAGCTAGGAAGCCAGTGCACCCCATCTTATTGATACAGAATAAATCCAAAAAAAAAAAAACATAAGACAGCATCGTACATTAAAAATAATGCACAATAAACTTCCAACTTACTTACTTAGTCGTTTCTCTTCTACCATGAGGAGTAGAGGTCTGTAAGAGAAAGCTCGATACTATTCTATCGGCTGTCTTCCTCCTGGCTTGGTTCCATTTTAGTCCTCATCCTTCAAAGATTGTCTAATGTTGTCCTTCCAGCGGCCTTTGGGTCGTTCTGGAGGTCTGGATCCCTGGCTGTTAGTTTCCCATGCCTGCCATGGTAACTGATCTTCTCCCATTCTGCAGACATGGCCAAAGCATCTCAGTTCGGGCTGTTCTACTTGGGTCTGCAGGGGTTGGGTTTATAGGCCTTGACATATCGTCTGGTTGCGGACCATGTCTCTTCTTGTTACTTCAACCACCTTCCTCAGATACCTCATTTCTGAGGTTTGGATCTGGTTTTTGTGGGTTGTAGTCATTGCTCACGACTTGTAACATACTTCAAGACTGGGTCATAGGTGGAGCATTAATAACACATAAGGAAGGGAAACCCGAGGCCTGTAAACAGTAAATTAATATTAGACAAACATAAAGCCACTCACGTCTGTTGTTTTTCTGTTGTCCAAGTGTTCTACTTCTTTATTTCTTACGAGTGCCTGAAAACATACCTTTATGTTTGTCTAATATTAATCATAGATGGAGCAGTATACAGCCATCTTCGTCTTTCTACCAACTTCTCTTTTGTTGAGGAATCCTCGATTTATGGCTTGAAAAAAATCTCCCAGCTGCTAAAGAAAGCATAAACATTGATGGAAAAGACTTGAGGATAATAAAGAACATGTACTGGCAACAAACAGCAGCTGTAAGATTTAACAGCCAAATGGGAATGTATCAGGAAGTAAAAAAGGGTGTCAGGCAGGGATGTGTGCTGTCACTTGGTCTGTTCAATCTGTACAGTGAAAATATAATGAGATCTCTAGAGGATATGCCAGGAATATCAATTGGCAGACATAATATAAACAACTTCAGAAATGCTCCCAACGCAGTCTTAAAAGCAAAAAGTGAACAGGAGCTGTAGGAAATGGTTGACACAATAGTAATAGAAAGTGAAAATAAAGACTTCAGCATTAATAGCAAAAAGTGAACAGGAGCTGCAGGAAATGGTTGTGACAACTGGCCCAATCTTCTCTTCATTTAATTTACGAGACACCATTTTTTCTTTCATCTTCAATGCATGATCGAAAGCCGGTAAACTTACGCGGAAAATATCGCTCGTTGGTTAATATTCTCCTAGCGTCTAGTACTATTTTTAGATTAATGACGTCATTCTAAACCTAACCTCAGTGGGCTGAAACCGGTTATGAATTAGGGCGGACTCTTTAGACTTAGATAGAACCAGTTAAACCCACTCTAGGGAACCCCTCATGTGACTTTTAACGTTATTGGTTGGAGCGTCTATCGGATGCCAAAGTCACATGAGGCACACTTCATGTCACATGCCCAAGCAGAAATAACATTCTAAAAGTTGGCACCCAACAAGGCAACTTTTACTTGCATCCAGGCAGGTGATGGGACCAGACCTAATCTAAGACCGCTGCTAATTCACGCATTAAAGCACTGTGAGGCCATGTGTCTAAATTGCAGATTAGAGTTCAATCTCTGAGTAGACGTATGGCTTAGGAAAAGACGGTTTCCACAAGCTAGGAAATTAATGAAGCCGTATTTGTCACACACATGAAAAGAGAGAACTGTGTATAAAACATTAATCATTGCTGAAAATGACAATATGAAATGTTATTTTAATGCATATTGATGATTTTACGCCAGATTGGACTGTGGTTCAAGTAACAATTGTTGATCTCAATCCATCAAACCCAGACAGAGGTCAGCTATTTGTGACCAGGTTGACTGCTGGCCAGGCACCCATAACTGTTGGGTTGCCATTTCAAAAGTGGAAATTTGTGAGTAGTGTACTTTTTTTTCTTATATACTGGGAATGGAGTGCCTTTTTCTGCTGCTCATTTCATGTAAACAATTTTTTTTTTTTTGGTAACTAACTTGTCAGACTGTTTATTAGTTGTCTAGCTTGTCAATATTTCTTGTGACAGTTTATTTATTTTTATACAGAACTGATTAGTAAAGCGCAATAGTCCTACTGCAAGATTCTTTAGTGTCTGCTTATATACAGCATCTTTCTGTCTAGACTAGGGGGCTGGCAACAAGTTGATTGTGATCATTTGATAGATCAAAAGGGGTGATTATATAGACTGTTAGATAGGGGGGAGGGAGAGAAACATAAAATTTAAGATGGGGAAATTTCTGTCTAGCCCTCTACCAACAGAGTTTTAAAATGCAGTATCATGAGATTTTGTATCGGCAACTGCCGTTCCTTTGGACCTACCGACTGCGTGGAGAGGGGGAACATGCAGCATGGACAACAGCTTGATCTCCATATAACCGTACCCAAGCTTGCACTCTGCAGAGTACACTCCAGCTTCTGCCAGGGGCTACTTCCAACAGTGGGAGAGGTTCTAGGATCTCACTGGACAGCTATTGCCCACTTCAAGCTGGTCTGCCCCCAGTTAGTGCCACCTCAGATAGAGTGAAAAGAAACTCACACAACAAGATTGTCTAATATTGTCTTCCCAGCAGACTCTGGGTCGTCCTGGGGGTCTGGATCCTTGGCTCTTTGTTTCCCATGCTTGTCATGGTAGCCGACCTTCTCCCATTCTGCAGACATGGCCAAACCATCTTAGTTGGGACTGTTCTACTTGGGTCTGCAGGGAGTGGCATTTTAGGCCTTGACGTATCATCTGGTTGCAGACCATGTCTCTTCTTGTTACTTCAACCACCTTCCTCAGATACCTCATTTCTGAGGTTTGGATCTGGCTTTTGAGGGTTGTGGTCATTGCCCATGACTTGCATCCATATGTCAAGACTGGGACATAGGTGGAGTGGTATACAGCCATCTTTGTTTTCTTACCAACCTCTCTCTTGCTGAGGAATCCTTGATTTATGGGCTGAAAAAGTCTCCCAGCTGCTGCTTTTTGAGTGGCCAACTCTTCTCTGATGCCTCCCTTTCGGTCTATAATAGCTCTGAGGTATTTAAAGTGGTCGACCTGCTCCAGGACCTGTTCTCCCAGCTTAATCTGATGTACTCTTTCTTCTCGTGATATTACCATGGATTTTGTTTTAGAGCTGCTTATGACCATCCCTCTCTTCTCCAGCTCTTCCTTCCAAACTTGCAGGTTGGATTGGAGATGTGCCTCTGATTTAGCAATCAGGACAACATCATCAACAAATGCATGCTCTGAAATACAGACCTGTCTTATCTTCCAGTACCCCACTGAATACTTTCTTGTTCTCTCCTTACATGCCTTGATCTTCTTCTTCTTCTTCTCGTTCGCTGTTGTTTAGAAATGTCTACACATGAAGTCCGGTTCTCTGGATGTATGTTGCTGTGGTTGAAAGTTCTTCAAGACTCCCAAACAGCTTTGTGTGGATGTGCATCTCTGTGGGCCAATGTTCAGTTCGCAATTGACTAAACATGTGGCACTCTTGCAGGATGTGTTCGGCTGTCTGTGCTGCCTGTCCACACGTACATAGGGGTGATGGGACCAATCTCAGTCTGTATAAGTGACTGTTCAGTCTGTTATGTCCTGTTCTGATACGGAACAGGATCACCTGTTTTGCTCGATCAAGATAGTGATAGTTGTCTCTTTGTTGGTCAGTTTTCCTGATGGCCTTGATAAGGGTCTTCTTTTCCTGGAATGTGATTGTTTGTTCTTTTTGTTCCTGTGTTGCTCCCTCTTTTGCTAACGTGTCTGCTCTCTCATTTCCTGGTATGCCACAGTGCGATGGTATCCACTGTAGCACTACCCTTCTTTTGATATTTACTTCGCATAGGACTTTGTTTAATTCTGGCAGTTTATCACTGTTGAGGGCTTGCAGAACTGACATTGCATCGGTAAGGAATACAACCTGCTGACATTGGCTTATTGTGTTATTTATTATTCCTGCAGCAATGCTTAAGGCCTGTACTTCAGCAGAGTAGTTTGAACAGAATATTCCAGTAGGTGAACAGGTGGATTTGTTGTCTTTGTCTGGATAGACCACATAAACTCCTGCGCCTCCATTCTTCACTGCTCTGGTTGCAGATCCATCAGTGTATACTTGGATCCATGCTTCTCTGGGGTATAGTTCTTCAATCATGTCACATGCTGCTATTTTCCTTTGAAGAGTATTTAGCTCTCCCATGGGGCAGGTGGTAGTTATGGAGGTCTTAATGCTGAAATTTTGATGTTGTTCCCATGGGGTTGGGAGGAGTGTGGGAGTTATTTCCTTAGTGATGTCTGGTAGTTCATCCTTGTATGTTCTAATTAGTTTTTTGGACCGATGCACAAAACTGCTTCTCTTCAACCTCCCACTGGCTAAATCTCTAAATCTAGTTTTCATTGGATGTGCGGGCATGTTCTTGTACTTTTCTGCTTGGATCAGGGTCTTAGTGTCTCGTCTGTATAATAAAGGTGGAATGCCTGTGATTTTTTCCATTTCATTTATTGGTGTGGTCTTCATGGCACCCGTGATCAACCGAAGCGCTTGATTTTGTACCTTATCTAAGGTCTGTAGGTATGATTTGGCTGCTGTAGACCATGCTGCTGATCCTTACTCTAATATAGGTCTTATTGCACCTGTATAAACTTTCTTTAGTGTTGTTTCGTTAGCTCCCCAACTTGATCCAGCTATTTTCCTCAGTATGGCAAGTTTTCTTCTCGCTTTGGCCTCTGTTCTCTCAATGTGGTGCCTCCATGTCATTCTCTTATCTAATGTAATGCCCAAGTACACCGGTTCCTCGTCTGTTCGGACATGTATATTTCCAAGTCGTATCTCTCCTGCTTTGTCTTTGTTGGAGAGCGTGAAAAGTGTTGTTGAGGATTTTTCAGCGTTGATCTGCACCATCCATTTCTCTGCCCATGCTGCTATGTTGTCTGCTGCCCTTTGTATTCACTTATTAGCGATAGTTAGATGTTCTTCTACACACCACACCACCAAGTCGTCAGCGTATAGGGCAGCTCTCACATCTTGTGGCAGATCGTGGATGAGGTCATTGATGAACACAAGGAACAGGGTGGGAGACAATACTGAGCCTTGAGGAACTCCATGTTTTAGGAGGATTTTCTTGCTGTTGTGGCCTTCCATAGTGACTCTTGCTTTCCGATTGTGTAGGAACGACTGGATCCATTTTCTCATATTACCCTTGATTCCGTTCCTTTGCAGTTTTACTATTAACCCGTCTTTCCATACTTTGTCAAAAGCTTTTTGGAGATCTATCCATAGGGTAAAGACTTTTTTCTTTTCTTGGAAGGCATCTTCAACGATCTGGGACAGGTATGTGATTTGGTCTTCTGTGCTGCTGCACTCTCTGAACCCTGCTTGTTCTGGCACTAAGATTTTCTTGGATTCCAAGTACCATTTCAATCTTCTGTTGATCATCCTCTCCATTGTCTTACATACACAGCTAGTTAGGCTTATTGGTCTGTAGCTGGTGGCCTTCCTGTTGTCTTTTCCTTTCTTTATGATGGGACACATAAGCGCTTCTCTCCATATCTGTGGCACACTGCCTGTCATCCAACTGTAGTTGTATATTTGCAACAGTTTGCTCATTGCTGTATATCCTAGGTGTTTGAGCATTTCGTTGGTTATACCATCCGGGCCTGGTGATTTCCTGTCTTTAAGTTTCCACAAGGCTGTTTTTAACTATTCCATATTGAATGGTTTGTACATAACGTCCAGACTGTTTTCATTAGTTCTAGTGTGGATTATTTCTTGACGAATGTCTCGTTGTCTGCGTAAATTGATGGAGATGTTACTTTCATTTCTGTAGGATTCTGCAAATATGTCTGCTGCTTGTTTGCCGGTATATAGTTTCCCTGCATCGTCTAGTGTAATGGTTTCTCGTTGAGAATTGTTATCGTCATTCAATTGTTTAGTGAGTTTCCACAACTTTCTCCCTTCCTTTTCAAGGTTTAGTTTATATGTTTTTTCCTTCCAGCTTCTCCTCTGGGCTTCTAGTTTTCCTTTGATGAATTTTGCTTTTGAGTTCTTCCTCGCTCCTCTCGGTATTGTCTCCTTTGCCGCTTTGAGTACTCCATTATTAAAATCCCAGATGACTCTGTTAATGTCTCTGTCTAGTACCCTAATATCTTTTGTAAGCTGATTTGCTCTGTGTTGATAAGTGGACCAATTTGCTTTTTTATAATTCCATCTTGGCTGACTTGGACTTGTATTAATTGTTCTATTAATTTTGATGAATACAGGGCGATGATCACTTCCACCGAGTTGTTCTCCTATTTCCCTTTCCACTATCCCAGCCAAATCAGGTGTGCAGAATGCCAGGTCTGGGGTAGAGGTGCTATGCCATCTTCTGGAGTAAAAGGTTGGAGGATCATTAGGGTTGTTTAGAAGAGTTAGGTTATTGTCGTCTTGCCAGTTTTCTATCTCTTCGCCCCTTCTATCTAGCTGGTCATATCCCCAGCTTTGGGAATGGCTGTTGAAGTCTCCCACCGCTAAGAAGTTGCCACTGGGGACGTCTATACTAGCCATGTTCAGTGGTATGTCACTGGGGCAGTAGTAGTTTAGGAGTTCTAGTTCCAGAGTGTTATGTTTAAGATGGATTACTTGGTATTCTGCACCTTCTTTATATGTCTTGGATTCTATAGCGTTGAGGTTATTCCTTATCAGTGTTAGTATGCCACCCTTCTTCCGATCTTTTCTGTCAACTCTGAAGCATTGATAGCCCCGTATCTTAAAATGTTTTCCTTCCTGTAGGTGGGTTTCTTGTATGCAGCATATGCTAATTTCTTTCTGAAATAGGGTATTCTCTAGTTCAGTCTTTTTGTTGTTGACTCCCTCTGCATTCCAATGCATGACATTCAGAGGGGTCGTCGTCTTATCTGGTTGGCCAGTTACTTTCCCCTTCCGCCTCCTGGCTCCATTAGGCGGACTAAGGGGACCTCCAGTAGCTGAGGGTGGATTCTGTCGAGGCTCAGAATCCGGCACTGCTCCTGCCTGGAG
This sequence comes from Oreohelix idahoensis, assembly GCA_024509875.1. NCBI lineage: Eukaryota > Metazoa > Mollusca > Gastropoda > Stylommatophora > Oreohelicidae > Oreohelix > Oreohelix idahoensis. The sequence continues at coordinate 52,730 of JAMPIV010021366.1, forward strand.
GGACTTCACAGGGCGAGCACCATAACGATAATTTTTTGACATCTGTTGTGTAGGCATATTAAACCAAGGCGGGTTGCATGGTACCATGGTTGCTGGTGCGCCTCCTGGCCTGGTACCTCTGACTTCAGCACCTGTTTCTTAAGGCAGAGTGTGCTCATGCCTCCCCCTCTGGCTGGGGGATTTGATTTTGCCTTTACCTCGTTTGCTGTCCCATCTTGCCTCCCACTGGGGTTGATACCCAACCTTTGGCAAGATTACTGGGTATAACGGGGTCCACCACAAGTAGGTGAGGTAGACTTGGGCAGGAGAGGCTAAGAGACATGTTGAGTCTTGTATTGCGCATCACTGCCCCATTTGGACCCCACATGCCTTGATGATATCGTCCATGAGGAGTATGAAAAGATAAGGTGACAGGATATTGCCTTGTCTTACACCAGTGGTGGTCCTGAACTCTTCTGACTTATAGTTTGCTGTCCTCACATAATTTCTGAAAGACTTGTAGAAGCTCTGTATAGCATGAATCAGAGGTGCGGGAATATTCTTCCTTGCCAAACAGTCCCAAAGTTTGCTCCAGGGGACCCTGTCAAACGCCTTTTTCAGATCTATGAAACAAAGATGGATCGCACTCTAATACTCAAGGGCTTTTTCACTCAGCTGCCTGAGTGTGAAGATTAGGTCTTGAGTACTTCGGTTTGCTTGGAATCCGCACTGGACTTCATCCAATTGTGGCTCATCTAGGCATCTGAGTCTCTGCTGTAGGATTCTAGAGTAGATTTTACCAGGGACACTGAGAAAGGATATGCCTCTGTGGTTTCCACATTGTCGATTGTCACCCTTTTTGAAAATTAGTGTTATGATGGCAATCTCCCAATTCTTTGGTATGGCCTTGTTGCACCACGCTGCCTGTAGGATTCTTAGGAGTAATAGGTCACCTGATGCTCTCATGTACTTAACCATTTCTGGTGTTATACCATCATGCCCTGCTGCTTTGCCCATCTTCATTTTCTCCAGTGCTGCCTTCAGTTCTTCCATCTTTATGTCATCTTCACCACCATTGGTTTTCTCTTCTGTGCTAGTGGTTATCATTTCTGATGCTTGACCTTGCTCACCATCAAGGAGTTCTGAGAAATATTCTTTCCATCTTTCCATTACTTCCTTTGGGGCAGTAAACAATTTGCCTTGCTTGTTCTTTATAAATTTGAGAGGGCATTGTTTTTCCTTCCTCGTGTTCTTTGGGGTCTTATAGAACAATTTCTGGTTTTCTTGTGCATCTTTTTCTAGCTTTTCTCCAAATTCTTCCCAGGATTTTTATTTTGCTGCTAGCACCTTGTTCTTTGCTTCTGTTCTGAGCGTCACATATTCTCTATATTTCTCTATTTGTCCTGCTGTGTTTTTAACTCCTAAGTATTGTTTCCATGCCATTTTCTTCTCTCTTATTTTCTCTTTGACTTCCTCTGTCCACCAAGGTGTCCTCTTTCTCTTGTTCTCAAGTCAGACTTCACCACATGCTTCTGCAGCAGCTGTCTTTATGATGTCCTTGAATTTAAGCCAGAGGGTTTCCAAGTCATCAGGTTGTTCTTCTGTGTTTCTCACCGCTGTAGCTATAAGCCCCTGATATCTGGTCTTAATTTCTGGCTCTCTCAGCTTGTAAGTCTTAATGCTCATTTCTCCCTTTCATTTTCTTTGTTTCTTACATGATGTTGGGCAGTTCCTAGGCTTTGCAACTCTTTCAGTTGTTCTGTTGATTGTAAGCAGGTAGTGATCACTTCCAATCTCTGGCCCCCTCCAGACTCTAGCATCACGGACATGCTTGAATGAGCTCCTCCTAACTATGGCATAGTCGATCACTGACTTCTTATTCTTTGTTGGTTTACATCTAGTGTATGCATGTATGCGCTTATGGGGGAACTTTGTGTTTGTAATGATCAGATTCTGCTCACTGCAGAATCTAAGGAGTCGCTTTCCCTTGTCATTGAGAGTATCTTCTCCATATCTTCCGATAACTCCACCCCATCTAGCATGGTCATTTCCAACTCTGGCATTAAAATCTCTGAGCATGATAATCTCTTCTAGGCAGTCATCCACTGTCTTTTGAAGCAGCTCGAAGAATTCCTCCTTGACCTCTGCTCTCTCATCCTCATTTGGCCCATACACTATGACCAGGCTGACTATGGTTTCTCCTTCTTTTAGTTTTACAACCAAAATGCGCTCCGAGACAAAGTTCCATCCCTTGATACTATCTTTTTGATTTTTGGCCACAATGCAACCCACCCCCCCTTTAGCTCTTTCAGATATGGTCACACCACTGTAGAGCAGCGTGTCGCCATCGAGATCCATGACTCCTTGTCCCTTTTTCTTTGTTTCAGTTATAGCCAGGATTTTAGTTTTGCTTTCCTCATCTCTTCCACCAGCCCCTCTTCTTTCCCATTTATACTTCTTGTGTTCCATGTTCCATAAGTCGTAGTCCGTAGTCCGTTCCAGTTCGTCGCCTTTAGAATCAGTCCGGTTTTCTCTCTTATATTTCACTTAATCGTGATTTAAAGCAAACAGGTGATTGGCCTGTTGTGCCATTGCATGGTGGAGGGGCTGCCTCCTTACGGCCTCCATGCAGGCCGCCTTCCTCCTTTTTCATCTGGGCTTGGGACCGGCATAGGCGGAGTTCATATGTTTTTTCACATGACCTTATCTTTGTCTTTTGGGGTATCATATTTTCTACCTTTTGCACCAAAGAATAACCTTTTTTTGTCTTTTGTGCACTGTCTATGACCCAACCTGTAAATCTACCATAATTTTGTCCAGTAATTGTGAATGATTGTGGTTTATTTTAACTGATTTCAGCTCTAAGTGTTTATTACAGCGCCTTCTCATTAGTTATCTGTGAAACCCATCCACACTCCCTGTTGCTACTCTGTTAAATACAGTGCATTCTGGATAAGTAGAAGTTGCTGGAATCATTTAAAATATTTCTACTTATCAGAAATTCAGCTTATCAGAAATTCAGCTTATCAGAAGTTTGCTCAAAGATGAAAATTTTGTGGTCAGAGTAAGAAATAAAGCATAGAGCTATTATTTCAAGCAATTATTGCAGCTTTTTCATTGTTAAATTAACATTTTTCATGTTTTTTAACTTTAAAAAAAATCAAAGTACCATATCATATTATTATATTTTTAATACCACAGTAGGAGCCGCTAGCGTAGTAGTTACAACACCGCTCTGGCGACCGGGTGATTCAGGATCAAACCCGGGCGACGGCATTTGAGGATTTTTCGTCGACCGGGAATTGGACTGGATTAACTCGAGACCTGGCGAGTACATTTGAAGGAGTGTCGTCGACCAGGGATTGGCGGCTCCTGAGCTGACCCAGCTCTAATGGGTACCTCCGAAATCGGCGAGTATCTGCCTGAATGGCGAGGGACACCTGTCTCTGTACAAGAAAAGGGATACTCACGTAAAATCAGTGTCAGGTTAGACATTAACAATAACCTGAGATTTCGCCTTGAGTATTAGTGGGCGTACGAAAAAAAAAAAAAAAAAAAAAAAAAAAAAAAAATACCACAGTTACAAGTACCAAACCATTAAAACATCCAAGTGTCCTTATTTACTAATCTCTGAACCTGTATTGTTAGAGTACAAGATGAATAAGCCCATGTGACCCATGGGGTCTCTAGGGAGACACAGAGTATAACATGAATAAATCAATGTGGCTCATGGGGTCTCTGAGTAGACACAGAGTATAACATGATACACCCATGGGGTCTCTGGGGAGACACAGAGTATAACGTGAATAATCTCCCATGGCTCATGAAGTCTCTGGGAAGACATAGTTAAAGTATAACATGAATATACCCATGTGACTCATGGGGTCTCTGGAGAGACACAGTTAGTGTATAACATGAATATACCCACATGACTCTTGGTTTTCCTGAAGAGCTGGTGTAGCAACTCTACAGGTGTGTAACCCAGAATCTGAAATGCTCGGGGACAGCAGTTTTTCGGTTTTCCTATTTCTTCGGACTTTGCCCAAAAAATCACCCAAAATCGCCCAACTTAAATTATGTACAGCTGAAGTAGAATTTATTTTTCATAAAAATATTTTTTTTTAAACTTTAAAAATTGCCTAGATTCATGCTCTAATCGTCATCTTCAGCTTGGAGTCAGACATCTGTTGATGAAGGATCGCCTTCAATGTTCAATTATTGATGGCATATTTTAGTTTGTTTCATAACCAACAAACAGTCAGTGGCATGTGTTCACTTCATCATTGTTCAATCTATCCCTCAGAACACAGACAAGATCTTCATTTTATCTATGCAAAGTTTTCCAATCTGACTGTCACGAAGTGGATTTAAGTTTTAGAGTTTGTCTGAGTGTATAGACAAGACATAGATTTAAGAACAGTGTCACAAGTGCAAAGACACATCCTGGTGCCGACATAAATTCAGATCACAATCCAGTCATCATCAAAGTAAATATAAAGCTGAAAAGAGCAGGAAACAGAAGACAGAAGGAACCACAGATAGAAATATCAGCGCTGAAACAACCAGATATGAAACATAAATGTTTAATCGACGTCAAAAATAAATATCAACAGTTATTGACAGAAAGCATGGAGCAGTATAGAAGAGAAAACCCAGAAGAAAAAGTAACCGCAAAATGGGAATGCTTAAAAACAAGCATTCAATCAGCAAATGCAAATTTACCTAAAAAGGAGTCTAAGAAAAATCAAATTTGGATGACAGATATCTTGAATAAAATGGCAGAAAGAAAGAAAGCGAAAAACACTCCAGAATATAAAACAATAGACAATGACATATGTACTATGTGTAGAAAAGCAAAAGAACGGTGGATAGAAACAAAATGCAAGGAAATAGAAGACTTGGAAGCAAAGCACATGACAAGAGATATGCATTAAGAAATAAAGAAATTATCAAATAGGTCGTGGTTTGCACAAGGAGGAAGCTGTATCAAGAACAAAAATAGTGTAATATTACTTGATGAGAAAGACATATCAAACAGATGGGCAGAATACGTAAAAGAACTATTTAAGGACAACAGAGGTAAAAAACCATCACCAGATTCTAATGAAGGCCCAAACATTCTCAGATCAGAAGTAGAGAATGCCATACATATGATACAAAAAGGAAAATCAGCAGGCATGGATACCATAAAAATTGAAATGATAGAAGCTCTGGAGAGCTTTGGTATAGATACAATCACAGATTTATGCAACGATATATACAATACAGGATATATATCACACGACATGAAGACATCAGTTTTTATAACATTGCCCAAAAAACCAAATGCAACAGAATGTTCAGACTTTAGAACAATCAGCCTGAAGAGTCATGCAATTAAGATACTGCTCAAAATAATACAGGAAAGAATAAAAAGTAAGGTAGACAGCGAAATCCAAGAAGAACAGTTTGGTTTTAGATGTAACAGTGGAACAAGAGAGGCAATATTTTGCCTAAGAATATTAGCAGAAAAATATACAGAGGTCCAAAAAAGTATGTACATGTGCTTCATTGACTATAAGAAGGCTTTTGACAGAGTCCATCATGAGAAAATAATTGAATGCCTCGAAGACATAGGTATTGATGGAAAAGATATAAGAATACTCAGTAACCTTTATTGGGAGCAAACTGCCACAGTAAGATCTGGAAGGAATTATTCATCATACATAGACATAAAAAGAGGTGTCAGACAAGGTTGTGTGCTGTCCCCCTGCCTATTTAATTTATACACTGAAAAAATTGTCAAACAGATACAGGAAATACCAGGACTGAACATCAGTGGAAGGTCAATAAACAACCTTAGATATGCAGATGATACCGTGTTGTTAGCTGAAAGCGAACAGGAGTTACAAGAACTAGTGAAGCAAGTGAACAGTATAAGTCATGAATATGGACTCGACATTAATATTGAGAAAACAAAAACTATGATAATTAGCAAAGCAGACGATAAACCCACATTAAAGATAAGCATAAATGGGAAAATCCTGGAACAAGTCAAGAGCTATGTATATCTTGGTCATATAATAACAGAAGATGACAGATGTGAAACAGAAATCAAGAAGAGAATAGGAATGGCCAAATCTACATTCAACAACATGAAACATATACTGACATCCAAACAGTTATCTCCCAAATTAAAACTGAGAATCATGAAGTGTTATATATATTCTGCATTTCTGCATGGTGCAGAAACATGGACAATGAATAAACATTTGGAAGAAAGAATTGAGGCTCTTGAAATGTGGATATATAGAAGAATGGGGTGTATCTCATGGAAAGAGATGAAAACAAATAAGGAGGTCCTAGAAAATCTAGGTATGAAAAGAGAACTAATGAGGGAGGTCAAAGTTCGGCAGCTAAAATACTTTGGCCACATAAAAAGGCATAACACCTTGCAGAAGACCATAACAGAAGAGAGAGTTGAAGGCAAACGTGCAAGGGGAAGACAGCGCTATAAATGGGAAGATAACATCAAGAGATGGACAGGAAATAGTCTATCAGAGTGCACCACCAAGACAAGAGACAGAAAACGTTGGAGATCCATTACAGCCAATCTTCGTTGTGGAGATGGCAACTGATGATGATGATAGACAAGACACTATTATGAGAAAGTCTGAGAAGATAGATTTATATGACAGTGAATGTGGAAAGTTGAGACTTATAGCTTCGAGGGTGAGAACCTAGATCGACTCTCCCTCGCCACTCACGACTTAGTTAAGAGCTAAAGACTCACCCTCTCTGACTACCATAAAAGAGATAAGGTTTCACTAACAGTTCACAGACACAACTATATGCGTGCAGTATAGTTATAGAGAAACTGATCTAGTATACAGTTTATAGTTTATTTACAAAACAATATAAATAACACATCCAAATAAATAACATGTGAGGTCGTACACCTGAAAAAGAACCAAAACAATTAAGATGACAGACAAAATAACCCCACTCTTTCACCCTCTCTTTCAACCTGCATGGGAAAAAGAATTAACAAAAAGCTTTTTGGTGGGGTCTCTAACTTATGAGCCACCACTCGTACTATCCTAATATTACTTTTAAATCTAATCAAGTCCTGCTGCAGATGTAACTAAATTATCTGCCTACAGACACTTTCAAAGCGCTTTAGGCGATGGCAATACCACTAACACCACTGGACTGCTACACTAGTAGACTTTTATTACAACACTAGCTCAGAGGCAACCCTCTAAGTATACAATTTGACCCTACTGGTCCCAACTTTTTTCTCTCCCTCTTTCTCTCTCCACTCCATCTTGCTTCAGTGACTCTCTGACGCTACTGTCATCTTATGAGGATCTGATAAATAGCTACTCCATCACTCCCCTCTTCTAGTTTGCAGTTTGGAAAGGAATGTTTTCCCTTTCTGTCTTCCGGACTGCTGCAGTAGATGACTTCGGTCTTCAGAATGAGGTACTGGACTCAGAATGTAGGTGCTTCACTGCTGAGGAAACTTCTTTCACTTGCCCAGTTAACCCGCTTCGGGTTTGGGACCAACGACTTTATTATGGTCGTATAAAACAACAACAACAACACCAGGCCATGCGCCTAATTTGGTGTGTTATATCAAGCTAAGAGCTCCAGATTTTGTTCCCGCTGAAAAGACGTTGCTTCACTGCTGGAGAACTTCGTTCTCTTTTTACTGGAGCAGACGTACTTGGCACTGGTAAATACCACATCACCAGTTCTCTTCACCTCTGGCGATGCCTCGACCCTTCTACTCCTGAGAAGGCCGAATACCTTGGCAAGCTGTAAGGCAATTTACAACTCTCACTGCATGCCGTGACAAATACTGTAAACAAAAAAATAACGACTTTACAACAATTCAACATATACTCATCCCTACCATATAACCACCTAAAATAAATACCTCTCCCCTAATTCAATACAGCTCTCCTACACAACTACAGAGATAAACAAATATTTCTCCCCAAAGGTCATACTACCCTACACTTCCCTCATTTTCTCTCTCTCCCCACTTCAACATAAATATCTGTCTGGTAGGTAAACCCCAGACACTGGTTGACCTAAATCTGTTACGTTAGGATATCCTCAGGAGTCAAAACATTCATTCACCACAAACTAAAATTCCACGGTGTAAGTTCCCCAGCCCATTTCGTAGGGAAGGTTTATCAATTACACAAATATAAACACACCATCTAGGAATAATTAAATCCCTACTTAGAAAAATTAATTACACCACTCACACCCCTTGTCATCCGAATACATTACCAAAATAGCCCGCTAGTAAAATACACAACTTACGCTCACGTATATACACACTACCAATCATCCAAAATCACATCGAGGTTACATATATATCAAAATTACATTACAATTACATTATTGATATAACCTAAGGATTTAACCTTATACAGTTAATATCTCAAAGTCGCTACACTAATCAAAGATACTACAGTTGACATTAAAAAATCCGGCAACCTCCGGACCTGAGGAGTGCCGGATTTTTTAAAATCCCGGATTTTTTATGGTTATATATGCTGCATATATTTAACAGAAAATGACTACCTGTACAGTCCTTTAAAGATCGACAATGCACGATGTTTACATTTTACACCACTTCTTTTATTTGCTGAATCCATAATGGGGGCTATACAGCAGCAAATAAATGATAAAATGAGAAGGAAGAAGCAGGAATGCCTGTTAACAAGACCCAACAGCTGCATCAAAACATAAACGGCTCCAGAAAACAGTGGCGCGCCAATGTGGTAAAATTAAAAATGCGCTCCGAAATCCATGCCGGAAATCTGAAGGAACCGGATTATCAATGGCCAGATTTTTGAATGTCAACTGTACTAGCTTATCAAAAAAAAATTTATATGCACAATCTACATTTATATTATTTCTATAAGGTAGCATTTGATGGCACTCCAAAATCCTCAAACTAAATAAACTCCCCTGAAGAAAGTTAAGTCTAACGTGTTCAGCTAATATATTAAAAAAAAAACCTTACTGTGACGTTAATTAAGTTAAGAACATACCGAATTTCTCACTAAGAGCAGACAAATATGACTTTGATTCACGGCAGCAAAATTTTGAAATCAGAGAGACCGCTAATGGCTGTTATTTATCCTAGAAAAACAACGCTAAAACCCAAGCCATACGTCATTGCATGGCGTCCCTCTGGAGCTGCTCTAAACCAATAATATTGCCCCAATTAGTTAATAACTGACCTCGGCCAATCATAACGTAAACTAATTCATGACTCCTGTTTATTCTGCTCCCGTGCATCCTTATTGTATCATGTTAGATAAGGTTACTACCATTCGCGCGAGCAGAATCAACTTTGATTCATTCTACGCACTTGGGTCGAGGTTCTACACCCACCCCTCGATTTACCGGGTAAGTGCGGGTTTTTTGGATTTATCCTATCTGACAAATCTACCCAGCCTAAAAATACTATGCTATCATTTCCTATTGAAATAAAATGAAAGCAATTATTTTACAAAGAAAAGAAGACTGGCACAACTATTAAAATTAATCTACAGTAATCCCTCATGAAAAAATGCAAATAATACATGGAGAAGAAAAATGGGGCCTGTTGAAAATAAAATCGCAGTAAATCCTCACACTGACATTAGTTTTTGGTCATCACTGTCCCTGTAAAACTTCAGCAGCTTGTCTGTCTGTTTATGTCATATACTGCAGTAGTACTATGCCATATTCTTCTGTAAGAAGACGCACAGAGACACCATGATCAAGCTTCTGCAATAACTCTACTTTCTGCGCTCTCATCAATAACGACACATGCTTCCTTAAAACGATCGCCGGCACTGAAGCTGAACATTACGATGCCCATGTTCCCAAGTAAAATGCCACCAATCTCTTAGCTAAGGCAGCTGCTATCCATCTTGTAAGCCAAGGGTTAACACCACAAGCCATTACACAGTTTATTAATGTTGCAAAATCAACCATTTCTCACTTATCCTGGAACCCCTCATATACATCATAAGCAAAAGGTCCAGTGTTACCCTGTGTTACTTTCATGGGCCTATAGCTTCCAAGAGTATCAGGTAGGAGCTGTGCATTTTCGAGATGATTAATTATCTTTTGTGCTATCTTTTCTAATAGCTTACCATAGACATTCTGCATTGTGATAATTCTATAGCTGCTGATGAGAAGTGTGGGGTCTTTACAGGGTTTAGGAAGTGGCCGCAGGAACTATGCAGCCAGTCTCCTTAGCATTCTGTATGTTGTTGAAATCTCTCACCATATTCTTAATGTCTATGTCATCGAGCTGTTTTATGCGGTGATACTGTACACCATCAGGACCCAGGGCAGTGTTCCTACTGGATTCTAAAGTGCACATAATTATCTTCTTCAGATATGAGGTCAAAATATATGTTGCCTCTTCTGTTGCTTCCCAAAATGCGGTCTTTAATTTCTTTATGGGCAGCTTTATCATCTTTATCCGTCTGAGTATTATAACGTTCAAGTAATGCATGTCCCTTTTCAGCATCTGTCTTCAGGCTTATTCCTGTCGAGCTGAGAATATCATGAGTCGGTTGGCCTGCACTTTTCCTACTTATTCTGTGATGTAAGGACCAGAATTTCTGTAGTGTTTTGTTAGTGCCCACCTGTGTCACAAAGGCCTCCCTGTCACGGCGCTGTTTCGCGGTGATGAAAGATGAGAATGGCTACGTTGTTGGCTCTTGAGTTTTGGCAACATTGGATTAAAAAACCGGTCAGTCATGTGACACCGGAAGGCGGTAAGAAAGTGGCGTGAAAGAGTCAGTGGATGCTGAGCTTTTGTCCGGGAGTGGCGGACATTTTTGGTTTCCCTTTCGCCAGCTGGGTGCTGTGCGGTTCTGAGTATGGGATATGTGCGAGAGATTGCCATAGTGATTTATTCTGATGGAAATAATTATAATTCTGGAGGGGTTTAGTGTCCAGTTGTATTCTCGTCAGGCCATCGGGTATAATTTGTCAATGAATTGAGTTTTTCCATTGTACTAGATTTTGGTTCACCATAGTGAGCGATTTTCAGTACAGAGTTTGTAAAGTACTGCCATGTATGCGATTAATCTATTATATTAATTTAGGCAAGTTTCTCGGGCATTGTCATATGTATTTCATACTGTTGTTAGCCGTTTGTGGCTATACTGTGTGCAGTCATCGATTAAAGGGAAATTCCTGTTAAAGGTGTTATTTCTTCTGTGTCAACCATTATATGTTGTGGTCATCTCCTAGCAGAGCGAGCCAGGTATAAAATTATTAATGTTATTAAAATCCACAGCATAAATGAGGTCTGACACTCCCTCACTGTGTCTTTGGCTTCTCTTGCCAATCCCTTGAAGTTATTGATGGCTTTTTGCTTTTTCTCCTTAAAATTTTCCACTTCTTCATAATTCATCATCCTTCTCTTCCATGCTATTCGCCATAACTTCATCACTCTTTCCTTTTCAAGCCATGCTCTCCTGTCTCATTCCACCAGGGTGAATGTGTAAAAGGTGCACGAGTTGTCTTTTGTTTTGCAATCTCGCGCAAAATATGCAAAGGGCTACAACTGTCATGTGAGCCTGTATGATACTGGAAAGTCTATTTCAGTTTCCTATGTCTGGTGGTCTTTCCCTTTGCAATGAGGACTACAAAAGGCAGATGATCACTTTCTTGAGCTTGCAAAGGTGGCGGCGGTACTACGCTTCAATGCCAGATCTATGACACCATCAGTATCCCCTGGTCTACATGCCAGTATTGTTAAGCGTCCATCATTTAAAATGGATAGGTTTGAGCTGAGCAAAGCCTGACTCAGCCTGTCTATTTTCCATGGAGTTCCCCCACTTCATAGATTTAGCATTAAAATTGCCAGCAATTACCGTAAACACATTTTGTGAGGCTCTTCACACAATTTTGTCAGGAACTTGGGCATATAAATTGAAGACTCGCCATTCTTGACCGCTTATAAGCAGTACAAGCCTATGTAATTCTGCATCCTCATTAGAATGGAAACTTGTATCTGGTCATGCATGAGGGAGTTCATCTTTCACAATCATCACTTACCTTCACCTGCCAGGCCCACATGGATTTGTGTAACATCTGTAACCTGGGTGATTGACAACAGTATTAACTTTTAAATTAGTTTCCTGGATCATCAAAATTTCCTATATCAAAAACGTAGATGATAGTTTGAATAATGGCTGCTCATTGGTAGGCACACCCGTGTGTTACCGGGGCCCGAAAGGGGAGCAAAGAATAGTAACACTGCACCCTACCACGCATGTCGTAAAAGGCGACTAAGGAGGGTATGGGCATAGGGCTGTTTACCCCATCCCGTAAAAACTTCGCACAGTGGGCTGATCACCTGCTTGCCAACCAATCTGATTACGGAAACAATGATAGATTGTTTGGTCTGTTTTTGTTCCACAAAGACGCCACTAGGCGTGGTGGAAACAGCGATAGATTGATCAATTTGTTGTTGCCCTAAGACGCCACTAGGCGTACTGGCCACATACTGCTTTGCCGGTTGATGGCTAAGGATGGAAGAAGAAGAAGATTGGTAGGCACTTCAACAGTTCCAGTACAATACACGTAAGTATTTCATGGAGAGTCTGTCCGCTTTCTTTCTTGTTTTTCTCTTACCAGCTCTTCTTTTTCTCTCTCTCTTCTTTTCCCCCCTACTTCTCCTTCTGCATTCATCTTTCTTCATTACATTATCCGAAGGCATCAGCGACAGAGCACCATCCCCTTAGCTCCCACAATAATTCTGGTTTGTTGCATAACTCATTTTACTTTTTCAAGATATGGTGGATATAACCAGTCATCCTGGTAAAGCCACCATGCCAGGGAAGAAGCAAGGGATGTTCCTTAGGAAGTCCACCTGCCTGGTGCTGCCCCATTCATATTCCAGACAGCCAATGTTTAAGACTAATTTTTCATTAACCATTCAGCATCGTGGCACATTGGAGCACATTAGGCTTGTGGTCATTAACTAATGACTATGACTGTAGGTGCCTTTATTCGAGTTTAACCATGCTTAATATGGCGTGAAGATATTTGTTGTTGACGCCATTATTGTTAATGTATGTGAAGAAATTACACGTAATCTTTTGCGAACAGAATTTGCTGACATGACAAGATGGCTGACAGTGTAGTTAGCTGAACTTTTCAAAAACATGACCTCATTCAGGCATATACAACATGCAGACATCGATTGTTGCTCAAAAAAGGGGGACATCTTCTCACATGAACATGCTGGCTCATTGCAAGTCAATCACTTAGGAATAATGCAGCACAGCAGGCTAAATAATTTGAATCATAAGTTGTGTCAGACATCTTGAACAGGAAGTTCATTCATTCACAATTGCATACAAAAGCCTAAAAACATGTTTACACTATCATTTATTAAATGCACAGTGGTGTTAGGCTTAAAAAAAACAATGCAAAAGTAAAAATAATAAATTTTTTAAAATGCTGCAGTACTATATTGCTAACCTTAAAATATTTTTGTCCTTTGCTTATGATAACTGAGGAATGAACATTTTAGAAGTAATTATTGAAAGATGGCTGAAGGAGATAGTGGAGCTTCATCATCTGAGTCTTCAGCGATTCTTATTCTCTTTGTTGGTGGAGAGCCTTGCCTTGATGTTGATGACTTGAATGGTACGATTATTTGTAATTGGGGTGGCTGTGTCACTTTCTTAAATTAAGACAACAATGAAGTCTGCCTCATTGACTGATGCTTCCTTTCTGAGAGGGTTTTTCTGGAGCATGCTATACTATTTGATAGTATTTTACCCACTGCAGAACTTCTTTCAAAATTGGCATCAGTCCTCTCAAAGCCTGCCACAAGTAAGCCAACATAGTGTTCTAAATCCTCCATTGCCAAACTTAGCTAATGGCCTATTTTGACATTCTGTCTCACTGAACTTAATCATTTATAGCTTTTGATTCACAGTAAGAGACTTGTGGCTCTTCTGGTCACTAGCACTGCACTTAGAGGACATTGTACTATAATTAATAATTGCAATAATAACAATAACACAAGTAAACAGTTTTGAAAATTGTCAGAATACGACACTGAGACACAAAGTACGCAAATGCTGTAAAAACACAGAGCATGGGTAACAAAGTTGCATTGGTCGACTCGTTAAATTTAGCTCGGAGTCAGCTGATGTGCACGTCACCACCAAAAACCCCCTTAAGAGCTAAGCAAGAGCTTAAAATAATAAACAAGAATATAATTGACAAGGGCTGTCTTTGTGAAGCACCTTATAACAAGGCATGCCTGTATATGATCTCCTATTGGTTGGTTTGCTTGCTGTAAGCAAAAGTAACCCACTTCAGTCATAACTGACTCTGGAAATGTGCCCTTGAGGTGAGAGCCGTTGCTCTTTTTTTTCTGATGTTCCTTTCAGGGTGTTCTTTTCTCTTCTGCTTGTTGTGAGAGCTTTTTTTTGCTCAATCTGAGGTTGCACCATAGGGAGCATCACCATTTTGTGTGATCGGCAGCTTCATGCTTCTAGGTTGCTAGATTTATGTCCAGTGCCTTCATATCTCTCTTGCAAACATCTCTGAACCTCAGCTGTGATTCCTCAACTGTTCTTTTGCCATCTGTCAGTTGTCCATAGAAAATATCTTTGGGGATGCGACCATCTTCTGTGTGGCGGACATGGCCAAGCCAGCATGGTCTGCGCTACCTAATCAGTATTTACATACTCTGAAGGCCAACATATAACAGCACCTCATTTGTCCTTCCATGAAATTCCAAGGAAGTGGTGTGGACACCGCAGGTGGAAGGTACTAAGCATTCTATTTTGCTTAGCATAGGTAGCCATGCCTTCCTGCCACGCCTTGCTGCCACATAGATGGGTGCTGGTGAATCAGGCATTATATACCTAAGCTTTGGTCCTCATGAGTTTGGAGTGTTCCCAAATGCATGTTGTGAAGCAGGCAAAGATGGCTGCAGCTTTGCCAGTGCGGATGTAAGTAGGTTGTGAGTTTTGGTATTAGCTGCAAAAGAGTGAGTAGCTCAGTAGCCCTAGTTAAACAACAAAAACAATAACTACTGGGTACTTCAGCTGTGCTGTTGACTGGTCCATTATGCTGTTGCCTTATTGTATTTATTGGTTGTCATATTAATTTTTGTTCTCTGCAATTTTTAGAGAAGGGTACCAAACAATTGAGGCTCAATTCTAGAGTACCCTGCTGAAAAAAGTTATCAGTTTATGATGTATGTGATTTCAGCTTCAGCAAGCCTCTAAAGCATTGGAAGAAACCAAACCAGAAATCGGTCAATTGCATACGACGAATGCTGCCGCAAGGAAACGGAATAAATATATAAAGGTATACTTCAGTTGTGCTGTTGCCTGGTCCATTATGCTGATGCCTTGTTGTATTTATTAGTTGTCATATTATATTTTGTTCTCTGCAGCTTTTAGACAGAGTATCAAACAATTCAGGCTCAATGTAATAATCATCATCAGCTGCCATCTCCACAATCAAGGTTAGCTGTAATGGATCTCCAATGTCTTCTGTCTGTTGTCTTGGTGGTGTGTCACAGAGGTTTTATGATCATTGAATTGCCGATATCCTCTTCTTTTTCTTTCACCCGTATCCTCTATTTTATTATCACTCTTTACCTTTTTCCTGTATTTTTCGCATCCATTTGTTTGCGAAAAATATTTTCTTCCCCATTCTCAACTTTACTGTTTTCTTTCTCATACTGGTAAACGCCTTTATGACATAACGTATCAATCTCTACACTAGACGTGAGAGCATTAAATGCATTCTATGGCATTAGGTATCAGTGGACGAAACCGGGAACATATTTGTCTGGCCAGACATAGGAGCAGACATATGTCTACAGCCATCCCTGCACCAGACGAAATACACCGTGAATATTCGCTTTCGCCAGACCTATAGGCGACAAATTTGTCTGCATTTTCACCTGCCACAACGAGTTGAATCGGCTGAACGCTCAGTGAGGCGCGATAGCCGACATCTCTGTCACGTAGGTTTTATATTCATTTAATTTCCTACATCTTTTTCCTATTCTTTCTCTCGAACTCTCTCTTTTATTATCTCTGTATTTTTTTTTTTTCCTGTATATTTTTTCATTCATTCGTTTTGCGAATATTATTTTCATATAATTCGCAAACTTTACCTGTTTTCCTTTCTCTTAAACTGAGAATCGCGCTAGGACGATATTACGTAGATGTCAGGGCTGCAGGGCGTCAGAAGGCGTGATAAGTCGGTTCGCTGAACATAGGACGTAGCAAATCGTCTACATTCTCACCGAGCGCGCGAGTTTCTTCTCGGCATTAGTCCCGGTGAGGTGTGATACTTTACATCTGCACCGGTCAGTATCCAGACATTTGTCTGGAAAATCCCAAACTGACACGGCGCTCACTTGGGCCATGGTCAGCTGTAGTGTGAAAACTGCCCTGCAATGGAGTCAGGCTGTCTGGGATTTGAAACTGACACGCGTACATCGTGGTCAGTAGGTGACAGTTACGACACGCGTTAAGCGGACGTAAATGTTGGGAGTAGGGGAGATAATTTCGCTTGGCGAAATAAGTTTGGGCCCTTTGTCTGATTTTAAGATATTGGCCAAGTTTGAAACTTTAATTTCATTCTCGCTCATAGACTCACAGTAGATAGGTTGCTCGTAAACAGAATAGCTGTTAGCGAAGATCTCAGTTTGTTTCGGCAATTTGTCGAACTTCTAGACTTCCAGAAATATTTTCAGCATTTTTTTATTCTTAAGTTGTGCGACTACCTGTAATTCTGTGGTTGAGGTAATTAATATGATAGATATATAGATTTTGTGAGTGTTAAAGTGTTAAATCGCTTAATTCATTTTAATCTATTTCTTTAGCGCAGAAGAGAAATAAAGTGGTAGGCTATTATATTTTCTAGGGAAGCATTCAGTGGAAAGCAGAATAAAATTAAAATTTCTAGCTTATAACGGCAAGAGTAGCTATTTATGAATTTAATTTAACTGCTAATACTCAGTCGAGTGTATTTTTCTAAACTAACGTATAAACTCTAGAATCGAGCCTCATGAATGGTGACGGAATACGCACGTGTTCCTAATTCATTAGGATTGCTGATTTTTAATTATAACTTACGTCACGGGAAGTTTAAATGATAAGCAAAGCTCTCTGCTTGCAAGTTTAAATGTAAGTTATAACCAGTTCAGATTCTGTTTATTATATTATATGTGTTATTTTTCCTCCACACAGTGAAAGTTTTGGGGTGACCCTAACTTTACCAGCACCTAGTAGTAGTTTCCATACTTGTGAAGAAATAGACAGTCCTTATTTTGAACCACGTGGGTTTTCTCAAGTAACACTGATCTGACGGTGCAAGTTAGACAGAAATACTAATATCCCAATAACGGGTTTTCAAAGACTGTAATGATAAATACTGGACCTTGGAGCCAGCACTTAATTTCTTCTAGAAACTCTACGTAATTTTTTCGGCCTGGTGGCGCGAAATACTTCACGCATTAACTAACATTTCCCGACTAGATTATATCTTGTGGACAAATCTGTGGTGTGACTAAAGTGAATCCTATACTGAGGGAAGGCACCGACCTGACATTCATCATTTCTAGAAACCTACGCCATTGACACTGTGCTCTGCTAACTCCCGCGCCTGGAATAATTGTTAGGTGACTTAATCAGACATTTGAACAAATTTGCACACCCAAGTAGTCGTTCCCGGAGACTCCGAGTTAAATACGTCTTTTGGAACTGGGGACTTCTTGGCAGAAGACTGCATTTTTTTTTTGAGTCTGTGTAAAGATCTAAAATCAGTGTGTTCCAAGAGGCAGCGAGCAAAGTCGTGAGTACCCGTATGAGAGGCCATGGCGGAATGAATGAGTGTATGCTGGTTTGAGTGATATTTTCACTATTTTATCTTTGACACCCGGTTGCTGTCCTATTTGTTTTTTTCAATCTGCATAATTTGTTGCTAAGGCTAGAGTTCTTGTGTTTTTGTCTTAGGTTAAATCAGATTTTTTTCAAACTCTGTGCATATAATTACGAGATAAAACAAAGAAAAAACTCTTAGACTCAAACCCTATGTATCTGTGACTCGGGCGCCATCATCTGTTCTCTTAACGGGGCCGGGCTAAACCTAGAGTTAACACTATAACGGGGCTATCATCCTTGCAACATTTCCTAGATTTTTTGTGACTATGTGTATATGTATTTTCCTTGATGTACTTTCTTTGATGTTGTGAGCCGATTTTTCCTGATATTAAAATCGCTCTTGAACTAAATAATCGTGTTTGGTCAGCTCGTTCTAGATAATATATATATCATTGTTATAGTTTTCCCACGTCTGTGTGTTTACCTGTCGTCACGTGTATGTGCGTGCCTGTGAGTGATAGAAATATACGTAATATGTATATTGGTGTAGTCTGTCTGACGCTGTAACAACTGTTGTAGAAGATAGGTGAGAGAGAGAAGAATTCTTTTCGCTTTCAGAGACAGCCACTATATCAAATCTATCATCTCACGTGTGTGGAAATTCTATTACCTTTCACTAACTCTCACTGAGTCTATCACCTATTCAAACCTATTCAGAAGGGACCAAACCTAGTCTTAATTCTCCTATCGGAAATCTACGACAAATGGGGACTCGTTTCCGGTCTTTGAACTTAGAATAGGAAGACGAGTACGACAAACGTGGACTCGTCTATCTGGATTTTGTACTTAAGATTCTGTATTCTGATATAGAGTAAGAGTGTGATGTCTTGTGAGTTGTGTATCTTTAAATAATTACCCCCTAGACTAGCGATCTGTTTACGGGCGTGCTGACCACACAAACTAATAAGTTTTTTTTTTTCCACAGCATCTTTGAATAATATACATTTTGGTTACAGGTTGATTTTGTCGGGATATATGTTAACTGCTGATTGTAATACTAAATGCTGGTAAAGTGGTGAGTGTATAACATTCACTGGGTACTGAGGCAGAACGGCGTTTGAACTAAGTTAAGGAGTGTGTTTCGGACTTTTTGTCCAGATTAATTCCCTCCCTTACCCGATCTGACTTCAGGGGCGAACTTATAGTGGATTTTTAAAAATTAAGGGATTATTTTTCTCTTTAATTTTTGCAATATTCTTTTGCTTTTCCACTGTAGCAACTTATTTTTCAGAAGTAATCTTAACTACCATTTAGTTGGCGTAGTCGTGTTTTGCATTAAGTGCTTTATTGCCGATAATAGCAGCGATAGTTAGATTTTACTTTGGAGGAGGTATCCCAGGGTTAAGGATATCATCTTTTGATTTTTGGTAATTTTTTTTTCTCGTAAGTGGTAGGAACCAGGTTATTCTTTTTCCTATTTTCTATCTCCACGTGTCTCAGTCACTGACATAATATGGCCGAGAGGGCAAAGCTTAGACAACTCCTCAGGGACGAAGCGAGAGAGGAGGGACTGGAAGGAGAGGAAGCGAAAGCTTTTGTCAGAGACGACGGAGAGGAAAGCAGCCGAAGCTTTACAGCAGAAGAAAATGGAGGAAGAAATGGAAATTCGCAGGGCGAACGAACGAGAGAAGGAGAGACAGCATGAGGAAAGAGAGAAGGAGAGACAGCGTGAGGAGAAAGAGAAGGAGAGACAGCATGAGGAAAGAGAGAAGGAGAGACAACATGAGTTGGCTCTTAAAGCTCTAGAGTTCCAAAGTCGTGGGGCTGCCTCTACCTCCAGCAATGGAGAGTCTTCTCCTCATTCTTCCTTAACTGACCCTGCTAACACTCAATCTCTTCAACTAAATGCTATGTCTTTCACTCTTGAATCTTTTCCTTGTCCAAATGAGAAGATTGACACATGGTTAGAAAAAATTTGAGAAAATTGCAACTCTGTACGGGTTAGAGAGGTCGCGTTGGAATATGAAACTTTCCCAGGCCCTAAAAGGTTCTGCTTATGATGTTTATTCTAAGCTGGAAAGTAGCCAACAAGACGACTACGATGTGTTGAAGAAAGCGTTACTGGAGCGCTTTGAAATGAACGCTCGCAAGTTTTTGCAACTGTTTCGCAACAGCCGGAAAGAGAATTCTGAAACTTTTCACCAGTTCTCATCTCGTCTTAAGGGATATCTAACAAAGTGCCTTGAGCTTTCGCAGCTCCCCTCTACCTATGAAGGTCTTGAGGAACTTGTTCTAACTGAACAAATAAAGAACACTTTGTCTGCTGATACCCGGAGATTTCTCGCTGAGCAGGGGGGCAGAAAAACTTGAAGACATTTTGGAAAAGTCTGAGCGTTATCACAATGCGCTGGCTGAACTACCGGCCACAAAGCGGAAACCGACAGAGGAGCATTTTCGAAAACATAACCTAGAGCAATCTTCTCAGGCTTCTAACCAAAACAACCACAGAGAAACTGGACCTCAAAACCCCCCTCCTGAAAAATCCAAGTTCTACAAGAACAAGTACCCCAACCACCCCAAACAGTCTGATCAACCCGACCGCCCTACATGGCAGCGCAGCCAGAAAGGACAAGGTGGCAAAGGGAAAACCCCTGAGCACGGGACTAAGGATCAGAGCAAGCACACCGAGCCAAAGCGCATCGGATGCTTACAAACAACAGACTCGCAGGAAAGAATTATTGTCAGTGATTCTCAACCTGAGGGAGAGAGACCCTCTACGCGAGGTACGGTTGTTTTAAACGGGACTTCAACATATTGTTTGTTTGACACGGGGCTTTCTTTTGATTGCATTGTTGCCAGGCACCTGGTCAAACCCGGTCAAGTGACAGAAGAAACCGTTAAACTGTGTGGAGTTCTTAGGAGTGATGCACCAACAACGCTTCCCATCGCATTGGTGGAGATACACTCTGACTTTGTCAGAGGTGTGATCAAAGCGGCTGTTATGGACGACCCCATCTACCCAGTCATACTCGGCTGTAGATATGTGTTTATTGGGAAACCGGAAGAGCCAATAGTGGCAACAGTAACCACAAGAGGGCAAGCCAAGAAGGAACGGGAGCCTGCGCCAAATTTGTTACCCATGGAACTTAAAGAGGCGCAACAAAAGGACCCTACTTTGGAACCCTGCTTTAGGAAACTGCCCATGGCCAACGACCCTAGACAACACGGGGACATCTTTTCTAAGGATGGCGTGCTTTATCGGAGAACGGGCAAGCCTGAACAAGGCTCTAATCAGCTCCTAGTACCGAAAAAGTACAGAAGTCAAATCCTAGAAATGGGGCACTCTCTCCCGTTTAGCGGACATATGGGACAGAACGCCACACAGCAACGTATACAGACTCACTATTGGTGGCCAGGGATGAACACTGATATACTCAGATATGTAAAATCCTGTGCCCAGTGTCAACGGGTAGCACCCAAGCACTGGACTGCCCCAGTTCCCCTGGGGCAAACGCCAATTGTGGGAACTCCATTCGAACGGGTTGCTGTCGACATCGTTGGACCCCTAGAAAGGACCAAACGAAAGCACAGGTTTATCCTGACTTTAGTCGACACATGCACTATGTGGGCCGAAGCTATACCGCTAACATGCACAGACTCGAAGCATGTCGCAGAAGCCCTAGTGCAGATCTTTACACGGTTGGGATTCCCTCAACAAGTTTTGACGGACAATGGATCCCAATTCCGTAGCCTGTTAATGGAGGAGATCTTTAAGATCTTGAGGGCCAAACACATCCACACCAGCCCGTACCATCCGGCCGGAAATGGGCTCGTGGAACGTTTCAACGGCAGCCTCACCACCATGCTACGCAAGCTGGCACAAGAAAAGCCGGAGGACTGGGACCTTTTTATTCCTGCAGCCCTATTCGCTTACAGGGAAGTTCCCCAGGCCTCTACAGGATTTCCTCCAGCTACGCTTTTATTCGGCAGACCTATAAAGGGGCCGCTTGAAGCATTACTTCGGTCCCTGACAGACCAGAAGGCGGATGAGACAGTCGTCTCAGCCAGTAGATATGTATCGGAATTGAAGGAAAGGCTACAGCTAGGATGGGACCTAGCAACAGCAAACCTTAAGAAAGCTCGTGCAAAGCACGCTAGACGATACAATCAAGCAGCAAAGGAGAGAGAGAATTACAACCAGGTGATAAAGTCCTGTTGTTGTTGCCAACCGGAAGCAACAAACTACGCATCGGGTGGCAAGGGCCGTTCACCGTCCTGAAAAAGATCTCGAGAACCAATTATCAGATCTCTATCAAAGGAAAGGAGAAGGTCTACCATGTGAACCTACTAAAGAAATACTTGGAAAGACCAGTGCCATCCCCCGAACATCTCCTGGCGATCGCCATAGCTACAGAGGATGTGGAAGATGACGATAGTTGCATGGAATATCCATTGCAACAAACTGAATCTGTAGAAGATGTAAAATTTGGGGACACTCTCTCTGAAGCACAACAGACAGAAACGAAGGCTTTACTGAACCAGTACACGGCGGTGCTAACGGATGTACCTGGACGAACACATCTCGTAGAGTTCGAGATGAAACTTATAAACGAGACCCCTGTCCGAACCAGAGTTTACCCTATTCCGTATGCGAAAGCTGATACGCTTCGTGCAGAGATAGACAAGCTACGTAAAACAGGAATTATTAGTGAGTCTACATCTCCCTATAGTGCGAGCGTAGTGCTGCTACAGAAGCCCAATAAGGAAGTTCGGCTGTGCATCGATTACCGGCTACTTAACACAGTAACGGAATTTCAGCCGGAACCACTCCAAAGCGCTTCTGAGCTGTTTAGCAAGCTAAGCAAGGCACGGATTTTCTCAAAGATTGACTTGAGTAAGGGCTACTACCAGATACCAGTCAAAGAGGAAACTAAGCCTTTGCTAGCTTTCAGCACCAGCGAAGGACACTATACGTTTAACGTGATGCCATTCGGATTACACAACGCACCAGGAGTGTTCACAAGGATGATGAGGAAGCTGTTAGAGCCATTGCACAGTCCACATATCCACAATTTTATGGATGATATACTAATTGCAACGGACACCTACGAAGAACACATTGCGACGGTCGAGATGCTCCTCAGGAGACTACAGGAAACTGGACTCACAGCTAGACCTAGCAAATGTTTAATCGGCTTTGAAAAACTTGACTTCCTGGGGCACACCATAGCTCACGGTGCTATGTGGCCAGTTGCTAAGAACGTAGAGAAGATACGGGCAGCGAAGAGGCCAAGGACGAAGAAAGAAACACGATCGTTCCTATCGCTATGTGCTTACTACCAGAAATTCATCAAAAACTTCAACGGTTTAACAGCACCCCTTACGGACCTTACGAAAAAGGGGCGACCGGAGAAAGTTATCTGGGATCCTAAGTGCGAACACGCTTACGTCACGCTCAAGAAGCAGTTGTCTGAATATCCAATTCTGCGACTGCCGGATATTACCAAACCCTTCGTACTGCGCGTCGACGCATCAGGGCAAGGCATCGGGTCAACTTTGCTTCAGGCTGGCGACGACGATCCCAACCAGCTATTCCCAGTGGCATACGGTAGTCGTAAATTGAATAAGGCAGAGCAAAACTACTCCACAGTGGAAAGAGAATGTCTGGCATTAGTTCATGGCATTAGACGGCACCATGAATACCTTTACGGAGTGTCATTCACGGTGCAGACGGACCATGCCCCACTGGCGTTTCTCGGGGCTAATAAGGAATTTAATGCGAAAATAATGCGCTGGGCATTGCTGCTAAGCGTATATTCCTTTAAAGTCGAATACATTCCAGGGAAACAAAACGTTGGGGCAGACTTCATGAGTAGGACTTGCACAGAGATGGAGGGGGAAGAGGAGAGGGAAGAAGACAGACACCCCGAAGCTACGGTTATAGGAAATTAAACTCCATAACGTAGACATGGAGTGCTTCCATATCTTAAAGGGGGGAGGCTCTGTCACGTAGGTTTTATATTCATTTAATTTCCTACATCTTTTTCCTATTCTTTCTCTCGAACTCTCTCTTTTATTATCTCTGTATTTTTTTTTTTTTTCCTGTATATTTTTTCATCCATTCGTTTTGCGAATATTATTTTCATATAATTCGCAAACTTTACCTGTTTTCCTTTCTCTTAAACTGAGAATCGCGCTAGGACGATATTACGTAGATGTCAGGGCTGCAGGGCGTCAGAAGGCGTGATAAGTCGGTTCGCTGAACATAGGACGTAGCAAATCGTCTACATTCTCACCGAGCGCGCGAGTTTCTTCTCGGCATTAGTCCCGGTGAGGTGTGATACTTTACATCTGCACCGGTCAGTATCCAGACATTTGTCTGGAAAATCCCAAACTGACACGGCGCTCACTTGGGCCATGGTCAGCTGTAGTGTGAAAACTGCCCTGCAATGGAGTCAGGCTGTCTGGGATTTGAAACTGACACGCGTACATCGTGGTCAGTAGGTGACAGTTACGACACGCGTTAAGCGGACGTAAATGTTGGGAGTAGGGGAGATAATTTCGCTTGGCGAAATAAGTTTGGGCCCTTTGTCTGATTTTAAGATATTGGCCAAGTTTGAAACTTTAATTTCATTCTCGCTCATAGACTCACAGTAGATAGGTTGCTCGTAAACAGAATAGCTGTTAGCGAAGATCTCAGTTTGTTTCGGCAATTTGTCGAACTTCTAGACTTCCAGAAATATTTTCAGCATTTTTATTCTTAAGTTGTGCGACTACCTGTAATTCTGTGGTTGAGGTAATTAATATGATAGATATATAGATTTTGTGAGTGTTAAAGTGTTAAATCGCTTAATTCATTTTAATCTATTTCTTTAGCGCAGAAGAGAAATAAAGTGGTAGGCTATTATATTTTCTAGGGAAGCATTCAGTGGAAAGCAGAATAAAATTAAAATTTCTAGCTTATAACGGCAATTGTAGCTATTTATGAATTTAATTTAACTGCTAATACTCAGTCGAGTGTATTTTTCTAAACTAACGTATAAACTCTAGAATCGAGCCTCATGAATGGTGACGGAATACGCACGTGTTCCTAATTCATTAGGATTGCTGATTTTTAATTATAACTTACGTCACGGGAAGTTTAAATGATAAGCAAAGCTCTCTGCTTGCAAGTTTAAATGTAAGTTATAACCAGTTCAGATTCTGTTTATTATATTATATGTGTTATTTTTCCTCCACACAGTGAAAGTTTTGGGGTGACCCTAACTTTACCAGCACCTAGTAGTAGTTTCCATACTTGTGAAGAAATAGACAGTCCTTATTTTGAACCACGTGGGTTTTCTCAAGTAACACTGATCTGACGGTGCAAGTTAGACAGAAATACTAATATCCCAATAACGGGTTTTCAAAGACTGTAATGATAAATACTGGACCTTGGAGCCAGCACTTAATTTCTTCTAGAAACTCTATATAATTTGCTGCCTGGTGGCGTGAATATTAACAATCATTTCCCGACTATCTATATATATTATTTGTGGACAAATCTGTGGTGTGACTAAAGTGAATCCTATACTGAGGGAAGGCACCGACCTGACATTCATCATTTCTAGAAACCTACGCTATTGACACTGTGCTCTGCTAACTCCCGCGCCTGGAATAATTGTTAGGTGACTTAATCAGACATTTGAACAAATTTGCACACCCAAGTAGTCGTTCCCGGAGACTCCGAGTTAAATACGTCTTTTGGAACTGGGGACTTCTTGGCAGAAGACTGCATTTTTTTTGAGTCTGTGTAAAGATCTAAAATCAGTGTGTTCCAAGAGGCAGCGAGCAAAGTCGTGAGTACCCGTATGAGAGGCCATGGCGGAATGAATGAGTGTACGCTGGTTTGAGTGATATTTTCACTATTTTATCTTTGACACCCTGTTGCTGTCCTATTTGTTTTTTTCAATCTGCATAATTTGTTGCTAAGGCTAGAGTTCTTGTGTTTTTGTCTTAGGTTAAATCAGATTTTTTTCAAACTCTGTGCATATAATTACGAGATAAAACAAAGAAAAAACTCTTAGACTCAAACCCTATGTATCTGTGACTCGGGCGCCATCATCTGTTCTCTTAACGGGGCCGGGCTAAACCTAGAGTTAACACCATAACGGGGCTATCATCCTTGCAACATTTCCTTGAAGTTTTGTGACTATGTGTATATGTATTTTCCTTGATGTACTTTCTTTGATGTTGTGAGCCGATTTTTCCTGATATTAAAATCGCTCTTGAACTTAATAATCGTGTTTGGTCAGCTCGTTCTAGATAATATATATATCATTGTTATAGTTTTCCCACGTCTGTGTGTTTACCTGTCGTCACGTGTATGTGCGTGCCTGTGAGTGATAGAAATATACGTAATATGTATATTGGTGTAGTCTGTCTGACGCTGTAACAACTGTTGTAGAAGATAGGTGAGAGAGAGAAGAATTCTTTTCGCTTTCAGAGACAGCCACTATATCAAATCTATCATCTCACGTGTGTGGAAATTCTATTACCTTTCACTAACTCTCACTGAGTCTATCACCTTTTCAAACCTATTCAGAAGGGACCAAACCTAGTCTTAATTCTCCTATCGGAAATCTACGACAATCTCCTCGGCGCAGTTTGAGACATTTGTCTGGAAATCCCAGCTGACAAGGCACTCACGGTTGGCCTGGTCCGCACGAGGTGTGAAAACGCACGAGTGTCAGTTAATGGTAGTCTTCTAGTTACGTAAGTGTTAAAGATGGAAAGGGGAGATTATTTCATTTTGTGAAATAAACGTTCACCTCTTTGTCTGTTTGATAGATATTAACCAGAGTTTGAAACTAGATTTTCATTCTTGCTCCTAACTTTTGCAGTAGACAAATCTCTGTGCTAGATCAAAATATCTGTGTTTTGGTTAAGTCTGAGTTTTCTTGGCCATTTTGCTGAGCTCTAGACTACCATTAGATTGCAGTATTCTAGTTCATGGTTTAGTCTGTAGTTCTGTATGGAGGTAAATATCTAGTATTTTGTGAAGTGTTTAAAGTGATAATCGCTTATTTCATATTTCACTAGTTAGATTTGGTGCAGAGTGCTTAATTTATATATAGTCTGTATTATTTTCTAGTGACGTGTTTCAGTGGAAAGCAGAATAAATTAGAATTTCTAGCTTAAACAACAATGTAGCTATAATGAATTTAATTTAACTGCTAAATAATCAGACGGGAACTATTTTTCTAAACTAACTTATAAATGCTAGAAGCCTCATGAGTGTTGACGGAATACGCATGTATTCCTAATTCATGAGGATTGATGATTTTTAAATATAACATTGCACGGGAAGTTTTAAATGATAAGTCAAGCTGTACGCTTGCATTTTAAAAAACGTAAGTTATATTGAGTGCATAATATGTAACATATTTCATATGTGGTTTTTCTTTATTCAGTGAATACTGGGGTGACCCAAACTTTGCCGGCGTTAGTACAGAGTAAATACCTGTGAAGAACTAACCCATTTTCCTTAGAGTGACTTGGTCCAAATTTGTTATGAGCACTTTAAAGGGTAAATGAAGAAACAGGCCTAATGCGCCATATTAAATTCTTACTGAGAAAGACTCTAGTACATTTTTAGCCTGTGTGGCAAGTAACTTATTAACGTCAGTAACATTCCGACGGAGTTTGACAAGTGATGTGGTGACCGATTATAGTCCTATCCTGAAAGAACCCACCGACCTGACATTCCTTATTTCTAGAAAACTAAGCTAGTGACACTGTGCTTGCTATTAACGTTTGTACCTGGACAATTTTGTGTAACTTAAACAGACATTCGACAAATAAGCACCCCCAAGGAATCGTTCCCGAAAGCAAAGAATTCAACCCGTCTTTTTGGAACTGGGGATTTCTTGGTCCAGGCTGGCATTGACGATTCTGTAGGTAACTGTCCTGAAAAATTGTATTTTCCAGAAGTGGCTACCAAAGCTGTGAGTATGAGCAAATGCACGTGATCACTGCTGAATGAATAGAGTGAATGCAGGACTGAGTGATTTCTTAATTGTTGTAACTTCCTTTATGAAATTTATTGCTAACAATATTTACCCTTAGAAAAGCAGAGTATCAAGTCTGTCCATACCTTAAAAGGGGGAAAACCATAGACTCAATCATGTGTATCTGTAACTCTTTGGGGTTATCACTTTCTTCTAATGGGACTGTGAGCTATATATATATCCAGGGGAAGGACCATACAAACGGGTCTATCACTATTGTCGCATTCCTTGATTTTTTTTGACTTTGTGTATGCTTTTGATGTATTTTACATGTTGTGATGTACGTTTACTATGATAAATAAACTATACCTACATTTATTTCAGTGTGCTGGTCAGTTCGTTCCCATAATATCTATATAATCATTGCTATAGTTTTCCCACGTCTGTGTGTCTAACTGTCGTCACTTGTATGTGCGTGCACGTGAGTGGATAGAGATATATTAATATATATATTTTTTTTATAGACTGTCTGACTCCTTTGGATCTGTTGTAGAAGATAGGCGGAAAGAGAGAGAGATTCTCGATTTCCGGGACAGCCTCTATAAATTTCTACCATCTCACTCGTGGAACTCTATTTCTAATATCACATCTCACTGTGGCTATCACTCATTCTAACCTATTCAGAAGGGACCAACCCAAGTCTTAATTCCCCTATCAAAAATCTACGACAGAATGGTTGGCTCGTCTAACGGGATTTTGAACTTTTGAACAGGAAAACGAGACGACAGAATGGTGGCTTGTTTTTCCGGGAATTGAACTCTAGTCCTGAGCAAATACGAATATCAGCTCGTTTGCAGGATTAATTTTCTTTATTCTGATATAGAGTAAGAGTGTGATTGTCTCGTGGAGTTTTGTTATATTTTTAAAATAATTTATCCCCTAGACGTATCGATCTGTTTATGGGCGTGCTGACCACACAATTAATGATTGTTTTCCACAGCATTTTGAGCATTATACATTTGAGTTACAGGTTGATTTTGTCGGAATATATGTTAATTACTGATTTTGTAATACTAAGGCTGGTAAAGTTTGTGAGTGTATAACATTCACAGGGTTCTGAAGCAGGAAGGTGTTTGAACTAAGTTAAGGAGTGCGTTTCAGACTATTTGTCCAGATTAATTGCCTCCCTTACCCTAACTGTCTTCAGGGGTAAACTTGATAGTGGATTAAAAATTAAGGGAATTTTTTTTTTCTCCTTACATTTTTTTGCAATAATTATTTTGTTTCCACTGTAGCAACATATTTTTCAGTGAGTAATCTTAACTACCATTTATTTGGCGTAGTCGTCTGCATTAGGTGCTTAATTGCCGATTAATAGCAGCGATAGTTAGACACTATAATTTTTGGAGGAGGTATCCCAGGTTATAAGTATATCATCTATTCTTTTGGTATTTTCTCGTAAGTGGTAAGGAACCAGTGTATCCTTTTTCTTATCTCTTTCTCGTCTAAGTCTCAGTCACTGAGTTATTATGGCAGAGAGGGTGAAGCTTAGACAGCTCCTCAGGGACGAGGCGAGAGAAGAAGGTTTGGAAGGAGAAAAAGCGAAAGCTTTTGTCAGAGACGAACTTGAGAGATATGACGCGGAGAGGAAAGCAGCTGAAGCTAAAGAGGAAAAAGAAGAAGCTAGGAGGAAGGAAGAAGCAGACCGTCTATTACAGCAGAAGAAGATGGACGAGGAAATGGAAATTCGCAGGATGCAGCATGAGGAAAGAGAGAAGGAGAAGGAGAGACAGCATGAAGAAAGAGAAAATGAGCAACGACGACAGCATGAGCTGGCACTTAAGACTCTAGGAGAGGTCGCGTTGGAATATGAAGCTTTCTCAGGCGTTGAAAAGCAATGCGTATGATGTTTACGCCAAACTGGAAAGCAGCCAACAAGACAACTATGATGTGTTGAAGAAAGCATTACTGGAGCGCTTCGAAATGAATGCTCGCAAATTTTTGCAACTGTTTCGCAACAGCAGGAAAGAGAACTCTGAAACTTTCCAGCAGTTTTCATCTCGTTTGAAGGGATATTTGACAAAGTGCCTTGAGCTTTCACAGCTCCCCTCTACCTATGAAGGTCTGGAGGAATTTGTTTTAACAGAACAAATAAAGAACACTTTGTCTGCTGATACCCGGAGATTCCTAGCTGAGCAGGGGGCAGAAAAGCTTGAAGACATCTTAGAAAAGTCTGAGCGTTATCACAATGTGCTGGCTGAACTCCGGCCTCAAAACGTAAACCGACAGAAAAGCATTTTCGGAAAAATAATCTAGACCAATCTTCTCATGCTTCTAATCAGAATAACCACAGAGAAACTGGACCTCAAAACCCCCCTCCTGAAAAATCCAAGTTCTACAAAAACAAGTACCCCAACCACAGTAAACAGTCTGATCAACCCGACCGTCCTTCATGGCAGCGTGGCCAGAAAGGTCAAGATGGCAAAGGGAGAACTTCTGCGCACAGGACAAATGATCAGAGTGAGCACACCGAGCCTAAACGCATTGGATGCTTACTAACAGTCTCGCAAGGTGGAATTATTGACAGTGATTCCCAACCTGTTGGGGATACACCCTCAACGCGAGGTACTGTTATTTTGAAAGGTTCTCAAACTTCTTGTTTATTTGACACGGGGCTTTCTTATGATTGCATTGTTGCCAGACACCTGGTTAAACCCGGCCAAGAGACAGGACAGACCGTCGAACTTTGTGGAGTTTCTAAGAGTGATGCACCTACAGCGCTTCCCATCGCACTGGTGGAGATCCACTCTGAGTTTGTCAGAGGCGAGATCAAAGCGGCTGTTATGGATGACCCCATCTACCCAGTCATACTTGGCGGGAGATACGTGTCTATTGGGAAACCGGAAGAGCCGATTGTGGCAGCAGTAACTACAAGAGGGCAAACCATGAAGGAACGGGAGCCTGCACCTAATTTGTTACCCATGGAACTTAAAGAAGCGCAATGAAAGGACCCTACTTTGGCACCCTTCTTTAGGAAACTGCCCATGCCTAAGGAACCCAGACAGCATGGGGACATTTTTTCTAAGGATGGCGTACTTTATTGCAGAACGGGCAAGCCTGACCAAGGTTACAACCAGCTCCTAGTACCAAAACAGTACAGAAGCCAAATCCTAGAAATGGGGCACTCTCTTCCCTTCAGCGGACATATGGGACAGAACCCCACAAACCAACGGATAACCACTCATTATTGGTGGCCAGGAGTAAATACTGAGATTATCAGGTATGTCAAATCCTGTGTGCAGTGCCAACGTGTGCCACCCAAGCAACGAGCACCCCCAGTCTCTTTGGGTGAAATGCCAATAGTGGGAACACCATTCGAACGGGTTGTGAATGACATTTTAGGACCCTTAGAAAGGACTAAAAGAAGGAACAGGTTCATCCTGACCTTGTCGATACATGCACTTTATGGGCAAAAGCTATCCCGCTAACATGCGCAGATGTCAAGCATGTCGCAGAAGCCCTCGTGCAGATTTTCACTCGGTTGGGATTCCCTCAGCAAGTGTTGACGGATAACGGATCCCCATACCAAAACCTGTTGATGGATGAGATCGTGAAGATCTTGAGGACCAAACACATCTACACAAAGCCTTATACTCCGGCTGGAAATGGGCTCGTGGAACGTGTTAACGGAAACCTCAACATGATGCTAAGTAAACTGGCACAAGTGAAACCTGACGATTGGGATCTTTGTATTCCTGCAGCTTTATTTGGCTGCAGAGAATCTCCTCATACGTCCACAGGATTTCCGCCAGCTACGCTTTTATTCGGCAGACCCATTAAGGGCCCGCTTGAAGCCTTACTTTGGTCGCTGACAGACCAGAAGGCTGATGAGACAGTCGTCTCAGCAAATAAATATGTATCGGATTTAAAGGTTGAAACTAGGCTGGGACCTAGCAACGACTAACTTTAAGCGAGCACGCACAAAGCACGCTAACCGATACAGGAAAGTTGCGAAAGAAAGAACTGGAAGCAGGAGAGAAAGTTTTGGTGTTACTCCCTACCGGAAACAACCAACTGAAGATCGGATGGCAAGGGCCGTTTACCGTCCTGAAAAAGATTTCTAAGGCTAACTACCAGATCTCTATTCAAGGAAAGGAAAAGGTTTTCCATTTAAATCTGTTAAAGAGATACTTGGAAAAACCAGTGCCAACCTCCAACCATCTCCTGACGATCGCCAAAGCTGACGAAGAGGACAATAGTGGCAGGGAAACTCCACTGCACACACTCAAAATCTTTCAAAAATGTCAGAAGCGGCGACGCTCTTTCAAGCGCCCATGGGAGACATTCCAGAGGAAGGAAACTTTGGGGAGTAGACTTGAGTAGGAATTGGAGAGAGATGGAGGGAGGAGATGAGATGGAAGAAGACAGACACCCTGAAGCTAAGGATATAGGAAATTTAATTCCATAACGTAGACATGGAGTGCTTCCATATCTTAAAGGGGGGACGTTCTGTCACAGAGGTTTTATGATCATTGAATTGCCTATATCCTCTTCTTTTTCTTTCACCCGTATCCTCTATTTTATTATCACTCTTTACCTTTTTCCTGTATTTTTTGCATCCATTCGTTTGCAAAAAATATTTTCTTCCCCATTCTCAACTTTACCGTTTTCTTTCTCATACTGGTAAACGCCTTTATGACATAAGGTATCAGTCTCTACACTAGACGTGAGAGCGTTAAATGCATTCTATGGCATTAGGTGTCAGTGGACGAAACCGGGAACATATTTGTCTGGCCAGACATAGGAGCAGACATATGTCTACAGCCTTCCCTGCACCAGACGAAATACACCGTGAATATTCGCTTTCGCCAGATCTATAGGCGACAAATTTGTCTGCATTTTCACCTGCCACAACGAGTTGAATCAGCTGAACGCTCAGTGAGGCGCTATAGCCGACATCTCCTCGGCGCAGTTTGAGACATTTGTCTGGAAATCCCAGCTGACAAGGCACTCACGGTTGGCCTGGTCTGCACGAGGTGTGAAAACGCACGAGTGTCAGTTCATGGTAGTCTTCTAGTTATGTAAGTGTTAAAGACGGAAAGGAGAGATTATTTCGTTTTGCGAAAAAAACGTTCACCTCTTTGTCTGTTTGATAGATATTAACCAGAGTTTGAAACTAGATTTTCATTCTTGCTCCTAACTTTTGCAGTAGACAGATCGCTGTGCTAGATCAAAATATCTGTGTTTTGGTGAAGTCTTCCTAATTCATGAGGATTGGTGATTTTTAAATATAACTTATTGCACGGGAAGTTTTAAATGATAAGTCAAGCTGTACGCTTGCATTTTAAAAAACGTAAGTTATATTGAGGGCATAATATGTAACATATTTCATATGTGGTTTTTCTTTATTCAGTGAATACTGGGGTGACCCAAACTTTGCCGGCGTTAGTACAGAGTAAATACCTGTGAAGAACTAACCCATTTTCCTTAGAGTGACTTTGTCCAAAT
The DNA here is from genome assembly GCA_024509875.1 of Oreohelix idahoensis. Classification (NCBI taxonomy): domain Eukaryota; kingdom Metazoa; phylum Mollusca; class Gastropoda; order Stylommatophora; family Oreohelicidae; genus Oreohelix; species Oreohelix idahoensis. Next base: position 86,094 of record JAMPIV010021366.1, read on the forward strand.
TTGTTACGAGCACTTTAAAGGGTAAATGAAGAAACAGGCCTAATGCGCCATATTAAATTCTTCCTGAGAAAGACTCTAGTACATTTTTAGCCTGTGTGGCAAGTAACTTATTAACGTCAGTAACATTCCGACGGAGTTTGACAAGTGATGTGGTGACCAATTATAGTCCTATCCTGAAAGAACCCACCAACATGACATTCCTTATTTCTAGAAAACTAAGCTAGTGACACTGTGCTTGCTATTAACGTTCGTACCTGGACAATTTTGTGTGACTTAAACAGACATTCGACAAATAAGCACCCCCAAGGAATCGTTCCTGAAAGCAAAGAATTCAACCCGTCTTTTTGGAACTGGGGATTTCTTGGTCCAGGCTGGCATTGACGATTCTGTAGGTAACTGTCCTGAAAAATTGTATTTTCCAGAAGTGGCTACCAAAGCTGTTAGTATGAGCAAATGCACGTGATCACTACTGAATGAATAGAGTGACTGAGTGATTTCTTAATTGTTGTAACTTCCTTTATGAAATTTATTGCTAACAATATTTACCCTTAGAAAAGCAGAGTATCAAGTCTGTCCATACCTTAAAAGGGGGAAAACCATAGACTCAATCATATTTTTTTTTTTTTTTCGTACGCCCGCTAATACTCGAGGCGAAATCTCAGGTTATTGTTAATGTCTAACCTGACATTGATTTTACGTGAGTATCCCTTTTCTTGTACAGAGACAGGTGTCCCTCGCCATTCAGGCAGATACTCGCCGATTTCGGAGGTACCCATTAGAGCTGGGTCGGCTCAGGAGCCGCCAATCCCTGGTCGATGACACTCCTTCAAATGCATTGCCAGGTCTCGAGTTAATCCAGTCCAATTCTCGGTCGACGAAAAATCCTCAAATGCCGTCGCCTGGGTTTGATCCTGAATCACCCGGTCGCCAGAGCGGTGTTGTAACCACTACACTAGCGCGGCTCCACTCAATCATATGTATCTGTAACTCTTTGGGGTTATCACTTTCTTCTAACGGGACTGTGAGCTATATATATATCCAGGGGAAGGACCATACAAACAGGTCTATCACTATTGTCGCGTTCCTTGATTTTTTTTGACTATGTGTATGCTTTTGATGTATTTTACATGTTGTGATGTACGTTTACTATGATAAATAAACTATACCTACATTTATTTCAGTGTGATGGTCAGTTCGTTCCCATAATATCTATATAATCATTGTTATAGTTTTCCCACGTCTTTGTGTCTAACTGTCGTCACTTGTATGTGCATGCACGTGAGTGGATAGAGATATATTAATATATATATTTTTTTAATAGACTCTCTGACTCCTTTGGATCTGTTGTAGAAGATAGGCAAAGAGAGAGAGATTCTCGATTTCCGGGACAGCCTCTATAAATTTCTACCATCTCACTCGTGGAACTCTATTTCTAATATCACATCTCACTGTGGCTATCACTCGTTCTAACCTATTCAGAAGGGACCAACCCAAGTCTTAATTCCCCTATCAAAAATCTACATGGTGCACTCTGATAGACTCTTTCCTGTCTATCTTTTGATATCTTCCCATATATACTGCAGTCTTCCCCTTGTACATCTGCCTTCAACTCTCCCTTCTATTATGGTCTTCTGCAAGGTGTTATGTCTTTTTATGTGGCCAAAGTATTTTAGCTGCTTAATTTTGATCTTCATTAGTTCTCTTTTCATACCTAGATTTTCTAGGACCTCCTTATTTGTTTTCTTCTCTTTCTATGAGATGTGCCCCATTCTTTAAACATCCACATCTCAAGAGCCTCAATTCTTTCTTCCAATTGCTTATTCATTGTCCATGTTTCTACACCATACAGTAAAAAAGAATGTATATAATACTTTATAATTCTCAGTTTTAATTTGTGAGTTAACTGTTTAGATGTCAGTATATGTTTCATGTTGCTGAATGTAGATTTGGCCATTCCTATTCTCTTCTTGATTTCTGTGTCACATCATCCATCTTCTGTTATTATATGACCAAGATATGAGAAGCCCTTGACTTGTTCCAGGATTTTCTCATTTATGCTCATCTTAAATGTTGGCTTAGAGAGCCACACTCGTGTAATGGTTACCACACTGCACAGGTTTGAGCCCTGGTAAGACCAATTGAAGCAGTGTCTTCTACCAGGACTTGGACTGGAATAATCTGAGCCCTGGTGAAGATATTTGAAAGAGTGCTTTCGACCAGGGACTGGAATGACCTAATGGCACCTGAGCCGACCCAGCTCTGATGGGTACCTCCAAAATTGGTGAGTATCTGCCTGAATGGTGAGAGGACACCTGTCAGTGTACAGGATAAAGGGATGCTAATACCCGAAAAGCAGCAGCTAAGATACTTTTTCAAGCCATAAATAAATCCCTGAGCAAAACAGAAGTTAGTAAGAAGACGAAGATGATTGTATACCGCTCCACCTATGTCCAAGTCTTGACGTATGGATGCGAGTCATGGGCAATGACTACAGTCCACAAAAGCCAGATCCAAACCTCAGAAATGAGGTATCTGAGGAAGGTGGTTGAAGTAACAAGAAGAGACATGGTCCGCAACCAGACGATACGTCAAAGCCTAAAAACGCAACCCCTGCAGACCCAAGTAAAACAGTCCCAACTGAGATGGTTTGGCCATATCTGCAGAATGGGAGAAGATTGGTTACCATGACATGCATGGGAAACTAAAAGCCAGGGATCCAGACCTCCAGGATGACTCAAAGTCTGCTGGGAGGACAACATTGGACAATCTTTGAAGGACCGAGGACTAGAATTGAACCAAGCCAAGAGGGAGACAGCCAATAGAATAGCATGGTGCTCTCTCTTCCAAACCTCTACATCTCACAGTAGAAGAGGAACGAATAAGTAGTAAGTAGTGATCTAAGGGAGGAGATTGGAGCACTTATGGTGCTGTCTGTTTGCAATGAAGATGGTCCTTAAAACCACACCAAAGGATTGATTCTTTTTCCAATAGACTGTCTTTTCTTCAGTGCATATACACATATACACACACACACTAGAGCTGAGACTGTTGTTGATTTTATTAATCGATTACAATTATTTTTACTCTTGGGATTTCAAAACAAAGATTGCCTTGTAATGCTGTCACCAGGTTTTCTCAGTGTTTGTATCACCAGGTTTCTCAGTGTTTGTGTCACCAGGTTTTCTCAGTGTTTGTGTCACCAGGTTTCTCAGTGTTTGTGTCACCAGGTTTTCTCAGTGTTTGTGTCACCAGGTTTTCTCAGTGTTTGTGTCACCAGGTTTTCTGAGAGTTTGTGTCACCAGGTTTTCTCAAGGTTTGTGTCACCATGTTTTCTGAGTGTTTGTGTCACCAGGTTTTCTGAGTGTTTGTGTCACTGTTACAGTATTTTTATAGACGCCGTCTGCTAGAGCATGCATTTTTGGGGATTGCAGCATTTATTATAATGTGAAGTATTATTAGTCTATTGAACGCTATACACACGATCGATGTATGACGTGTTAGCGTTGGTAGGTCACGCACCGTGACCAAGAGACGGGACCCTTTTTTGTATGACCGTCGAACTGGAAAGACGTGTCCTTGTATTCTTATAGTGTCGGGCATGGAGTGCCACACAGTTATATTGTATTCAAATATGGACATGGGTCAGTCCACTGTTACTACGAAAAGAGATAAAATGTGTTCCCAGGTTAGTAATTGACTAAACCTAAGTCAGGATAAATTAACAGTCGTTATTAATTATATATTTGCCAGACGCATAATCTCACTGTCGGCTGTTGGGATCACCAACAACGCGTACATATAGTTATGACGTTCTGTCTACAGTAATTCATGCTATTTGACAAGGACTGATTTGCAGATAAATCATATACGAAGTATGAACAGAACTTATGTATTTTCTTCATGATGACCATGTGTGAACTGTTTATGTATGGAATCGATGTATTAAATTGTATGGACTCAAGGAACGACTTATCAAGTCTATGAACGTTGGGAATTGAAATATTAGGATGTTGACAAAAGTCTTATCCCACCATCGCGTAACTTACTACCAACAGCACCATACCATAATTGACTAAGAAAAACAAGGGATAAATTGAAGCAATATAAAAATGGCCAGATCTTAGCAAGTGTTAACAGAAGAGGCCAGCCTGCATCAATTACAACAACACCTCGCCTCAACAACTGGTGGGCCATTGCTTGGGGAACGAAAGAAAAAGAAAAACATTTTTCGCAAATTTTCACGGACTGTTTACTATTGTAAGAAAATCACGTGATTTCATAAATATGACGTGACACGCGTAACTACGAAGGTTCAATCTGACGTCACAACATCGTGCGTACATGCTAACGCTCAAAGGACAAAATCAGCGCATTCCAGTTTTGATGAAGAATACAAGATCTCAATAGACCAAAAGATGGAAAAGTCGTTATCTGCCAACGAGGAGCAAGCAGTTCTAGACACTGGTCTAGTCCGTTGGTGAAGATCGCATCGGACGACGTGTTAAAAGATAAGTCTAGTTTTGTGACTGTTGTCATTGAGATAAAACAGTACTAAGTCCATTTCGTCTGTACAGGCATGTCTATTCTATTTTTCATATGCATATGTTATATCTGTTTTCACCGTTTGTGTTGTTCCTAATTCGTGGGTTGGTAGGGCGGCGGATTAAAACCAATTCTATGGCTCCCTGGATGCCCGAATTGATTTTAATTGTTCCTTAAGGCCGTTAAACAATTGCACTTAGCGAAAGACCCTGTTGATGATTTTGCCGATGGGCTCGTCTGTTCCTATTTGCCATTGTTTGACAATATATGTTAGCTGTGCAGTGTTGTAAATAAATGGTGTATTTGATCATATTCAGTTTTATTTTATTCAGTTTTGTATCATGTTGGTAATCTATCTCGTCCATCCTGACCTTACTATCTTTACGTTTATATGTATCCGTTCATGAGTCCTGTGACATCATTACTTTTTGCATTCCATTTTTTTTTCATGTATTCTGTCCTAGATTGAGTTCAATCTCGCCTTAGGTCAGTCCTTGACCTTCCTTCTTGCTTACGGTACTTCCGCTTGTTCTGCTTAGTTTGTAAATTCATTTTTAATTGTGAAAATGTCCTTGTCGTACCGTACTACTGTTTTGTAATCCTTGGTTGACTAATTGTTTTGTTTGTCTTCATCTCATACATTTATCATATAATAATAATACTATAATTTAGTCAATAATAAAAGTGTAAATGAATTTGATTAATTTTTATGAAATTTGAGGATGAATCAGGGACTTTGCACCAATCTGCAGTGGTGGTCCAAGAAATTGGCAATACACTTTATAGATGATGATTGAGGCATAATAATAATATAATATATATTGATAATTGAAGATAAATTTATGGTCTGACTTAGATAACAGACATTTCAATGGTTCATTTGTACATTTTCCCAGTACTACATTCTGACTTAGCACATATAATTAATGAAATAACTTAATGGAGGGACACTACTCATAATTATTGGAGGATAGGATTAGATGCGTGGTATAAATTTGGCATCTTAAATAAAACAAATATCATAAATAGGATAACTATTTCTGATCTATATTGATAGGCACACATAATATTATTGCTAAATATTATATATTTGTGTAACTTACAAATAACAGTACAAGAATATTACAAATATTTATACTGAGCATTCATACGTTGAGTAATTACAAATAAGTACATAGATTCTATTGTTGATTATTATAGATCACTGATTACTTACAACTAATAGTACTAGAATATTGTGGTTGATTATATTGATTATTAATCTATTTCTACACATACATATAATTACTATGGATATTTTAAATCATTTTCTCCGGGAGGGAGATAGATTACGTTTGGGTGGATGTAGTTGTGAGGAATATGCCATAGAACATTTTTTCATTCAAATGAGCGAGGATCTTAAGGAGTTTGCTTGGTGTAGTTGTAGATATGCCCCTTCACAAGAGAAAGCAGTGAGACTTTATAAATTACTATCCACTATTTTTTATAATGAAGGTAAAATGACTACTCAGCATGGTAGTAGCATGGAGTTGGATGAGTTAAAGAAAACCATAACGAAGCATAAGGGTAGGGAGATTACCCTTACTAATGAGCTGAGACAGCAAAAAGGGGAATATGAGAAGAAGTTGACAGCAATGGATTTTGATAATGCTGTATTGAAAAATAGAGTATCCGTGTTAATGGAGGATAATAAGAAATTGGATGAAGTTTCTCTTAGGCAGAAGAAAGAATTGGAGATTATTGCCAGTCAAGAAAGGACTATAAATGACTTGCGAAATGAGGCGAGTTTACTAAAATGTCAGATCAATACTGATAATTCGAGATTGAGGATACTGGAAGTGGAGCTTGCAAATTCTAGGACCTCGTTAGAATCCACGATGGAAAACAATAAAACGTTGGAGTCTTAGGTTGAGAAACTTCACTTGAAAATTTTGCAAGACAATGCCGCAGCCTTAAGGCGGGAAACTCACACACAGGGTGATATGACAGAAGTGAAAAGATATCAGGTAGAATTAACTGATAATAAAATGAAACTAGATAAACTCAATGAGGAAAATAGTGAACTAAGGTCTGAAGTTAGTTCACTAAGAAAATTATTTGATCAATCAAAGAGTGTTGCTGATGAAAAATTAATTGCCTTTGATAAATTTCTGATTGATTCTCATAGAGATAATGAAACATGTAAGAAATTAATTGATGAAGTGAAAGCAAGATGTGAAAAACTAAGGTCAGATTATGACTCTTTGCTTTCGAAGTATGTTACGTTGAAATTAGAGAGTGAAAAAAGGGAAAATAGGAGTGTATCACTTGATGACAATAATATTCTGGATGTATGTCATTCATATAATGATAAAATTTATGACTTTCATCTTAGACAGGAACAAAAGTGTGATGACGATGTAACTTCAGTGAAACTGATACTGAATGACCAGATAGGTAATGGGAAATCTGTCACGCATGACTTGGCATTATTGCGTGAAGAGAATAATGAATCTGGTATTAGTGTTACTGAATCCACTTCAGGTGATGATTGTTTCATTGATGACAGGGTGACTACATTAGAAGCTTTACTCCTGAAGGAGAAAGATAGATATGCAGAATTGGAAAATGAGACACAACAACAAATTTACGATCTTGCTACGGCAGTGAACACATTTGATTCCTTATTAGCTAGTGAGAAGCAGATAACATTTCACTTAGATAAGTTAAATAAGAAGCAGAGGCAGGAGATTACATTCCTGACTTCTGAAAATAATAAACTAAGAATGAGGATTGATTGTCTACTAGACGTACTGGCAGGTAAAAAAATATTGATTAACAATAAAGGGAATAAACGTACTTTACGACATAACTCAAGTACGAAAACTGATACTAAGGTATCAATACATCCAGTGGTGATTAGAAGATCATTTCGAGGGAGATATACTTTTCCTCGTCAGGATACTACTGCCAATTCTGAAAATAAATGTTGGCGACAGGATCAGATTATAACTGCTCCTAAGAAAACTGTTGTCGTTGTCAACATTGACAAAGATGTTACGAGGAGGAATAATATGATGAAAAATAATCTTGGAGTTAGAAGGAACAGGGATAATGAATTTAAGACAAATAAGTCTAACGGCAAAGGTTTTACTTTGCCCAACCAAGACATGTCTACGACATGTAGGAAACCTACTACATTTGGTAATGATAGGTGTCAACCTAAGTTCAGTCAGGATGATACCTCATCCAATAAATATACTAGGTCTATGGCAAAGGAGAAAGTTAACTTGGTTTATAGGACAAATAATACATATCGTCATTGTGCACAATTTCGTGACAATGATACTACTTATATTGGGAAAAGTGCGTATTCTCACACAGTGTTAGTGCGAAATCTGCCGCAGGATACTACCTGGCAGGCACTTAGAAATTTCTTTAATTTTACAGCAAACGTTAAGTTTGTTCGTCTTCTACCATCTGTCGATGGTCAGAATAGTCAGGCTTTGGTTACATTTCGTAACAATCGTGACGCTCGTTTGGTTATCGAGCATGATAACGGTGTCTATTTTCATCGCCATCATCTACACTTACAATTAGTACCTGATTCTGCGCCACGCAGATAATGGTGTACGCTCACACTTTTGTCTTATTTCTTGATGACTCAGCATTGTCAGTCATCATTTCTTATCTTTCTTATTCATCTATCCTGATATAGATTGATTTAGTGATTTTTTCTTCTCGAAAAACATTTTTTTTTCCCCGTGACATCTTTAATTTTGAATGCATCTTTTCTGTCTTATTTGTTTTACCATGCCTACAAGAGACAGTAAGTTGTTTAAATGTTTCAACTATGCTCAGCCCCATACAGCATAGGTTTATTTGTCATCTATCATGGCTGTCTTGTCATCTTTGTTAAAAACAGACATGCCGGTGAAGGCGACATGGACTGGTGAGTTTAATAGAATATTTCGGTAAATAATTGATATATTTTGACATCCACCTATTTTGAGACTACCTGATGCTTCCAAAAAGTTTATCCTCCTTATAGATGCGAGTAATTACGGCATTGGCGCATGTTTGCTCCAATATCATGACGACGTCCTTCATCCCACACTGTACGTCTCACGCAAACTTAAGCCACCAGAAGTCAAGTACTCCACAGTCGATAGGGAGCTCTTATCTGTCATCTGGGTGATCACAAAACTCGAAAATTTTTTACTAGGAGCACCTTTTGTAGTCCAGACGGATCAGAAGGTGGTGGCATCACTACGTCGTGCTAATCACAAGAGCCCGAAGCTGACAAGATATGCCATTCTCCTTCAACCTTTTGATTTCTCCATCGAGTACATTAAAGGATCAGAGAACATCTTGGCAGATACTCTCTCTAGAAACCCTCCTGATGTCGAGTCATAAACAATGATACTCTTCGCAGAAACTTACCCAATAGACATAGTACTATCGTTGCATTTTCGACACAGAAATGAACTTTTGACTACAAAACAAGTATCTGCTTACGGGAGACATACTTTGTATGAAATCAAGTAACAATGTGTTCATATTTACGCCGGGACTTTGATTACTTTCCATTCAGGATGAAACTATTTGAAACAATTTCAGAAACAATAAGTGAAATCCAATCGAACTAATGCGGTATATGACTTGAACTATTGGACATTAAGAAGTTCTATATTTATTCAGAGTCAGAACATTTGAACAGTTTTTCTAAGGGAAATTCACAAGGATCAAGACTACGGATGGATCGTCATATCCAATGTTAATTAATTTTAATTTAGTCGTTGAAGTAATGGAAATTAAAATTAAATGTGAGATAAATATATTTAAAAAAATGAAATATGAAAAAAATGAAAGAAAGAAAAGAAAGCTCACACAATTCTTAGATAATATTCTTAGAATTACATAATCATAATGCATATGTTGACACATTACATACTAGTTTATTATTTAGTTACTTAATTTAGATAGGTATTAACCACTTAACACAGATAATTAATGTAAAACACACATAACTAAGTTAAATTCATGTTATTTTCTTTCTCTACTTTACTCCTCATTTGTTTTTTTTGTTTTTTTTTTTCCTTTGACATCGTCTTTCATTTTCTTGCATTAGATTTTCAATAACTTTATTCTTAACACACAATTAGTATAATTAATTAGTTTAATTTTAACTAGTTAGATTAGTCTTGACATGACATTTCATTGCGACAGACTTTAAATTAATTGAGTAATTAAATATGGACATTAGACATTTTCTTTTGGTTAATATAACATTTATGTATAACATTTATGTATAACATGATCGTTAATATATTATATGACTGTTAGTTAGTCGACATGACCACGACACTGTTCTAGACAGAACATCGTAGGCCATATGTCGCATTTTTGTTAGATTTTTTAGATTTATTCAATCAGATAGGTTTTCAAAAAACATTCTATCGAATAGATTTTTTTTTCCCCTGGTGGACAGGGAATTGTTACAATATTTTTATAGACGCCGTCTGCTAGAGCGTGCATTTTTGGGGATTGCAGCATTTATTATAATGTGAAGTATTATTAGTCTATTGAACGCTATACACACGATCGATGTATGACGTGTTAGCGTTGGTAGGTCACGCACCGTGACCAAGAGAAGGGACCCTTTTTTGTATGACCGTCGAACTGGAAAGACGTGTTCTTGTATTCTTATAGTGTCGGGCATGGAGTGCCACACAGTTATATTGTATTCAAATATGGACATGGGTCAGTCCACTGTTACTACGAAAAGAGATAAAATGTGTTCCCAGGTTAGTAATTGACTAAACCTTAGTCGGGATAAATTAACAGTCCTTATTAATTATATATTTGCCAGACGCATAATCTCACTGTCGGCTGTTGGGATCACCAACAATGCGTACATATAGTTATGACGTTCTGTCTACAGTAATTCATGCTATTTGACAAGGACTGATTTGCAGATAAATCATATACGAAGTATGAACAGAACTTAATATGTATTTTCTTCACGATGACCATGTGTGAACTGTTTATGTATGGAATCGATGTATTAAATTGTATGGACTCAAGGAACGACTTATCAAGTCTATGAACGTTGGGAATTGAAATATTAGGATGTTGACAAAAGTCTTATCCCACCATCGCGTAACTTACTACCAACAGCACGATACCATAATTGACTAAGAAAAACAAGGGATAAATTGAAGCAATATAAAAATGGCCAGATCTTAGCAAGTGTTAACAGAAGAGGCCAGCCTGCATCAATTACAACAACACCTCGCCTCAACAGTCACCAGGTTTTCTCATTGTTTGTGTCACCATGTTTTCTCAGTGTTTGTGTCACCAGGTTTTTTCAGTGTTTGTGTCACCAGGTTTTCTTAGTGTTTGTATCAGGTTTTCTCAGTGTTTGTATTATCAGGTTTTCTCAGTGTTTGTATCACCAGGTTTTCTCAGTGTTTGTATCACCAAGTTGAATAGTGTGTTGCTTAGTTGTAAAAGTGACTAACATCATTTCTTTCATTCTTTTATCCCCAAAAAATAAATGCTTTGTGGTAACGGCACATAAAGTGTTTATAACTCAATTTTTTTTTTCATGCAGTATCTAATTTCACTATGTCTCTGCAAATGGCTGAAGTCTTGTACCCACAAAAAAATTGCCAGAAATAGATTATTTCACAGCATACCATGTAAATCTTTCTATTGACGGTGGCATACCTGATATATAAGAGAGATTTCTACATTTTGTGATGCATTGTTTTAGTTAACGAGAGCAAGCTTATAATACTTCCAGTTAGTATATCTTCATAACACTTGAGCTCCCCAAAGAGCCATTGTCAAGTGCATGTAAAGTCCTCCGGCCATATGCTGTCAGCTCAGAGTTTTCCCATTTCTGTGCAGTCATTTTTCATTGTTATCTACAGTTCTCTTCTCCCTGTGTTATTAGGTCTAACACTTTTAACCTTGGGGTCCAATAATTAATATCAATTATTTTTGTTCCATTTATCATCATCTGTGATGTGCCATGTATTTGTAAGCTTTTGATTTTATTTACTGTATTTTTATGCATAGCATTGCTTTAATAATGACAGCTCAGCCATTGTTAGTCCTCACACAGAAGCTTCAAATATTCAAGAACTTACATAGATTTACTGTCCTGATCATGCAGGGGTATGGGGCAATGAAAGAGCTGACAGACTAGCTTCAAGAGCACCTGTAACAGGTGCATTGGACATGGATAAGGAAGAAATAATGAGGGAAATTCATGTTCATCCATTAGAGAATGACACTGCAATCAATGAATCAAGGCTAACTAAGACTGCTGGAATTTGGCATCAAACATAAGACCAGCAGGGCTAACATATGAGAGTACGCATCCACCATGTATACAACCAGTGTGAAACAAGAACAATTAGCATTCATACCCTTCGATATTTGCTGAGGGAGACTGAGCACCTATGGGTTTTCCCGGAGTGCAATGACGTTGATTCTGAATAACAATAATAAAAGTCCTCACAAATTCGTGGACTCAATGGCTGAAAACTTTTTATTGTCCTTACGTCATACCAGCATGGCTCCACATTTATTATGATAGCCTTATTTGGATTCTGAAGTATTACATTTGATAGGGTATGAACTGTAGCGAAATGGTTTTTTGTTTTGAGGGGAGAACGTGTACGTATGACAGACTTGATGGAAGAATGAATAAAAGATAATCTCTAGAGGAAACTCTTCCAGACTGCAAGTTGAATGCACAGTCTCTCCTCGGGAATTAGTCCACTCAAAAAACTCTCGAAAGGATTCTGGTGAAACTAAACAGAATATTCTCTAGGCGATAAATTCTATATCCGACATCCTACAAAGGACTATGTATAGTACATATAGATGGATAAGAGATTTGGTGCCCAGCCATATTAAAAATATCCTGACCCAATAGTGTTTATTAATTATGGCTCTGCCCCCAGGGTGTAGATTTATGTTATTAAAACTATACAACCCAATTAAATATTACAAAGAAAATAACAACAGACTCGGTTATGTAAAGTTTACAAAAATGAAAATAGAATCTCACAATATATTAAAATATACAACTATATGATATGTTCCCTAATCTATGAATGTTTCTGAACCATGTCAGAATTAATTTGTAATCATAGGACAATAGGAATATTCTGTAGTGGTTCTGCTGGCATGTACAGATACTCATCTCAGATGCTGAATTTATGTAGTCAATATGTCAAAGCACTCCAGGTCCAGCAAGGTCTTTTTAGGGTTTCGGAGGGTGGCAAGCTGCTTTCTCCGTCTTGACTCAGGGCGCATCACCAGCTGGGATGGATTAAGTCTGCCCTTGAGAACACTGCGTATGGTTTAGTCTTTTGGTATGACAACCTGATATGACAACCTGGTATGACAACCTGGTAGGATCGCTCCGCTCAAAACCACCGCTGTTTAAATGATCGGGCCCCTCTGTATTTCTTAGGAGCAACCATTTTGTTCCCGGTCAGTCTGCCGGCTTGCGAGAGAAAAGCCTGCGCTTTGAGAATAGCGCCAAAATCCTCCAGGTTTCCGTTTGGTTGCTGAGGTCAAAGGTCAAAAGACAATATATGGCTCTCCTATCCATTGGCTAAACTGTAATTATTCAGGGCGCGGTGTAACAGTTCACAGCGGTAAAAGGTCACAGTGGTTTTGCCAGTCAAACGTAGAACAAAGGAATTTATTTCCCGCAGCAAATGGGAGATCTCCTGATGTGTATTTACGCGTGGTAGATTCTAGAGAATTTAGAGAGAAGGAATGTTTTGGTATGAGAAAAGATTGACGGAGAGAAAAGGCGGCGAATACACTTCGTGACATAGGCCCCCTTTTAAAAGTTATGCCTACGGCTAACTTAAGTTGAGCCGACTATTCTCTTCTGTCTGCCAATACCTTACTGTCTCATATCTCTTGTTAATTCAATCCCATTTTTCCTCTGTCAAACGGTATGCCTGTAATCCACACATCTCTATCCATTTCCTCATTGTCAAGGAGTTGAGGGATGCTAAGCAATCCTGCTCGTATGATCTTCCCTCTCTTATGTTCCTCCTTGTGGACTCTACATTGTAGCTTGCCTCCTGGCAAAGAGCTTGCCCTAAAGCCTACACTTTGCTTGCAATGAGGTCTATAGCAAATAGTTTTGCATGATGAGGTTGCCAACTTCATACACAACCTTATTTTAGTCATATTACTTGACCTGCCTAAGGACACATACCTATCTCCCCAGGTATGAGAGCGTGTATGTTCCTCTATCGCTGTTTCTCCAGTGACAGAGAAAGATAAGTCTATCATTTGTTCCTGCCCACCAGGTACCAAGGAAATTTGGACCCGCTTCACTTTCTGATCCCAGAGAGTGGGTGAGGTTATCGGAACTGAGTGAAGACTAAGTGCTTGAGGCTCATGTTCCTCTTTAGCCGTTTCTCCCGTGTTAGCGGAAGATATTCCTGAAACATGTTTCATCCCACCAGGTACCAAGGAAATTTGGACCCGCTTCACTTTCTGATCCTAGAGAGTGGGTGAGGTTATCGGAATTGAGTGAAGTCTTAGTGCCTGAGAGTCCTGTTCCTCTACAGCCGCTTCTCCCGTGTTAAAGGAAGATATTTCTGAAACATGTTTCATCCCACCAGGTACCAAGAAACTCTGGCCCGGCTTCACTTTCTGCACGCAGATAATGGGTGAGACTATCAAAACTTGTTCAGAATTAAGTGCACTGGGGTGGTCAATCCCTTTGCACTCTTCCAACTTTTCAGTGAAAATGTTGGAAGATGAGTTAGGCATTGGAGTCTCCATAGCCTGTTCAGTCACGCCATCTCTGGATCGTGCTGAGTCTCCTAAGATGATATATTTCCCTCCTTGAGGTATGGGGTAAATTCGTTCATCTAATATTGCGGCCTTTACTTTGCCGTTTACAAAGTTCGACCTAACTTCTACATAAGCTAAAGGCAAAATCATCCTTCTGTTGTTTATCATGGGTGCTGTTACCTCAACATCCTCTTCGGTGACTTGATCAAGGTCAATGACAGAGGCTGAAACAAGGGCATCACACCCAAGACCTTGATAATACAAACAGGTGATTTCTTCTCCATTTACTGTGGCAGTCTCCACATTTTGAGAATCCCTGTATCCACTCTGGGCCTTCGTCAAGTTCCCATCCATGGTAGGGATCTTAGCTTTGTATGAAGTCTTTGGGATTGGGTCTCGGCACCTGCAGTCTAACTGATGTAGGGTGGCCGACAGGTGATGCTCAAGAACATCCCTTCCCTTCCCATAGGGTTGCGTAATCCTTTTCCGTTGAGTGATCCTATTTGGTTGAGCGATCCTATTTACCAGGTTTTTGGTGCAGTTGTTTTCAATATGCCTGTTGTGAGTTTTTGCTGAGGATGAGGAAGGTCTCTTCAGATTATTAGCACAGCTGTGCTTAATCTGGGTTTCAGGATGGTCTAGATGTCTCTGTTTCGATACCTGTACCTCTGCTCTGTCTGAGCCTGAATTCTGAGACATAGACTCGGCTTCATGTGGTGCAGTTATATTTACCACTGAAGATGGTGATGCAACTGGCAAAGGAGTGGCATGATGAGTATTCCGAGATTCAAGTTTATCCCTGGATTCCATTTTTGTAGGTTGAAACTGAGTTTCCATTTCTTGCAGTTCTTCCTTACACTGGAGGGATTTTTCTTGTCTTTGTCTTTCATGTTCCACATTCTCTTCCTTGCATTTTGCTCTCCCGTCCTTCTGTTGCCCCATTATGCTCATGAAACATTCTACCTGTTCCGAGACATAATTTTCCAGCAAACTTCCCGAGAAGCCAGATAATTTTCCAATCTTATATGATTGCGCTGTCCATTTCTTCAGTCCTTCTATCTCATCCATTTTAACAGCAGTGGTTTTGCTGAGCGAGTATGAGATCTCTAACTCACTATCAAATAAATACAGGCCTAAATACTTTCTATAGCCGTAACTAAACTAAAGTATTTTAACAACCTATGTTATTTAAAACCAGCATACATACAACATAACATAAATATTAGTTAACAACATGTAACTAATAACCAGCAGTACCACCAAGAATAGTTTTCATATCATAACTAAAATCTGTTTTTCTTGTAAAAATTTATATGTATTTTAGTCTAGGGTAATTTATATGTCCCCTCTTTAATCTAATCCTAGACTTGGACACCAATTAGTGACAAGTACCTACAGCAGTAGTGGTCTAGGAAAGATAAGAGTTTTCATATCTCAGACAAGTGTCTAAATATGAAAAAAGTAAATCCCGGACACGAGCGTCCCAGTGTAGCGAAATGGTTTTTTGTTTTGAGGGGAGAACGTGTACGTATGACAGACTTGATGGAAGAATGAATAAAAGATAATCTCTAGAGGAAACTCTTCCAGACTGCAAGTTGAATGCACAGTCTCTCCTCGGGAATTAGTCCACTCAAAAAACTCTCGAAAGGATTCTGGTGAAACTAAACAGGATATTCTCTAGGCGATAAATTCTATATCCGACATCCTACAAAGGACTATATATAGTACATATAGATGGATAAGAGATTTGGTGCCCAGCCACATTAAAAATATCCTGACCCAATAGTGTTTATTAATTATGGCTCTGCCCCCAGGGTGTAGATTTATGTTATTAAAACTATACAACCCAATTAAATATTACAAAGAAAATAACAACAGACTCGGTTATGTAAAGTTTACAAAAATGAAAATAGAATCTCACAATATATTAAAATATACAACTATATGATATGTTCCCTAATCTATGAATGTTTCTGAACCATGTCAGAATTAATTTGTAATCATAGGACAATAGGAATATTCTGTAGTGGTTCTGCTGGCATGTACAGATACTCATCTCAGATGCTGAATTTATGTAGTCAATATGTCAAAGCACTCCAGGTCCAGCAAGGTCTTTTTAGGGTTTCGGAGGGTGGCAAGCTGCTTTCTCCGTCTTGACTCAGGGCGCATCACCAGCTGGGATGGATTAAGTCTGCCCTTGAGAACACTGCGTATGGTTTAGTCTTCTGGTATGACAACCTGATATGACAACCTGGTAGGATCGCTCCGCTCAAAACCACTGCTGTTTAAATGATCGGGCCCCTCTGTATTTCTTAGGAGCAACCATTTTGTTCCCGGTCAGTCTGCCGGCTTGCGAGAGAAAAGCCTGCGCTTTGAGAATAGCGCCAAAATCCTCCAGGTTTCCGTTTGGTTGCTGAGGTCAAAGGTCAAAAGACAATATATGGCTCTCCTATCCATTGGCTAAACTGTAATTATTCAGGGCGCGGTGTAACAGTTCACAGCGGTAAAAGGTCACAGTGGTTTTGCCAGTCAAACGTAGAACAAAGGAATTTATTTCCCGCAGCAAATGGGAGATCTCCTGATGTGTATTTACGCGTGGTAGATTCTAGAGAATTTAGAGAGAAGGAATGTTTTGGTATGAGAAAAGATTGATGGAGAGAAAAGGCGGCGAATACACTTCGTGACATAGGCCCCCTTTTAAAAGTTATGCCTACGGCTAACTTAAGTTGAGCCGACTATTCTCTTCTGTCTGCCAATACCTTACTGTCTCATATCTCTTGTTAATTCAATCCCATTTTTCCTCTGTCGAACGGTATGCCTGTAATCCACACATCTCTATCCATTTCCTCATTGTCAAGGAGTTGAGGGATGCTAAGCAATCCTGCTCGTATGATCTTCCCTCTCTTATGTTCCTCCTTGTGGACCCTACATTGTAGCTTGCCTCCTGGCAAAGAGCTTGCCCTAAAGCCTACACTTTGCTTGCAGTGAGGTCTATAGCAAATAGTTTTGCATGATGAGGTTGCCAACTTCATACACAACCTTATTTTAGTCATATTACTTGACCTGCTTAAGGACATATACCTATCTCCCCAGGTATGAGAGTGTGTATGTTCCTCTATCGCTGTTTCTCCAGTGACAGAGAAAGATAAGTCTATCATTTGTTCCTGCCCACCAGGTACCAAGGAAATTTGGACCCGCTTCACTTTCTGATCCCAGAGAGTGGGTGAGGTTATCGGAACTGAGTGAAGACTAAGTGCTTGAGGCTCATGTTCCTCTTTAGCCGTTTCTCCCGTGTTAGCGGAAGATATTCCTGAAACATGTTTCATCCCACCAGGTACCAAGGAAATTTGGACCCGCTTCACTTTCTGATCCCAGAGAGTGGGTGAGGTTATTGGAATTGAGTGAAGTCTTAGTGCCTGAGAGTCCTGTTCCTCTACAGCCGCTTCTCCCATGTTAAAGGAAGATATTTCTGAAACATGTTTCATCCCACCAGGTACCAAGAAACTCTGGCCCGGCTTCACTTTCTGCACGCAGATAGTGGGTGAGACTATCAAAACTTGTTCAGAATTAAGTGCACTGGGGTGGTCAATCCCTTTGCACTCTTCCAACTTTTCAGTGAAAATGTTGGAAGATGAGTTAGGCATTGGAGTCTCCATAGCCTGTTCAGTCACGCCATCTCTGGATCGTGCTGAGTCTCCTAAGATGATATATTTCCCTCCTTGAGGTATGGGGTAAATTCGTTCATCTAATATTGCGGCCTTTACTTTGCCGTTTACAAAGTTCGACCTAACTTCTACATAAGCTAAAGGCAAATCATCCTTCTGTTGTTTATCATGGGTGCTGTTACCTCAACATCCTCTTCGGTGACTTGATCAAGGTCGATGACAGAGGCTGAAACAAGGGCATCACACCCAAGACCTTGATAATACAAACAGGTGATTTCTTCTCCATTTACTGTGGCAGTCTCCACATTTTGAGAATCCCTGTATCCACTCCGGGCCTTCGTCAAGTTCCCATCCATGGTAGGGATCTTAGCTTTGTATGAAGTCTTTGGGATTGGGTCTCGGCACCTGCAGTCTAACTGATGTAGGGTGGCCGACAGGTGATGCTCAAGAACATCCCTTCCCTTCCCATAGGGTTGCGTAATCCTTTTCCGTTGAGTGATCCTATTTGGTTGAGCGATCCTATTTACCAGGTTTTTGGTGCAGTTGTTTTCAATATGCCTGTTGTGAGTTTTTGCTGAGGATGAGGAAGGTCTCTTCAGATTATTAGCACAGCTGTGCTTAATCTGGGTTTCAGGATGGTCTAGATGTCTCTGTTTCGATACCTGTACCTCTGCTCTGTCTGAGCCTGAATTCTGAGACATAGACTCGGCTTCATGTGGTGCAGTTATATTTACCACTGAAGATGGTGATGCAACTGGCAAAGGAGTGGCATGATGAGTATTCCGAGATTCAAGTTTATCCCTGGATTCCATTTTTGTAGGTTGAAACTGAGTTTCCATTTCTTGCAGTTCTTCCTTACACTGGAGGGATTTTTCTTGTCTTTGTCTTTCATGTTCCACATTCTCTTCCTTGCATTTTGCTCTCCCGTCCTTCTGTTGCCCCATTATGCTCATGAAACATTCTACCTGTTCCGAGACATAATTTTCCAGCAAACTTCCCGAGAAGCCAGATAATTTTCCAATCTTATATGATTGCGCTGTCCATTTCTTCAGTCCTTCTATCTCATCCATTTTAACAGCAGTGGTTTTGCTGAGCGAGTATGAGATCTCTAACTCACTATCAAATAAATACAGGCCTAAATACTTTCTATAGCCGTAACTAAACTAAAGTATTTTAACAACCTATGTTATTTAAAACCAGCATACATACAACATAACATAAATATTAGTTAACAACATGTAACTAATAACCAGCAGTACCACCAAGAATAGTTTTCATATCATAACTAAAATCTGTTTTTCTTGTAAAAATTTATATGTATTTTAGTCTAGGGTAATTTATATGTCCCCTCTTTAATCTAATCCTAGACTTGGACACCAATTAGTGACAAGTACCTACAGCAGTAGTGGTCTAGGAAAGATAAGAGTTTTCATATCTCAGACAAGTGTCTAAATATGAAAAAAGTAAATCCCGGACACGAGCGTCCCAGTGTAGCGAAATGGTTTTTTGTTTTGAGGGGAGAACGTGTACATATGACAGACTTGATGGAAGAATGAATAAAAGATAATCTCTAGAGGAAACTCTTCCAGACTGCAAGTTGAATGCACAGTCTCTCCTCGGGAATTAGTCCACTCAAAAAACTCTCGAAAGGATTCTGGTGAAACTAAACAGGATATTCTCTAGGCGATAAATTCTATATCTGACATCCTACAAAGGACTATGTATAGTACATATAGATGGATAAGAGATTTGGTGCCCAGCCACATTAAAAATATCCTGACCCAATAGTGTTTATTAATTATGGCTCTGCCCCCAGGGTGTAGATTTATGTTATTAAAACTATACAACCCAATTAAATATTACAAAGAAAATAACAACAGACTCGGTTATGTAAAGTTTACAAAAATGAAAATAGAATCTCACAATATATTAAAATATACAACTATATGATATGTTCCCTAATCTATGAATGTTTCTGAACCATGTCAGAATTAATTTGTAATCATAGGACAATAGGAATATTCTGTAGTGGTTCTGCTGGCATGTACAGATACTCATCTCAGATGCTGAATTTATGTAGTCAATATGTCAAAGCACTCCAGGTCCAGCAAGGTCTTTTTAGGGTTTCGGAGGGTGGCAAGCTGCTTTCTCCGTCTTGACTCAGGGCGCATCACCAGCTGGGATGGATTAAGTCTGCCTTTGAGAACACTGCGTATGGTTTAGTCTTCTGGTATGACAACCTGATATGACAACCTGGTATGACAACCTGGTAGGATCGCTCCGCTCAAAACCACCGCTGTTTAAATGATCGGGCCCCTCTGTATTTCTTAGGAGCAACCATTTTGTTCCCGGTCAGTCTGCCGGCTTGCGAGAGAAAAGCCTGCGCTTTGAGAATAGCGCCAAAATCCTCCAGGTTTCCGTTTGGTTGCTGAGGTCAAAGGTCAAAAGACAATATATGGCTCTCCTATCCATTGGCTAAACTGTAATTATTCAGGGCGCGGTGTAACAGTTCACAGCGGTAAAAGGTCACAGTGGTTTTGCCAGTCAAACATAGAACAAAGGAATTTATTTCCCGCAGCAAATGGGAGATCTCCTGATGTGTATTTACGCGTGGTAGATTCTAGAGAATTTAGAGAGAAGGAATGTTTTGGTATGAGAAAAGATTGACGGAGAGAAAAGGCGGCGAATACACTTCATGACATGAACTATACTGGTAAATTTTAGCAGGATTAAGTACTGTCTATTTTATATTTTATACCTCACTTACAGAATGTTGACATGACTAGTTTTGTTGACTTTCTCTTATACAGAACATTAGTTACTTTTTGCAAGAGGTGTTTTTAAGTGGCCACAAGTGGTTAATGCGAGGTCAGATGAACTGTATGAAACAGCCCTCTGTTCAGACATTCTTAGACCAAGCATCACATAAAACAGTGGCTCTAGTTCTTGAGAAGCACAACTTTTCTATCTGCTATGGCAGTGTCAGGGTAAGATTATTTTATCTGTTCATGTTCTCGTGTTCTATATCTGTATTATATGTAGCTGACAGTTACATGCAGACATGGTTATTCACATGGGTATGTTTCAAAGCCTTTTCTAACACTTTCTACTTGTCTGGCTAATCTGTACTTCTCATCACATGACATATCCTTTTTGGTCAACCACATGTAAAAACTATAACCAGAATACAAACAAGCTCACTCACATAGGCAATCCCACCACGTATTAAAAATGTAATGCTTGTCCCATATCAGATACTGCTGTAGGGGAGGGAAGTGTTAAAGACTATACTATGTCCAGCAGCAAGAGGTAGAGTGACCACTTCACTTTCACACTGCCTTTGCCTTCTCTAACTCAAAACAAGTTTTGAATCTAGCACCTGTGCCTCAGGAAGCCAGCACTCTAACCACTCTACCAGTCCATCATGTAGTAAACTTCAAATATTTTCTGATTTTTCATTCATATCTAGACACATCTAGCTGGAGAAGATATGGCATGTGTGAGTAGAAGTAACAAGCAACCTGACACAAAGTTTTTGCTTGTGTGTTAGAATAAGTTGATCTTACTTGGATAACTGTGGCTGTTCCCCCCGACCCTCTGCTCTCGAGGCGTCGTATCCCTTATACAGTCAGTAATGACTAAAGGGAAGATAGATCTGAGTGCAAGTTCCATATACACTCCTATGGTCAGTAATGACTGGAAGGGAATATAGAGAATAAGTTAAGTGAGGAAGTCTATTTAATACTACTGGTGATAAAAAACAAAACCATGATATTGTTATATTTGTTCTTATGTAACTAGGGCTGCTGAGCTTCTCGCTCTTTAGCAGTTAAAATCAAGTTGAAGACTCCTTGGTATTATCTAAGCTTTTCCTGTGGCTTTTCTGCGAGTCTGATGAGCTAAAGTCATGAGCTCCAGTTTCACCAGCTTGGCTTGCACTTAAAGAATTGTCACATCTGGTCCCAAGCTAGGAGTAAGAAGTGTGTGGCATACTGTGCATTCCCCACCAACAAAGTGGGCTCTCCAGCTATGCAGAGATAAAATATTGTACTCTGGTTCTGGGCTCTCCCAAGAAGTTTTCACATCCTGCACAGAGCCACTTCTCAGCTTCCCCTGCCTACCTCTTGGTTCAAAATAAGATCCTTCTGCATGCATTCAACCAAGTCAAAGAAAAAAGAATTACGCCCATGGCTCGAGTGACTTCTGCAGGCTTAGTGTGCAAAGCTGGGTTCTCAACAAGTTTCACCAATGGGGGAATCCCTGGAGGTGTGTTGATGATTTCAAGAGTCAGTGAGGATGTAATTAGCCTCATAGACATAGGTTCACTTCCACATACATATATTGTAGCTTTGTGCATAGCTGGTGGTCATATAAGGATGACTTCAGATATGCCTCCAAGCATAAAACATGGAATAAACTCACCAGAGAGTGACATCAGTTGTGCACTGACTCAACATTTGCCATAGTTTAAAAAAATCAGTAGTGACAAGTGTCAACTAGGTCATTAAACTTGCTAGGAATAGAATAATTTTCACAGCATTATTTCGCAGTGCATTTAATGTCTTGTGTTCAGCGAAAACCAGTCAGGAGAAGCCAAGGTTAGTTGAGCTGGTGGGTCATGTGACTACCGGAAGTCTGGGAAAAAGGGCGCAAAATTAGTGAGAAGTTAGCCTTTGTCCGGTAAGGACGTTTTTCCCTTACCCAGCGAGAACGCTGTGTGGTGTATATTGTAAGAGTGTAAACTGAGTGTCTGTCATGTTTCTCGGACCTTGGTGATTATTATGTAGTCAAGTCTAGAGCAGTGAAGGGTCTAGATCGTATTGTCTACAGGCCGTAGTTTGATAAGATGTCGATAATTTTGAGTGTGTCATTATCATAGTTTTGCCGCTTGGGTGAGTGTTAAAGGGCTTGTTTGTTAAAGGGTCTCCCTTTGTTGAGAGGATTCTTATTAGTTATTCTGCTGCTCATAATTATTATTGTTCATCAATCATTCAGCTATCGTGTTGTTTGTTGTTGTGTGCGAATGGTGAGAAATAACTTCAAATTTAACTTGATGAAGTTGATAACGCCGTTTTGGGTTAGAGTCTACAAAAACTATACAGTTTATTACACATACATTTCAATTATTCTTGGCATTCATATAATACATTAGATCCATGAAGTCCAGTGCAGTCTCCTAGATTAATATCTGTATTGTCAATAAATCCAGACTTTATATATGCGATGCCGATGAGCGGATCATCCGAAAGTGAGACCTGGAGATTTGGCGAATGATTAAGTAATAATTATAAATTACTCTCTTCTGTTCCTAATTAAAGGAAAATTATACATCAAATAAGATGCTCCGTTTCAGCATCTTATTAATAATATGGCCGACCCCCTGGCCTATCTTGAAGGAGAACATCTGCATGATTACTATAGATTGGGAGCGCTGAAGATCACGTCTGGCTTTGACGGATTTCAAAATATGAAGGGTATAGAAAGAACGTTGTTATGTGTTAGCATAACAACATACTACGTCATGACTATCCATAGACACAAAATTGTGTTCAATAAAATATATTTAAGTGCAAAGCATCTTATGTTGGCGGCACATCAATATGTTAATGCGTACTGTAATTTTAAGCTGGTAACAAATTGTAGTGGGCCAACATAAATAAATATGTAATAACAGTGAGCAATATTTATAGCAGCCATTTGGGGTATAGTTTGTACCTTATTGTATGGAGATGATAGTTTAAGCTGCTAATGCAGGTTTACAATGGTTTTCTCATTATTATATTTGATGCGTTCGATGGCCGTGTGAAGCCTTATTGTGTGTGTATATTTATTAAAGGGAAGTACCTGTTGAAGGTTTTATTACTTTTGTCAGCCATTGTTGTGTGGTCATACCCTTAGGAGGGGTTGAGCCTATAGTTGTTATTATAAACCCACACAGCAGCGGTGTAACCCGTGGAGTGTTCTCCATGATAAGTGATTCTTGACAGCTGGATCCCGGTCGAGCCACCTGGTCGGCTAACCTCGGCTTCTCTGGTTTGGCTTTTTGCCAAACACAAGACATTAAATGCACTGTGAAATAATGCTGTGACAATAATATTCTATAGTTTTACTCAGTTTCTCTTGTATATAAGCAAAAACAACCTGGTTTAACAATAGTTTTTGTTCCTCAGTAATATAAAAAGTAAATTGCCAAGCTTTTGGCTCAGTAATAGATTATATTTGTGAGAACAATTTGATAAACTGTTTTTGCAGGTCTAAATTGAAAAACTATATTTGCAGGTCTTGTTGGAAATTTTGTTAGACGCCAGTGAGCAAGATGTATTCTCATTGTTAACATGTGTGTGGCCTGCACATGTTGCTCGTACAGTGTGCCACATTTGCTTGGATGTTCAGAGAGAAGTGATACATGGTTGCAGGAAGCAGTGGAATGGAAAGAGGGGACATTTAGTTCTGATCTTAGATAAGGTTTGTCTGCATTACAGATACACTAAAGATGCATTAAAATGTATAAATAAATCATTATGCAAATGGTATGAAAGTCGGGTGTACACAAAACATTTAGGGGGAAATGCATTTGCAAGACACAGTGACACATAAGAGTTAGGTTTTTATTATCTACAACTGGTGAGGTCATCACTTCTTTGCAGTGAATGAAAAAGCTGAAGAATTATCAAGGGTATTTTTTAATTTAGGTGATGCATTGTAATGGTAATTAGTGATTAATGATTTGAATAAACCTGATAAATGATGTCTCATTATGTATTAATGGTGACAATACATTTTTTTTTCCCATTTCTTAGCTTCTCACTAAGTTTCCATGGGAGAACATGCCAGATTTGCGATGTGAGTCTGTCACAAGAGTTCCCTCCCTTGCAGCTCTCTATGTACTAATCACTACACAGATGACAAGATCAGCATTCTATTGTGGTGTGGACCGAAAAAGTGCCAGTGTATTCATACCACCAGATTCTGCCACGAAAAGGGATGACAAGAAGCTGAGAGATAAGATGAGGTAAGCCAGCATTTGTTGATCAAGTTTATGGTGACAGAGTCATTTTATTTCATGTAAATTTAGTGGTTATTATTGAAAATGACATTTATTTTCCCAATATGTGATTAGTCAGTGATATACACCAATACCTCGCTCTTTTGACAGGTTATGGACCAGAGCTATGACGAAAGTCGAAAATCGACGAAAGTCGAAGCATAGCCTTTATTTAGCTTTCAAATGCATTAGGGCCGCCAACAAACGAAAATAACTAACTATATAACACTTGCGAATGCGTGCAACACCTAGATAAACAGAAATAAACATAAGAGTAAAGAAAATACAGTAATAAATTTAAAAATACGTAAATAGCATCTTACCTTAAAATCATTCTTGAGCAAGTAGATGATGAATATATACAGTATGTACAGTTTTGAATGTTGGTAATTTAGGGGGATTCTAGACTTAGAAAACCAGATGGAGAAAATTGAGGTGGCTCATCTTCAGAACTGGAGGATTTCAATCTAATTCTTTTAGGAGAAGGGCACTTTGAAGGAGATCTAACTGGGGCTGGGGCTGATGTTGATGGCTCGGAATCTGAAGGGTTAGAGGGAGGGGTGACTGAAGTTGGTTGTGGCGGTTGCGTCTTGAAAAAGGAGAGCAAAGACGTTTACCTCATTGATGTCTTCTTCCTTTCCCTAAGAAGTTCTCTGTAACAGGCTATTTGGTGTTCTAGCCCACTATTTACTTTTGAACTTCTGTCGAAATTTATTCTACGTTGAAGATCTGCTGCTTTGTGTAGCCAACTTCTTCTATAATTGTTTCAAGCTTCACTTGAAAAGTTCCTGCAGCTGCGGTATCTGCGCTAGCTGATTCTCCCTTCACTGCAATATTATGCAAATTTGACCTTTTCTTAAATTTCTCAAACCAGCCCCTGCTAGCTCCAAATGTCTCTTCAGCTGATGTCTCTCCTTGTTCAGCTTTCATTGCATTAAATAAAGTTTGTGCTTTAGCCTGAATAAGATCTTGGCTTAGAGGAATGTTGTGGCTGACTTGGTCTTCAATCCACACATTTAACACTTTCTCCATCTCACCAATTAAATTGTGCCGCTTTCTAATAAGTTTGGTATGCACTGGCGTAGCGTTTTTAATTTCCTCTAACACTTTAGCTCTGTTCTTTACAATTGTGCTAAATGTAGGGCTTGGTACACCTAGCCTGCGGCCTATTTCAGCATTTAAGATGCCTTGTTCATTAAGCTTGATTAGCTTAAGCTTTTCTTGCAAATTGAGAACCTTATGGGTTCTTTTAACTTTGTCACTACACTTAGGACCCATTATGAATATATTAAAGCAGAAAAAAAAGTAGTACTGAATAAGGCCTAATCACACAAAAAAGTACAGTATGAAAACTGTACACGTGTTTTATAATCACGATATGAACACTGTCATTAGACTGTCATCTCTAAAATAACTATGAACTGTTTACAGTATAATCACAAAAATAATATAGTATGAATAGTTTTGTTATTTTAATCACAAAAATAAGTAGTATTAACTGATTCAGTACGTAATTATTTTCAGCTCTGGACGGAATTATTTTTAGGCCCCAAAAATTTACACATACATGATGCGTGATGCCATATGATGATGGATGGCATCCGCATGTCT
Source organism: Oreohelix idahoensis (assembly GCA_024509875.1). Classification (NCBI taxonomy): domain Eukaryota; kingdom Metazoa; phylum Mollusca; class Gastropoda; order Stylommatophora; family Oreohelicidae; genus Oreohelix; species Oreohelix idahoensis. The sequence continues at coordinate 112,782 of JAMPIV010021366.1, forward strand.
GGTTTTGTGTAGTGTGTAGATGTGTTCAGTCAAAACAATGTTCATGCAACAATAACAGGGCAATCCACATAGGACGTCAGTAAACTCACGACGTATAAAGTCAATGAGTCTTGAAACAGCCGTTGACGTTTTTCTTCATTATTTATTGTGGACGCCACAGTGACAAAATGGTTACGCAAATGTGTAGGCACATCAAACAGTCATTATCACAGCAACATTCAATACAGCAATAAACGGTAGACAGCATTACAATGATGAGTCAGATGCATGTTATATTTCAAAGTGCTGTAAATGTAGTCAGGTGAACAACTCCATCCTTTTCTATAACAGCCAGGAGATAACCAGATGTATGAGATCAGTTCACTCTCCTTAGTTTGACTTCAGCAAGACAGACACGTCTGCCGAAGTATAAATAATGTCCTCAAGAATATCCTCTAGATAATAAAGGTTTTCTAAACCTAGTTCATTTAACAAAGTAGCAAGTAATGGTCCTTGGAACCTGCATCAACCGATGCAGTACAATGCAGCGACATGTGAGCTGGGAAAGAACATCTCGTGACGACGACTTTCGGAGACAGGCTATGAATCGAAATCGCTCACGACCCAAAATCGATAGAGTTAATGAAAATGTTAATTTACCTTGCTTTCAAGAAATACAGAAATATCACGCCTCCCGGCATGTGCAAATACACTAGAGGTATTATCCCGAATAAACGAAATATCCATAAGAGGACTACACATCCCTGACAGAACAAAAATAGCGGAGATCCCCTCTTCAACGAGGCATCTCTTTCGCCATTCCAAATCGCTCACTCCCACTAGTGGTGGGCGGAAACCGATCGACCAAACAACAAGACAAGTCATGCGCAGTCCAGCGCAAAAATGACCCACAGCTCAGTTAACGCATTCGATAACAATACATAATTTACGTTTACAGACAATGTGTGTCTAATCATGAGTTAAGTATAACATATTATATATCAAATTAAAGTACATTGGATGAACAATATAAATCCATATGCCTTTCTAGCTAATTTTATGTTATGTTTATGTTATAACAGATAACATGTACACGGAAAAAAAGATAACTTGAAATTTTGAACAAAAATTTTCGACTTACGTAAGGCTTGTAACATAAATTGTTATCACAATACAGTTTCACTGCTCTCTTTGTGCAGGTAATCCATTTAGAAACACAGAAAAAGTAAGAAAGTTATGGTTGATTGCACAGTTTGTTCACTGTTCACATATTAGTAACATATCCTGTGTGTTTTCGGCCATTATGGCGATACGACAAAACACGATTAAAGATGAAGATAAATGTGAAAAAATTCCTTCAAACGCAAAAAAAAGACGTTGAAGCTTGTTGAAATTTGCCCAGTTTTGTGTTTACTTCCGTTCGAGATAAATTCCGGGCAGTATAAAATATCAGAATAGAAAGAAACAACGAAATAAATCAGCGTCTTTTAAAAGATCTTGCGGTCAGAGCGGTCGGCCATTGCGTCTTTTAATAGATCTTACGTACGGAATCAGTTAATATGTTTAATGACAAATATAAGAGATTCAATGCAGACAACTTAAAAAAAACAGTGCACACCGAACGATTTCTGTTCAAAGACTGAACAACGAAAGCATCAAGATGACGCGCAGTTGTGACCAAATGCGACGAAAGAGCGAAGCAAGCGACGAAATTTGGAAACGTGGTTAGAATTGAAAACTGACGAAAGAGCGAAGCGACGAAAGTCGAAACGACAAAAGTCGAGGTATTGGTGTAATTTGTACTTAATATTACCTTGACTTGGAAACCCTCTGGCTTAAATTCAAGGACATCATAAAGACAGCTGCAGCAGAAGCATGTGGTGAAGTCCAACTTGTGAACAAGAGAAAGAGGACACCTTGATGGACACAGAAAATTAAAGAGAAATATTTGAAAGAAGAAAAAGGCATCAAAACAATATTTAGGAGCTAAAAACACATCAGGAAAAATAGAAAATATGTGAAACTCAGAACAGAAGTAAAGAACAAGGTGCTTGCAGCAAAGCAGAAGTCCTGGGATGAATTTGGAGAAAAGCTAGAAAACGATGCGCAAGAAAACCAGAAATTGTTCTATCCTACAGAACATGAGGAAGGAAAAACAGTGCCCTCTTAAATTTATAAAAGACAAACAAGGCAAATTGCTAACTGCCCAGAAGAAAGTAATGGAAAGACAGAAAGAGTATTTCTCAGAACTCCTTGATTGTGAGCAAGGTCAAACATCAGAAATGATAATCACTAGCACAGAAGAGAAAACCATTGGTGGTGAAGATGACATAAAGATCTTAATAAGAACTGAAGGCTGCACTGGAGAAAATCAAGATGGGCAAAGCAGCAGGGCATGATGGTATAACACCAGAAATGGTTAAGTACATGGGAGCAGCAAGCAACCTATTACTTCTAAAGGTCCTACGGGCAGCTTGGTGCAACAAGACTATACCAGAGGATGGGGAGATTGCCATCATAACACCAATTTTCAAAAGGGTGACAATCGACAATGTGGAAACCATAGACTCATATCCTTTCTCAATGTCCCTGGTAAAATCTACTCTAGAATCCTGGAGCAGTGGCTCAAATGCCTAGCTGAGCCACAAATGGATGTGGTTCAGTGTGGACTTCAAGCAAACTAAGTACTCAAGACCTAATCTTCACACTCAGACGGCTGAGAGATAAAACCCTTGAGTGTAGTATGAAATCCACCTTTGTTTCATAGATCTGGAAAAGGCATTTGACAGGGTCCTCTGGAACAAACTATGGGACTGTTTGGCAATGAAAAACATTCCAGCATCTCTGATCCATGCTATACAGACCTTCCACAAGTCTTGCAGAATTTATGTGAGGACAGCAAACCATAAGTCAGAAGAGTTCAGGACCACCACTGGTGTAAGACAAGGTGATATCCTGTCACCTTATCTCTTTATACTCCTCATAGACAATGTCATCAAGGCATGTAAGGAGAGGTCAAGAAAGTATTCAATGAGGTACTGGAAGTTGAGACAGTCTGTATTTCAGAGCTGGCATTTGCTGATGATGTTGCCCTGATTGCTGTATCAGAGGCACATCTCCAATCCAATCTGCAAATCTAGAAGAAAGAGCTGGAGAAGAGAGGGATGGTCATAAGCAGCTCTAAAACAAAAAGCAAGATTATACCACGAGAGGAAAGATGACATGAGATTAACTCTTAGTATATGAGCTCAAAAACCACGTTTTTATTAGCTAATTTCAGAGAGTACATTTTCAGACATGACTACATTTACAGATTTTTGCATGTGAAAAAATGAAGCCCCTATATCATGCACTTAACTAAATTGTATTCACCATATACAGTAATGAATGCAGAAAAATTTTAAAATTTAAAAAATTTAAAACCACATTGTACTTATCAATATGTGTAATTAATTCTGGTAAACTTCAACCTCTAAAACTACTTTTATTTTAAACTACATCCATTTTCACATAATGTAGGAAAGTTGCAGTTGTTTATGAGCACAAATAAAGTTTTTAAAACAATTTGAAATTTTTTAGTATATATAGACAAAGCGCACAAATATTTTAATCCTATATTTGCAGACAAGACTACCATTACTGATTTTGCATTAAATACTTTATTTATAAAGATAACATAAAGTATTATATATCAAAATGTAGAGAAATGAAACTCCTTTCAGATGCACCTAAATGAATTGTTCAGTGGTTTTAAACATGCATGCAACATATAGAGCAGTTTCTCAATGGGGGCAGTACCGCCCCCTGGGGGGCGTTTTCAAGATTTCTAGGGGCGTTCTGATGGGTCGCAACGATTGGGAGTTGCTACTTCCATTCAGGGGGGGCGTTGGGTACATTTTTACATGAACCAATATGAAACAATTAGAAAAGATATTCCCCTTCGCATAGCTTGTAACACAATAGTTTTTATTTGCCCTGCGTCCCAAGGAGTGTTTCAAGGATTCCAAATGCAAATTTTTAGTACCTGGGATGTTACCATTGCCAGGAGACAGTAGGTGGAGATTTATGTCCCTTCAGCACTCGAAACATTTGTTAGCCTCTCGATACACCCAAGTAACCTTCTCTCTCCACTCTCGACACATATTTTCTTCTGGAAATACATTCCCGTCAAACATTGATTAGCCCGTGAACACATCACAGCCCCTTCCCTACTCTGTCCGTAAATACCTTCTTGCAACAGGGACGTTTTGGCTTAGTTTTAATGCATCTTTGGATATTTCGAGTGTAGAGAATTAAACTCAGTCAGTTTTGAGGCTTGACGAGGTGTAGATGTATGTTAAGTGATATTATACTAAAATTTTCAATATGTCAGCAGTAAAGAGAAAGTGTCGACAATATTCAGTTGAATATTTGAAATTCGGTTTTGTACCTTCGGCCATAAATGAACAATTACCAATGTGTTTGCTGTGCCAGCAAGTGTTTTCTAACGAAGCAATGAAACCATCACGGCTTAACGAGCATTTTACCAAGAAACACTCAGATAAAGTTTGCAAAGATATTTCTTACTTCCAGGATTTAAAACAAAAGTTTGAAAGCCGCAATATTGTCACTAATATGTTAAAAAAAATGTGTAATCACAATGATGAAGGTCTCATTGTATCTTACAAATTTGCACACATAATTGCGAAATGTTGTTGTAGTCGCTGTTTTCTGGAGGTAGGTACAGTCGACTACTAGGGTGTGCTAATACGCGAAGTTCCTCCTTTTCCTTTTAATTATATGTTAATCAGTCAACATAAGTGTGAGCAGGGCATGTCAACAAGTGCCAAGACGATCATAGGAGAACTCGTCGATGAAAAATGATACATGGTTTATTTTGACAATATACTTGAACGAGACAGGATATTTAACATCGTTGACAGTTCCAGACAAAATAATCCTTAAGAACAATTAATAGCTTGAGATTCAAATTCATAAAGTTAATGTGCATACATGATCAAATAGTTCGAATCATACATTATGGAATCATCTAACGGTTGACCTTGTGTCAAGGACAGAGACCCTCCTTATTATCCAACGCATTATTTCGAAATATATTTATATATGACAAAGATCTGTCCTCCTTAAATGGCCTCAAAAATCATTAAATTGGAACCTTTGAATATTTTATAATTTAGGCATTCTTGGCGCCTATACCAACGGTTAAGTAGAATACGTTGATTAACCTCTCCTTGTAGCCGTTACTTGCTTGACGGCAGTCCAATGATTCATTGAAATAATATACATATTAATATAATGATTCCTTTAGAATACACGTAAGCTTTCCGTGAGTAGACTCCCCAAGTTCCTCCATTCTAGTACCATAGAGCGTCGGTTCTAGCTAGATGTCATTTGGGTGACACGTCACGATAAAATATATATAATAAAAATCCCAAATTCTTTACTGACGGAAATACGACTTACGTTTGTAACAGCTGACACTGACTTTCATCAATAAGTCATGTCGCCAAATATACTTGCCCAACACTTGGGATTAGAATAACAATAGACCTTCGGTCTCACACAGATGCTGGCTTGTTCCATCCAAGCTGCAACGTCATCTCGTTTGTTTGGCAACAAGCGCGCCCGAAGATTCCCATACACAAAATTGTGCATTTACGTGTGCGATAAATTAAATATATGAAGCCTATTCTAACACCTTAGTTGGTGCGTACTCTCTTAACAAAAGTAGGACCTGATGACTACTTGTGAATGTTAAGGACTCATAAAGGACGCAACAGCTGTAAACCTCAACATTGGAGAAAATTTAATTTTACTAGCTATACGTGAGGTAATTAGCACAATGATGGAAAGCAATCCAAGTGACATCATTTCTTCTATTCCATTGAGCAATGATACTGTTTCAAGAAGAATAGATGAGATGGCAAGCAATGTTGAAAATCAGCAGTGTACTGATTCAGTCTACTGAATTTTCACTACAGTTGGATGAAAGCGTCGTGCGTGATAACGAAGCTTTGCTGCACGTATATGTGAGATACATAAAGAATGAAAATATCATAGAGGATATGTTATTTGCAAAACTACTGACAGCAGATACAAAGGGGTATCAATCTTTGAAACCCTTGAAACATTTTTGTTGGAAAAAAAAAATTCCTTATTCTAATGTCATTGCATGTGCAACAGGCAGAGCACCAGCTATGGTTGGTCGTCATCGTGGGTTTCTGGTCTACTTAAAAAATGTGGCACCAGGTGTTTTAACAATTCATTGGGTTATTCATCGACAACATTTAGTCGCCAAGCATCTTAGTGACAGACTTCACAAATCAATGAACTGTGTTATCAGTGTTATTAACAAAATTAAGGCGCATTCGTTGAACGATAGATTATTTCGTAAACTTTGTTGTGATAATGGTGAAGAATTTGAACGTCTTCTCCTACACACGGAAGTACAATGGTTGTCCAAAGGTAACGGTTTAAAAAGATTATGGGCATTATTTGATACTGTTGTAGAGTTTTTGGATTCAATCAAAGAAGAATTTAGCATCGAAAGAGAAGTATTGCCAAACGATGTAGCCTATATTTCAGATTTATTTGAAAAGTTAAATGAGGTTCTTCTTAACTCTTTGACTCCACAATTGTTTTCCACCCTGTGCCATAATTTTAATTCATGATAGAGTAAAAACAATGCTCAGAGCATTGTTTTGGGACGGGTGTTAAATCTGACCAATGCTTTGAGCGTTGTTCTGGAGTCAAAGAGTTAAGCTACAAGGAAATGAGATCAGTCTGATTAAAGTGAAAAGAATTATCATGGGGTTCATCAACAAATTGACATTACATAAAAATAATCTTTGTCGCCACGAAATTTCTCATTTTCCATGTTTACTCTTGTTAGGTGGGGGACAGGCTTAAAGATTCCGATTTATAGGTTTATTGCACTCATTTTGACGCTATTAAAAATGATATGAGCATAAGATTTAAAGACTTGCAAGAACTAATAATACTGGATTGGTTGATTAATCCGTTTGAATCTGACGTGAAACAAGTTAAAACATTTACAAGAAGAATTAATTGAGCTACAAAATGACTTCGAGGCAAAAGTACGATTCAGTCACACACATTACGAAAAATTTTGGATCCAGCAGTGGCTTGCGTATAAAAGTTCTTTGGCGTGAAACTAAATTGCTAATTATAGCATTCCCAACGTCGTATTTGGTGGAGAAAGGGTTCAGTGCAGTAGTGTTGCTACTACAAAAGCAACGAAACCAACTGCAGATTTGTAAAAGAGGAGATTTGAGACTTCTTTTAATAAACTTAGAACAAAATATTTAAAAACTGGATATTTCAAGCGCAAGGATCTCATTAAGCTTCATTAGTAAGTGAATTTTTATATAATTATATCGTAATTATCAACTAATAATTTTTCATGTTTAAAGTGGTTACATAAGGAGAGGCTTAAATATTCATATTTGAAGATATATATGCAGTCATTTAGGCGCTATTAAAATGATATGATTATGATAGTTATAGAGTTGTAAGAACTAATTTTATACCATTTGCTCTGCCAATTTGTAATTCAAGGATAATGAACTTGTGGTGTATATAATTCCATACTTAAACGCATATTTAATATAACTATGCTTTTATAAATGTGCTTTCTCTTTTTCTTTATATTATAATAAAAGATAACTCATTAACTGCATTGCTTTTGTGTGTGAGTGAGTGTGCACACGCGAGTGCCCGTGGGTGCGTGCGTGTGTGTGTGTGCACACGATAAAGAGCAAGGGGGGTTAAAAGGGTGGGGGGCATTTTAAAATATTAATTGTCAAAAGGGGACGTTGCTACTATCAGGGTTGAGAAACACTGATATAGAGTAATGAATGAAAAAAAAACTTTTTAATGTAAAAAATGAAAAATAATTTGTACTTATCACTATGTGTAATTAATTATGGTAAACTTCAACCCCTAAAACTACTTTTATTTTAAACTACATCCATTTTCACATAATGTATGAAAGTTGCAGTTGTTTCTGAGCACAAATAAAGTGTTTATAACAATTTGAAATTTTTTTGGTATATTTAGACAAAGCGCACAAATATTTTAATCCTGTATTTACAGACAAGACTACCATTACTGATTTTGCATTAAATACTTTATTTATAATGATAACATAAAGTGATATATATCAACATGTGGAGAAAAGAAACCCTATTGACATGCATCTAATTGAAATGTTGAATGATTTTAAACATGCATGCAGCCTATACAGTACAGAGTGCAGGAAAGTTTACAAATATTTATAAATTTGAAAAAGAGTTATACTTACCCACAAAAATAATCCAATTTGAAGCCAGAAACTCCTAAAACTACTTCGATTTGAAAGTACAGTCACATAACATAGAAAAGTTTCAGCTGCTTCTTTTCATAAATACAATTTTTATTGCAATTGAAAATTTGTTTGCGCATTTTGAAGATGCACTCCAAATCTAAAAGTATACTATATACAATGTAAATTTTCCCTTCATTCTTAAAATTAAACTACCTCATGGTATTTGGCAAAGCAGTCATTTGGGTGAAGGTGTGGATGATCTGTGCACCCAATCACAATAAAAAAATGTTCTCACTCTAACTTGAGGGGTGCTACAAATGACGCACCTACGCAGAAATTTTGATTTTTTTTACAATGTGTCTGGTTCCACACAGATGGTTCAATGGACTGTTGTGTTAATTTGCATGGGTTACTCTGTGTGGGACATTCTGGAAATATCAGAAGCAACAAGACTAAGTTCAGTAATTAACTCATTCTTAAACTGCAGCAGAGTCTGCTTCTTTGAATTATTTGATCTGCTGAGTGCAAACAACACAAAAGCATTCAACTGGGAAATTTCAAAGATCCAAAAGAAAATTTTCTTCCACCACTTTCTGGTTCTTCTGTTGAATGTTCCATAGGTTGTTACACACTGGTCAACCTTGTCACATCCATTCATTCGTTGGTTGTAGTCATCAGTCATAGTGCTTTCTTTCACTGAAACGATTTGTGATTTCTTTGGTTTCCACAGTTGCAGAACTTGACACTAGAATGCATGACTTTTTTGCCTTTTTATCTCTAAACATTACACAAAGAAATTTACTTTCTAGATTGAGAAACCATTTCATCTGGAGATGCATCAGTTTTGTAGTCTTCAGCACCTTTGGAAAATTTTTATGATTTATATTTACAGTTCCAGTAAAATACTGATTGTTGTCAGTAAGATATTGCAGCAATGCAAAACTTGTGTAGTAACGATCTGCATAAATATGATGACCTTTTCCACAAGGTTTTAGCAGTGTATCAAAGACTTTGATGGCTTGTTGGATCTTTACATCTAGCTCAGGACTGTATGATGTATTGGCACCCAAGTAAATCAACAAATTGACAACGTAACCAGTACTACTGTCACAAAGGCCGAAGGTCTTGACATGATATTTCTTAGGCTTTGAGGCATTGAACATTTTATGTGCCCACCTGCCTTTCCACCCTATCACCATTTCATCTAAAGACAGCTCTTTGTAGGGATAAAATGCCTCCTGAAATCGTGTTAGTAGTTTCTGCAGAAAGGGCTCAATTTTTGCTTTTCCCTGCGCGTCAACATCACTTACATAGAACATTGTGTGATACAATGCTTGAAACCTGTCCCTTGTAAATATCTGCCTGAACTAAGGAGTCTGTATGTAAGGCTCCTGAGACCAGTAATCACTCGTTTTTGGTTTTTTGACAATGCCCATGGCTATGATAACGGAAAAAAACCTGTAAAGTTCATATAGTGTTATTGGATGCCAGTTGCGATAAACAGACCAAGTGCTCGCTGTTGCAGCTTTTGACTGACAGAGGTGATCAGCATAATCATTGACAGACACAACAAGTTCTTCCAATATTTCCTCTGTAAAAAGAGCTTTGAAGGTCATAGACTGGAAGGGAGGCATCAAAGAAGAGATGGCTACCTGAAAAGCAGCTGCTGGGAGACTTTTTCAGGTCATAAATTGAGGATTCCTTAGCAAGAAAGAGGTTGGTAAGAAGACGAAGATGGGTGTATACTGCTCCACCTACGTCCCAGTCCTGATGTATGGATGTGAGTCATGGGCAGTAACTGCAACCCACAAAAAGCCAGATCCAAACCTCAGAAATGAGGTATCTGAGGAAGGTTGTTAAAATAACAAGAAGAGACATGGTCTGTGACCAGACAACATGCAGGTCTAAAATCCCACCCCCTGCATACCCAAGTAGAACAGTCCCAGCTAAGACGGTTTGGCCATGTCTGCAGAATGGGAGAAGATCAGCTACCATAACAAGCATGGGAAACTAAAAGCCAGGGACCCAGTCCTCTAGGACAACCAGAGTTCGCTGGGAGGACAACATTAGACAGTCTTTGAAGGACCGAGGACTAGGATGGAACCAGGCCAGGAGGAAGACAGCTGTAGTTTGTTATTCTGTCTTCTAAATCTCTACACCTTACAGTAAAAGAGGAATGACTAAGTAAGTATATTACCAAATCAGCGAAGCTGTCATGGTGCCAAAGTTTCATTGAATACGTTCTTGATCATAAGTGATTTTTATCTACAATTTACAAGGCACCAACCTCAAAAGATGCTATTTTGTTCTACAGCTATTTCTATCTGTGACCATTTTATATGGCAAACATTATCTCAATTAAACGTTCCTTTTATGAGTCAACTTGCAGCTGTACCCATTTTTGGCTGGGACATCGATAAAATAACTGTGTTCTTATTAGAACATAATATTAACCAAGGGAAATGTAACTAAAACTTAAATTCTTTTTAAATATTAATCATTTAATGGTTTAAATTTTGTGACAAAATGTAGGAAGTAAGCTACATTCGCACATAGTACTTAGTATTGTGAAAGCTCTAACACTTGACTTCTCTAAGGCAGTATCTGCTTCTTTCTTTAATGCAGTTTATTCATTACCTTAGTATTATTGATATGTGGCCCTTTGTAGTTCCTAAAGGTCTCTGATGACATGAAAAGAGGACTTCAGCCCTCTTGGGCATGTCATACAAGGTAACTGATATCTGGTTGTGCTTGGTTGGCAAAAAAAGACGTTGAAAGTGGTAGCTCCAAGAGGAGCATAAAGGATAGTCATGATGATGATTAGGGTCTGACACATGTATTATTACTAGACATTACTAAACTAGTTTTAATATTCCTTCTCCAGGTACACAGACTGGACTAGTCAGACAAAAAGTATCCCAACATCTGCAGAGCTGAAGCATTGTATAATGGACAGATCTCTCTACGTGTAAGTGTTTATTGCTTTCTTTTTTTTACAGCAAAGCTGCGATATTTGCACCTTTCGGCTAACACATCCGACTTCAGCATAGCATTTTTGGGACCGGGTTAGCCTTCCCTCTTCGATCCCTATACACTCAGCCAGACTGCAGTGATGCAGCCTGTTTCCAGGACCACCACTTGGAGGTGGAGTAGGGTCTGAAAACTATACAACAGGACAAAACAGAAGTGATAGGCTTATCAGAAACTCAAACCCTGGAACTTCTGAATGACAACACTGTCTAGCAATGGGAGCAAACTGCCACTATCCTTCATGCTAGCTAGACACCACAAAATAGTGCTTCATGGACAGGGTCTTTAGCACGATTTTTCCCATGTTACACTGGAAATGTAGCTAGGATTGACCATAGGTGCTCAGTCTCCATCAATATATGTCAAAGAGTGTGAATGCTAATTGTTCCTGTAGCTCGCTAATTGTAAATATGGTGGATGCATCCTCTCATACGTTCATCTCTACTAGCTTTATGTTTTATGCCAAATTCCAATAGTCTTAACTTTGATGATTCATCTATTGCATAGTCATTCTCTAACTGGTGATCATTAATTGTTCTCAGTATATCTCCCTTATCCATATCTAGTGTCCCCACAATGGGTCAGCTTATTTATTACCACATACCCCTGCATGACCAGGACAGTAGATCCACACCAGCTCTTGTAGACTGAAAGTATCTATGAATGTATTCCATTCATGCTGCAACCAACCACTTTGAACCATCCGAAGCGTGGACTGAGAGTCTGACACAATGATAGCCTTTATTAATGAAGTTTCAGTTATCTACCTTAAGGCTGTAGTAACAGCCTCGACCTCCATTCTCATGCTGGAAGTTGTTATCTTGTAAGCCCCTCTGTTTGACAACGATTCTGCCCTGCACCCAAGCAACTGGATTTCTCCCCATGGATCACAGACCCATCTGTATACTCAATTTCAACATCATTACCAGAATGATCATGTATCGATTAATTTCCAGTTCTGCTTTTCCATTCCTCCAATTTCTACACTCGCTGCCAAGACTGACGATTACCTGCTGGTAGTTAATCCAGTTCTCATCTGACATATTCCACTCTTCCCTCTTGAATATATTGTCGACTGTGGCCACCTGTTTGATCTTTGTCTCTGCCTGTGCCATTCATGACATTTCTCTCTTTATGCTTGCTCCCTTAATGTCAGCTATGTTACCATGTAGAGAGTGCCATTTATCTGTGGATACTTGCATATATAGGCTTTTGCTTGGGCCATCGCATATCTGGATTTAATCAACAGCACTCCAAGCATATACCTCATTGTCACAATGGGGGTATCTCGTGTACCACCCAAGACTATGCACATCCCTTCATTCTGAATGTGTTCCAGTCATTCACATTGTGTTACTGACAGCGTGAGTAATCCCAGCCCTTACTCAATGATCGATATGACTAGCTGTTGATAAAGAAGAAATAGTAATCTCTGCTTCATATGTACCGTGGCCATCATTTTCAGGGCTGCTAGACCTCTCCTGCATATCTGTGTGATTTACTCAACATGGTACTTATATGAAAGTCCGCGATCAAATGTAACTCCGAGGTATTTCAGCTTTTCTTGCTTTTTAATGTTATGCCCATTGAGAGTAATATCTGGGAGGTCTGCTTTCACAATGGAGTTATTCAAGGAGCACCACATCACGCAGCACCACATCACCAGTCTAATTAATGATACAATCACTTCTGCATCTCCCCCATTATATAGTATAGGCCAGATTACACAAGACAAACACCTTAATACTATGTCTAGTATATGATATTTAAAAGTCTCAAAATTTGTTCCAGGAGACTTTGTTAAACACTTTCTCCAGATCCAGAGAGTAAGGATGGATCTCACCTTTATACTCATAGTCCTTTCCAACCAGCTGCCTGAACATGAAGATAATGTCTTGAGTACTTCAGTTTGCTCAGAAGTACACTAAACTGCATCCATTTGTGACTCAGCCAGGTGTCTGAATCTCTGCTCTAGGTTTCTAGAGTAAATTTTTATCAGGGACACTGACAAGAGATATGCCGCTATGATTTCCACATTGTTGGTTATCACTAGTGTTACCACTGTGAATTTTGAAAAAAACCTAGACGGTACCTTAAAAAACACCTAGAAAATTCTAGATGTTGAATTTGCTCTGTATCTCAAGAAATGTGTATTTTTTTATATACTGGTATATTTTTATTCTTCCTCGTTTGCCTTCAGACTTACACGTTAATGACTCTAATAAAGGCAGTAGTCAACTCAAGGTTCCTGACATCACGTTCGCCTTCAGACTTACAAATTAATGGCTCTAATAAAGGCAGTAGTCAACTCAAGGTTCCTGTCATCACGTTCGCCTTCAGACTTACACATTAATGACTCTAATAAAGGCAGTAGTCAACTCAAGGTTCCTGACATCACGTTCGCCTTCAGACTTATACATTATTGGCTCTAATAAAGGAAGTAGTCAGCTCAAGGTTCCTGACATCTCCAAACAGATTTTTGATGAGTGAAGTAGGTTGTTGCCATATAGCTACTCTGTTCACCACTGTATGTTAGGCAGGACTGCATACCTGTCAACTTCCTGAGACAAAAACCTGTACGCTGGACAAAAAAAATACTTACAAACACCTAATAATCCTTACACAAAAAATATATTAATAAATTATACACAATACAGTTGTAAAACGAGAATTCTTCTTCTTCTTCCGTCCTTAGCCAAAGACCGACCAAGCAGTCAGAGGCCATCACGCCTTGTGGCGTCTTAAGGACAACAGCAGATTGATTTTCTCTGTTGTAGTTTCCCATCACGCCTAGCGGCGTCTTTAGGGCAACAACAAATAGATCCATCTGCCGTTGTTTCCGTAATCGGTGTGACAAGCCAACGGGTGATCAGCCCATTGGGCAAAACGAGAATTGACACATACAAATCTATTAGCATTTGAATTAGTGTGATATAAAACATGCTAATAGTCTCATGCTGTTCTTTACATATAAAAAGCTTAGTGATCGTGAGGTACTATTCTTTCAATGCACAGTGTTTTGTATTATAATCAACACATGCACTTTTAGCACTTTGCAGAATTGCATTTGTGGGCTTAAAGCCTGCACAGCATGTATCAATGTTATTCTTACACTGTAAAAAAGAAGTGAGTTTGTCCGCATTCATGGACCTCCTGCAGTCTGTGTGGATTTTTTTATTGAAAAATAAAGCAGCGAAGTTTATGCAAACAAACTTTTTTTGCTAGTTATGTAGGGCTGACACAGAATATTAAGACAATAATTTATTGGAAATATTTAAATGATCAAAATATAACTGGAAAGATTAAGAGAACGACCAAAAAAAAAATGTAACCAAATTATAAACAGAATATCAAATCAGGAAGTAAAAACTACTACCAAAAATGTACAAAATTATTATTTAAAAGTTGGTAGCCTAGACCAGTGATAATAGATCACCACTTTATTAAGTTGATAACAGGTAACTTTAAAAATACATCATGTCATGCTGAAAACCGAAAGTGTTTGAGGCCGAACTCAAAGTTTTTGCCGAATTGTTGGTTATAAAAGGATTTGATTGGTTGCTGGGAGAGACCTCCGTTTAAAAATAGACGACGAGATTCCCGGAATTAAAAATAAAAAAAAATTGGTTTTAAAAAAACCTGGGCTAGAAAATATTTTCTGATTTACAATTTTAAAAAAAACTTGGGTTGAAAAATATTTTTAGAATTTTTTTTAATTAAAACAAAAAAAAATTTTTTGATTTTTTTTTTTTTGTTTGGGAGGGGGGAAAAATCTGTACAGCGACTCTGTATGACCATACACTGCTAAAAGTATCAAAAATACGTACTTCTTCTTCTTTCTTCTTTGATCCTTAGCTGCCGACCGTCAAAGCAGTCAGTGGCCATCACGCCTAGTGGCGTCTTGTAGGGCAACAACAAATTTATCCCACTTTGCTCGGTCGGCGGCCATCCCCTGCACAGCGCCCCAACTCTGGCCCACTCCCTGCATCTCAGCCTCCACAGTCCCCCGCCAAGCCGTTTTTGGTTGGCCTCTCTTTCGTTTTCCTTCAGGGGTCTACAGCATAGCTGCTCCTGCGATGGCATCGGGATCTCCTCTGAGGACATGGCCAACCCAGCCCCAGCATCCATCAGCCATGATGGTGTGCATGTCCTCCTGCCCGCTCCGAGCAAGCAGATCTTGGCCGGTGATGGTATTCGGGCAAAAGACTCTGTGAATCCCCCTTAGGCATGTTGTGTGAAAAGAGGACAATCCCAATGTCTCCCTCTCTGCAACTCTTCAGCCCTCCTCACCACAGAGAAGCACAGAAAGCACACAGCTCTGACACAATCTTAACTCTGTGCCTGTGCTGCACTGAGAGGACCTCCAGATGTTGTTTAGGCTAAAAAAAGGCTGTTCTTGCTCCATTCACCCTGCCGCTGATGTCTTTGCCTGCCCCGCTGTCTGGTGTCACCACGCATCCTAGGTATGTGAAGGTGTCTGTCTGTACCAGTTGCTGATTCCTTACTGATATGGGTGTTAACTCTTTCATTCCAGAGTTATTTTGCACGCTGTGCCAGACTTTTTTGTGGGCAGAATTTTATAGAGTGAAGTGTTCATCTTTCAGTCTAAATTTTTTTGTGAATTTTCCTCTGAACATGTACTTATTATATACCAAACTGTAGGGAAATTGATAGAGAATTGTAATATATAATGTCTTTGGTAATATTAACACAGGTATGTTTGGTATACTTAAAACATTTTGCATGCAAAATTGAAAAACGCTAAAAGGTTGACTGTAAAAATGTAAATATAAAGCGTGACATATTTCTCTAGCAATAACAACGAAAAACGCAAACACGCGAATCTTCACAAAAATTGTGATAATAACATCAAAACACGCACATGTGCTGATTAACTACAGTCAAATTAGTTGTTTAGATAGTAGCAGAAGTCATTCTATGAGTTTTAATATATGAACTACATTAAACTGACGATTTTTAGGGTTTATGCGTGATAAACTAAAAACCATGCTCTGATCGTTGTTCTGGCACGGCGCGTTGAATTTTGCAACGCTCAGAGCGTTGGTCTGGAGTCAAAGAGTTAAGTCATATTCTAATGTAGGGGAGTTAAGCGGTAAAAGACTTGTATGTACAGGTCAGATTTTTGGCTATCATCCTTGTAAACACGCTTAGTTTGTTTTTTAAATATATGATAGAGAATCTACTCGAATGTTCGAGATACAGAAAGTGTTAGTAGGCGGATGAACGCTACTCACATCCCGGGGCGAATTCGCGCGGGGATGGATTAGTACTGAGCTGTTTTTTGGGCGGGTGATTTTTTCATGACAGTTGATACGGGCAGAGCTCCGAAGATGGATGTTTGACCATTTTTCGTCAGTGTGTCCCGGAATAAGATATTTTTGGTGTGAAAGGGATATTTGATACTTCCTAGTGTATTTCCTAAAGCCATGGATATGCGGCTTATTTATATACTGCAGAACGTACGTTATTGAAGACTTTCAGGCCATGGATTGTAGGCCATTATATATTCATATCTTCGATGAGGGATATTTTTGAAGTCCGACAGATTGTTAAAAGGGAATGTTCTTTCTCCCATGAGATGTATTGTTTCAGGCCTCAGAGTATGTTGATTCAGGCCATACACATATTATTGTAAACTGCGACATATGCAGTTCCCTTTCTTGTATGGAGAATTTGGCCATGAAGTTTATGATTATGAGCTGCTGTGCTCTGCAGCCTTTGTGAATGGATATTTTTGTACCAGTACTGATGACAGTTGATCTGTTATGAACTGTTTTGATGATTATACTTGTATACTATTGGATTATACATTCAATTACCTACGGATTGGTGCTTACTTGATGTATCATAATTTGCTCGTAAACTGTAACCTGTGACAGTGTGCCGTTTATGATGTCTTCGTGACTGTATAGTTAATAAACAGTGTAGAACGTTATTTGGAGTTACAACATTTCCTGACTTCTACATGTGCTTAGGTGTGTGTGATTTTTATTGACTTGATAGTACTACATGGCATTTGCATCCATTGATATCTACACACCCACACGCCTGTCAGCCATCCAGTAAGCCCGACATAAGCCGATTGCCTATATCAGCGGAATATATACATTAACATTACTCCTTCTATGCCACTACACATCTTCTGCAAAACAACCTTTAACAATGACGCTCCAGAACGTGGACTTAACAATGGGCTCAGGGCCGCTCACATTGAGCGTCATGAGCCCTGACTTCTCTAAATTGATGCCCAAGCCCACCTGCTGGCCATACATATTAAGTCTATCCGTTCCCTCCTGGATGCGCCGATGTGAATGTGCCAGCAGTGCAACATCATCTGCACACTCCAGATCCCCCAATGTAGAAAATGTAGTCCATCCCATTCCTCCCGGACTGCCATCTGGCACACCACCCAGTCCATGACTGTTAAAAGCAGAGTTGTTTGACAAGGGGCATCCCTGTTGCACCCCCGTCCTCACCTCAAAGGTTAGGTTGCTCTGCCCAACACTACACGTAAAGTTTGCATAGAGGCCCTTTATGATTGACACTATGCAGCCTGGAATTCCACAAGCCCTCAGCACCTTCCATAAACTGTCCCCATGCATACTGTCAAAAGCCTTTTCAAAATCAACGAAATTAATGTACAGCTGTCTTTGCCACTCTGAGCACTGCTCTATAATGTTCCTGAGAGTAAATATACGATCTACACACCCTCTGTTCTCTCTAAATCCTGCTTGTTCCCTCCTCAGTCCGTGGTCCACTGCTTCCGAAACTCTATGTACAACCATCCTGCCCAGTACTTTGCTGGGAACTGAGAGAAGAGCGATTCCCCTATAATTATTGCAGTCCGCAAGAACTCCCCTCCTGGACAATTTGACAATTATTCCTTTGTTTCCACACCATTGGTGTTGTCCCTGCTTTCCAGACTTGTGCAAATAGCGGTTCCAACAGCTCTGCCGCCAGCTTAGGGTCTGTCCTAAACAGCTCTGCATTTAAGTTATCATGGCCAGGAGCCCTTCCATTCCCTAACCCTTTGATTGCTCTGATGATTTCCTCCCCCCGTGGAATGTCTGTATTAACATCTAGATCGTTTTCAGCCTCAGGAACATTCAATTGTGTCTCCGGTGGTTCCCCGTCCAGAGTTTCTCTGAAATGCTCTGCCCATCCTGTTTCCTGTCCCCCCGCTGCTGCGATGAGATTTCCCTGCTTATCTCTTACCAATGTAATATTGTTTGCACCTCGTTTTCCGCTGATGAATTAGTTATTTTGTATACTGTGCTTTGTTAATTTCTCAGCGCCACCCCCTCTGCCTGTCTTGCAAGATCATCTAGGAAATTCCTTTTGTTGGCTCGGGATAGGCGTTTAACTTTCTTGTCCAGCTGACTGCACTGTTCGCTATATAGTTGCTTTAACCTGGGGGACTTCACTTCTATTTTCTTTCTTTTCATTTCCTTTCTCATTGTTATGGTGTTTAATGTTTCTGGTGTTATCCAGTCTTGCTTCTTCCTTTCCTGGAATCCCAAGCATGATTTGCTGCATTTTAACTGTAAGCCCATCTTTCCGAATTTTATCAAATGCTTTCTCCATGTCTAACCAAACTGCTAATGTGTGCTTTCCTTCTTGAAAAGCATCCTCAGTTTCCTGTGCAGTGTAGGTGACTTTGTCCTGTGTTGCCTGAAGCCTGCTTGTTGGTGCAGTAGAATTTGTTTTTCTTCGAGAATAATAACTTAATCTGGTATTAATCATTTTCTCCATAAGTTTTCCCAAGCAGCGTAAAAGGCTGTTGGAGTCCGTTCAGTCTTTATCCATTTTGAGAATTGGAACTAGGACTGCTTCTTTCCAGGTCTGTGGCACAATTCCACACTTTCAGCTATAGTTCATAATCTTGAGGAGGGCTTTCTTGGCATTAGGCCCTAGCCCTTTAAGCATGTCATTTGTTACCCCATTGCTCTTTGATAATTTCTTGTTTTCAGTCAAGTGAAAAATTTTTCTGGCTCTCTTGTGAGAATTTTTGGACAAAGACATTTGCTGCTTCTTTCTTTAATGGTATTTTCTCATTTTGCTGCAGGGCAATTTCCTTATTTTTACAATCCTCATTTTAAGGCTTTGGCGAGCCTCCATAATTTTCTACCATCTTTGTCCAGGTTAAGGCTTTCTGTTGTTTTGATCCAGCTATTTTTGATTGAGGAGTTAATGTTTTCCTGTACTTTGCAAAAATGGCTTTGTAGGTGATGTTTACCTCAACTGTTTTGTCCTTTTCTGAGTATCTGAGGAGGATTGCACCCCCGAGGGAAAGCGAAAGAGAGGCCGACCAAAAACAACTTGGCGGAGAACTGTGGAAGCTGAGATGCAAAAAATGAACCACAGTTGGGGCACTGTACGAAGGATGGCCGCCGACCGAGCAAAGTGGAATCAATTTGTTGCTGCCCTACAAGACGCCACCAGGCGTGATGGCCGCTGACTGCTTTGACGGTTGGCGGTTATGGATCAAAGAAGAAGAGGAGGATTGCAGTAAGACGGGGGGTAAAACAGTCTCCCAGTCCTCTACCTCAATACTATGGGTATTAACCTTGTGTAACCCCATCTCTCTGAATGGCTGTTGAAATTACCAACAACGAGGCAGTTGGTGCACTTAATCTCCATTTTGGCTAGTGAAAGATCTCTATCGGGGAGGGGGGGGGGGGGGGGGCGCATATAAGTTGTATACTCTTATGGTCTGATCATCTATTGTAATGTCAGCTCTGTGATAATTTCTGCTTTACTGTTTGCAGCATCAGAAAGCTCTCTGCTAGGTAAGGAGTTTCTCACGAACATGAGTACTCCCTTTTGTCCCTCTCTGTCAAGCCGGAAGGGTTCATATCCTTGTATGGAGAATCTGTGGTTTGAATTTAGGTATGTTTCTTGAATGCAGGCTATGTTAATTTCCTAATTGTGTAAATTTTTTTCAGCAAGCAGTAATTTTTTCTTGAGGACACTTTCTGCATTCCATTGAAATATATTTATTGTTTATTTCTGGGTGTTTTGACCAGTTGCATTTTCCCTAGTGTTCCGCGTCCTGGCTGCACAGTGCAAAAATAGGTGACCACCAGTAGCTTTGGGTGGACCCCGTCAAGGCAAGGGGTCCAGCACTCTTCCCACCTGGTGGGTCTTGAATGAACGAATGAGCGAACCTTATTTTTGAAGGGTTAAGAATTGGGCGTGCAGGCCCGTCTAACATTCTGCCCTTCCACTCTCTCCTTGGGTCGAGCACCACCTCGTTGACTCATATTTGTATCTGTCATCTCCACGTGGTTTGCATTGCACTATGGTGTGCACTTTGCAGCCCAGTGCATCCATCTTCAGCATGCATTTATTTGGGACTGTTTCCCTAACGTCTGGTTTTCCGTGGCTTTTCTGCGAGGCAGCAGTTGTTTGTCATCAGAGTTATATCTCCTAGGAAAGCTGTTATTCTGGACTATTGAGTCTTTCCTACTCGGGTTTGTGTGAAGTTCTCCTTCCCTTAGGTGGATTGTCAACCAAGGCTATCTTGCTCCTCCTGCACTCATTTTTTTTGCAGGGTTTACCTCACCGACTGTAGTTTTACAAGTGTGAGTTCCCTGGGCATGTCCTTGGTGGGAGTTTTGGAAATGTCCACACGCCGGTGGGCCCAATGTTTCCGTACTTAACGGGAGGCATGCTCCTCTGAGTCGTTTCTATAGGGTCCTCCACCCCTAGTCAATTGCTTTACCCCGTAGACTTAGGGGACCGATTAGTTGGTGCCAGTTATTCATCATAGTCATGTTTGCAAAAGCAGGGGGCACCAAGAGTAGGTACAGTTGGCTTGGTTGACAGAGGCTAAGTATATGCACATGCGTTACCTTCTGCTTAAGAAGGGCCTGTCTTGTCGACCCTTGACCCCTCCTTATTTCCCATATACAGGTATATAATATGATATTTATTGTTAATGTAAATGTTACGAGCAAAAATGGATACCGAAAAAGAGGTAGGGGAGAGAAGAGGAAGGAGAAATGGAGGAGAGCTGGCAAGAAGGAGAAACGGATGAGAGCTGGCAAGAGGAATCTTAGGAGTAAAGCTGACAGGCTATTGCTCAAATATATACATATAGGCTACTGGAACTACCAGAGCGCCAATCAACGGGCGGCTATAATACAAAAAGTGGTGTATGATTTTGACATCCACAAAGAGAATTATTTAGAGGAAATAATAGATCTGATGTGGAAGATTTGGCTCAAGGAATCCCTGCTGGGTTTTCCCACTTCCGAAGGGTGACGAAGAGGGTAAATTCTCCTAACTCGACAGGTCTGGAAAAGATTGTAAGGAGATATTTGGTCTCTCGCTACCGTCGTCCCCTTCTCAGTTATCTATTATTATTATTCTTTAAATTATATTATATTTTACGAGCCCCCCCTCCCTTATAAAGGAAGATAAACATAGACAATATTCAACATCTAATGGAAGGAACAAAGCGTGGGGTACAGTATATACACCCAATTGGTTTATTGCAATAAAGTGAATAGATGGTGAATGATAGTATTGTCGATGGAATTAGTGTCTGCTGTATGTATTATGTGTCTCACAATTCACGTGTTTTTCATCATGGATGACTAAACTTTGTGGCATTGATTAGGTGAGTTTCCTTTGTCGTGGACTTAGCTTTTCAGCCCCCGGCTGATAGTGAAGTGTGGTTAGTTCTCCGGTCTCCTGACGTTGCCCCGGTAGGTCTTGAATGGTTCGGATTTGCCTTCTCTGTGCTCGACTCCGTATTCTGCGCTGAGATTGGACTGTCGTGCAAGGCTCCACCATAGACTGAAGACAAATACGACGGCTTCATTAATTTTCTAGCTTTAGAAAGCAGTCTTTCCCTAAGCCGTCCCTCTGCCCGTCACCTCAGATTTTAGTCTCTAACATCATATGTCTAGAGTCTAATCTTGAATTCAAGTTTCTCCTGTCTGTCCTTTATTATAT
Source organism: Oreohelix idahoensis (assembly GCA_024509875.1). Classification (NCBI taxonomy): domain Eukaryota; kingdom Metazoa; phylum Mollusca; class Gastropoda; order Stylommatophora; family Oreohelicidae; genus Oreohelix; species Oreohelix idahoensis. The sequence goes on from JAMPIV010021366.1 coordinate 135,100, forward strand.
TTCTCTGCCCCAGTGGCAGTATTATAATTCTTTAGACTGATTTATCGTCAGCTTAACCCGATGAATTATTATAAATGTCAGTTAAACCCACCAAATTTATCATAGAAATGTCGGCAACAGTATTCTAGTTCTGTGCCTCTAGCCTAATCGTCATGTCATTATGATGAATTTAACAAATAATTGGACATCCGTGTTTTTAGAATTGTCTGACAACATTATCACACACTTCATGTCTGGTCGCCTCGTCATATAATTTATAATGAATATATGTCACGGTCGGTCAACATTATCGTTAATATTAATTTCCGTTAGTCTAAACGTCGGGTCGAAAATAATCAAATAATATGGAAATTAATAGCTATATATATATATATATTCCCGTTATACATTATTATGAACATGTACATATCCCGTGGGATCATAAAATATACCCGATCACATGTGGCTGGATGTGATCGTAAAACAAAAATATGAATAAAGTAAACATACCAATCTTGCGTCGATTTTGCAAGGTACTACACATTTCATCACATTATATTCTAGCGAGATTTCACTTACCTACTCAAAGATGGACGCTAACCCGCAATTAGACACGTGGCTTCAGTGCTTTTAATGCGAGAATTCGCCGATAATTGGGTTAGACCTAGCTGTCTCAAGGGTTCCGGGCAAGTGAAGATTGCTCGTGTTGGCGCACTTTTAGCGGGACATTTCCGCTTGGACACGTGATCCATAGCGTGCATCATGTGACATTAGCGTCAAATAAACGCTCCAATCAATAGCGTTAAAAGTCACGTGGGGTCTTCCTAAAGTGGCATAAACTGGTTTTATCAGCTTAAGCAGTCTTAAATTAAAACAGGTTCCTAGCTACCGAGGTCATTGGTCAACAATGACGTCGTATCTAAAAATAGCGAGGAGAAAATACTGAATACTAGGAGAATTTCCGCAAGTGACACTTCCCGGGACTTTGCGATCATGCATTGAGGATGAGAAAAAAAACGATGTCCGTAAATAATAAAAAAAAAAATGAAGAGAAGATTGGGCAAGTTGTCACACAAGCCCCTCCTCAAGTTTGACGTTCCGTCCAACTCCTCTTGTCCTGTCTTCCTCTTCTTTTCCAGTTTCTCATATCTCCTCGGTTGCGTCCGGATGTCTGCTCAAAAAATCTGCCCCTACGTTGTTCTTCCCAGGTATGTATTCTATGTGAAAGGAATATGGCTGCAACAGGAGTGACCATCTCATAAGCCGGGCATTAAGGTTCTTCGACGCTGCAAGAAATATCAACGGTTGGTGATCACACTGCACCGTGAACTTTTTCCCGTATAAATATGGTTGAAACTTCTGCACAGCCCATATTAGCGACAGACATTCTCGTTCGATGGTAGAGTAGTTCTGTTCAGCAGGGTTCAATTTCCTACTAGCATATGCGATGGGGAATAGAGTTGCAGAAGGTCTATCACTAGGCTGCAGGAGAGTGGCTCCTATCCCTATATTGCTAGCATCTGTTCGCAGCGTAAAGTTCAGAGTTAAGTCAGGCAGTCGCAGAATTGGCCTAGCTGTGAGTTTCTCCTTCAGCAGCGTGTAGGCATTTTCGCACTCCGCTGTCCAGGTTACTTTGTCCGGGTTCCCATTCTTGGTTAATGCGGTCAATGGCGCACTCAGGGTATTAAAATCTTTAATATATCTCTGGTAGAAGCCACATAGAGACACAAATGACCTTACATCCTTTTTAGTCTGGGGTCGTGGGGCCCGCTGTAACTTCTCAATATTACGCGCATCTGGGAACATGCATCCATGCGAGATAGTGTGTCCCAGGAATTCTAGTTGCTCGCAGGCAATTTGACATTTTGTAGGGCGAGCGGTGAGTCCTGTTTCTCTAAGTCTTTCGAAGAGTAGGGAAACTGCGTCCAGGTGCTCCTCAAAGGTGTTCGTGGCAATAAGTATGTCGTCCATGAAATTACTTATCCCAGGGTGGTTCAGGGGTTCCAGTAGCTTCCTCATCATACGAGTAAAGACGCTTGGGGCGTTGCTTAGCCCAAATGGCAATACATTAAACTCGTAATGGCCTTCAGAAGTACTAAATGCTAACATATGTCGAATTTCCTCTTTTACCGGGATCTGGTAGTACCCTTTGCTAAGGTCTATCTTCGAAAAGTATCGTGCTCTACTCAGCTTGGTGAAAAGCTGATTCTGATCCGGTAAGGGCTCCGCTTGAAATTCCGTTACAGCGTTGAGCCTTCGGTAGTCTATGCAGAGGCGATGTTCTCCTGTGGATTTTCTAAGCAACACTACACTCGCACTATAAGGCGACTCTGATTTTGAGATAATATTTTCCTTAAGCAGGTACTCGATTTCCTCACTCAATGCCTTTGCTTTAGCATAAGGAACAGGATAGTTCTTAACTCGTACCGGGGCGAGGTCTGTTAGCTTCATATCAAATTCTATCAGGTTGGTCATGCCAGGTTTATCCGTGAGTGTACTAGGGTGTTTTCTCAACAACTGTTGAACCCGTGCCTGCTGATCCTCCGTTAAAGTTGAACTAATCTGAACATCTTGATGAGTTTCGCACTGACGAAGAGGGTATTCACAGGAGGTCAGGGGTTCTGCCTCAGTTTCCGTCGCAATAGCCAGTGTCAGGAAATGTGCTGGTTCTGCACCTGGTCTTTCATAATATCGCTTCAGCAGGTTTATGTGGTAAATTTTCTGCTTCCCCTTTATGGCAATCTTGTAATTGGTGCGCGACATTTTCTCAACAATTTTATATGGACCTCTCCACCCGATTTGCAATTTATTATTGCTACTGGGCAGGAGTAATAATACCTGTTCTCCTACTTCTAGCTCCCTATCCTTCGCAGTGCGGTTGTAGTAACGCGCATGTTTACGACGGGCACGGCGTACATTTTCCTTTGCCAGTTCCCATCCTGTTTTAAGGCGTTGGGTCAACTCCTTCACGTATTGGGATGCAGAGGTGACCGTCTCATCAGCTTTATCATCTGTCCAAGTACGTAACAGTGCCTCTAAAGGTCCTTTTATAGGTCTACCAAACAGCAATGTGGCAGGAGGCATCCCAGTAGAATTGTGGGGTACTTCGCGGTAAGCAAATAGTGCTGCGGGTAAGTATTGATCCCAGCTCTCTGGTTTTTCCTGCGCAAGTTTCCGAAGGATGGAAATAAGGGTCCCGTTAAACCGCTCCACCTGGCCATTTGCCTGGGGGTGGTAGGGAGAGGTGTGGATATGTCGGGCCTGAAATATCCTAAACACTTCCTCGGTGAGTTTTCCTCGGAATTGGGAACCATTATCTGTCAGGATCTGTGACGGAAACCCTAGCCGAGTAAATATGGTGAGCAGAGCCTCAGCAACATGCTTAGAATCACAGGCGGGCATAGCAATTGCCTCTGCCCACATGGAGCAACAATCCACTAACGTGAGTATATAACTGTTTCTCTTTTTGCTACGAGTAAGTGGACCCACAATATCCACCGCTACTCGTTCGAAGGGTGTGCCCAAGATTGGCATTTCTCCCAGAGTGGCTGGGGCCGTCCAGTGTTTCGGCGCTGTCCTCTGGCACTGCGGGCATGATTTCACATATCTCTGGATATCGGCGTTGATACCTGGCCAATAATAATGACATGAAATACGCTGAATCGTGGCACTTATGCCCATGTGGCCACTAAACGGAAGGGCATGGCCCATTTCTAGGACCTGGGCTCGGTATGCTGATGGAACCACAAGTTGCCCATGTTCCTGTCCTCCATTTCCTGCTTTCCGATGCAACAGCCCATTTTTTCTTGTAGAAGTCTCCCTTTTGGAGAGGAGTGTGCGCTCTCGGTAGTTTTTTGTAGCAGGGTGCTAGAGATTGATCCTCCGTTTGTGCCTTTTTTAATTCCTCAGGAAGGATGTTGGGTGGGGATTCCAACTCCGTATTCCGTTTGGCCTGTCCTCTAGTGGTGACAGCCGCCACAACCAGAGGGTGAATGGGTTCTCCCAAGAACACATACCTACACCCTAAGATCAAGGGATAAATAGGGTCGTCCAAGATCGCTGCACGGATTTCCCCAGTCACATATTTTGATTTGACCTTAATCTTGGCTATGGCCAAACGCATAGGTGCTGCACTTTTAGTAGGTCCTTGTATTTCTATAGTGTCTTCTGTCATCTGGTCAGGCTTGACTAGGGATGCACAGACAACTGCGTCGAATGCAAGGCCTGTATCATAAAGGCAGGTCACCTCTTGGTCATTTACGAGGACTGTCTCAACGACCGGGGGATGTCGGGGTTTGTCCAGAGGTTCTTCCGGTCCATTTCCCCTTGCGGCACTTTTACGTAAGCAGGCAGCATGATGAGGTGGGTTTTTCCGGTTGCACTCCTGCGTATTGTGGGTGATGGTTCTACAGTGCTTACACCATTTTTCCCCTTGCCTCTGCTGCTGGAAATTAGATCTCTGAGTAGTCTTGTAGTCTGGCTTGTCATGCTTTTTGCAGTTAGTATACGGTGGTTTCACTTGGGGGTCCATGTGTGACTGAGCTGTCTGTCTAGGTACGTAATCTGGTTGTTTCCGTCTGGGTGGTGGATTCTCTGATAGTGCTGCCTGATATCGTTCCGCTAACTGGACTATGGATTCTAAAGTGCTGGCCCCATTCTCTGTCAGGAATCTTCTCATGTCGGAAGTCATGGTGTCCTTCAGTTGTTCGATCATGACCATTTCCTTCAGGCCTTCCCAATCATGAGTAAAATTCCCTAGGGCACCCCACTTCTCCACGTAGGAATCCAGTCTCGCAGCAAACTGAGCAAAGTTCTCTCCGACTTCCCTCCTAGAGTTACGGAACCTCTTCCTATAGGCGTCAGCATGTAGCTCATAACGAACCAATAGTGCCTTTTTCAAAGAGTCGTAGTCATCCTGTAAACCTGGAGGAAGCTTGCTATACACGTCATAAGCAGTTCCTCTAAGCCCTTGCGACAGTTTCAGGTTCCATTTGCTCTTCTCCAAACCAAACGTGGTGGCAAACTTCTCAAATTTGTCGAGATACCTATCGATCGAGTCGGCTTGTTCCGAGAAAGCTTCAAATGGAAACGTCAAAGGTCCCAAAGTTGACATGAGTGAGGATGGCAAAGGTCCGGTGCCCCCTGCGTGCAAGGAAGGCATATCATCTGACCGTGGCGATAGGTTGCCTGAGGAGGTAGATGCGGTCGCACCGGCTACTGGTTCAACTCTTTGAGCTTGTCCCTGCATCTCTAACTGCTTCATCTTCAATGCATGCTCGCGTTCATCTCTCTCGCTTCTTTCTCTAGCGTCTACAGCTTTTATCCTCTCATCTATTTCTGCTAACTTTATTCGCTCTTCTCTTTCAGCTTTCGCTGTTTCGAGCGTAATACTTATCAGTCTCGACACTGACATAATTTGCAAGGTCCACCCCACTATAACCTAGATCTCGACCGGCCTCCCCTAGTGCTGCCTTAAGCTTAACTATTTCAGCCATCTTTTGCAGTTAAAGTCCACACTGAGTAAGCTAGTGCTACCTTCCAATAGTATTTCTAGCAACAAGTAAATACTAATTATTTATCCGACTGCTGTAGAATGAAATTACTACAGTTATGGAGACTTAAGGTCTGTAATTCAATGAAATACAAAATCAAGAACTAACTTAATTAAACACAACATATATAAAGGGATTCACCAATCAATGCCTGAATTTCTAGAAAAAATGTTTTCTGTCTTTCTAGAGCTCACTGTGTGAAAATACATGTGTTAAAATGGTATACTGTAATGACTGAATGGATGATACTATCCCAGAGGTATGATAAAATACATAAGTTCAAATCCCGGACCGAGACACCAGTGTCACGTAGCGTTTAAAGGATAAGAGAATTATTTAGAGGAAATAATAGATCTGATGTGGAAGATTTGGCTCAAGGAATCCCTGCTGGGTTTTCCCACTTCCGAAGGGTGACGAAGAGGGTAAATTCTCCTAACTCGACAGGTCTGGAAAAGATTGTAAGGAGATATTTGGTCTCTCGCTACCGTCGTCCCCTTCTCAGTTATCTATTATTATTATTCTTTAAATTATATTATATTTTACGAGCCCCCCCTCCCTTATAAAGGAAGATAAACATAGACAATATTCAACATCTAATGGAAGGAACAAAGCGTGGGGTACAGTATATACACCCAATTGGTTTATTGCAATAAAGTGAATAGATGGTGAATGATAGTATTGTCGATGGAATTAGTGTCTGCTGTATGTATTATGTGTCTCACAATTCACGTGTTTTTCATCATGGATGACTAAACTTTGTGGCATTGATTAGGTGAGTTTCCTTTGTCGTGGACTTAGCTTTTCAGCCCCCCGGCTGATAGTGAAGTGTGGTTAGTTCTCCGGTCTCCTGACGTTGCCCCGGTAGGTCTTGAATGGTTCGGATTTGCCTTCTCTGTGCTCGACTCCGTATTCTGCGCTGAGATTGGACTGTCGTGCAAGGCTCCACCATAGACTGAAGACAAATACGACGGCTTCATTAATTTTCTAGCTTTAGAAAGCAGTCTTTCCCTAAGCCGTCCCTCTGCCCGTCACCTCAGATTTTAGTCTCTAACATCATATGTCTAGAGTCTAATCTTGAATTCAAGTTTCTCCTGTCTGTCCTTTATTATATTTCTCTGCCCCAGTGGCAGTATTATAATTCTTTAGACTGATTTATCGTCAGCTTAACCCGATGAATTATTATAAATGTCAGTTAAACCCACCAAATTTATCATAGAAATGTCGGCAACAGTATTCTAGTTCTGTGCCTCTAGCCTAATCGTCATGTCATTATGATGAATTTAACAAATAATTGGACATCCGTGTTTTTAGAATTGTCTGACAACATTATCACACACTTCATGTCTGGTCGCCTCGTCATATAATTTATAATGAATATATGTCACGGTCTGTCAACATTATCGTTAATATTAATTTCCGTTAGTCTAAACGTCGGGTCGAAATTAATCAAATAATATGGAAATTAATAGCTATATATATATATATTCCCGTTATACATTATTATGAACATGTACATATCCCGTGGGATCATAAAATATACCCGATCACATGTGGCTGGATGTGATCGTAAAACAAAAATATGAATAAAGTAAACATACCAATCTTGCGTCGATTTTGCAAGGTACTACACATTTCATCACATTATATTCTAGCGAGATTTCACTTACCTACTCAAAGATGGACGCTAACCCGCAATTAGACACGTGGCTTCAGTGCTTTTAATGCGAGAATTCGCCGATAATTGGGTTAGACCTAGCTGTCTCAAGGGTTCCGGGCAAGTGAAGATTGCTTGTGTTGCCGCCTTTTTAGCGGGTCATTTCCGCTTGGACACGTGATCCATAGCGTGCATCATGTGACATTAGCGTCAAATAAACGCTCCAATCAATAGCGTTAAAAGTCACGTGGGGTCTTCCTAAAGTGGCATAAACTGGTTTTATCAGCTTAAGCAGTCTTAAATTAAAACAGGTTCCTAGCTACCGAGGTCATTGGTCAACAATGACGTCGTATCTAAAAATAGCGAGGAGAAAATACTGAATACTAGGAGAATTTCCGCAAGTGACACTTCCCGGGACTTTGCGATCATGCATTGAGGATGAGAAAAAAAACGATGTCCGTAAATAATAAAAAAAATGAAGAGAAGATTGGGCAAGTTGTCACAATGCTCATCAATACAAACCTTGATATCTTAAATGATGGCCGTCAGACTAGACTGGCGAATAAACCAGGGGATACTGATGGTGTTATTGATCTGGCCTTCATCTCTAGTGCTGCTGCTACCATCATGCTTTGGGATGTATTAGGGTCACATGACTGTGATAACGTACCCTGTATTGTATTCATTGCAAAGAGAAAGACCACCAGACACAGAAAACTGAAACAAGCCTTCAAGTATCTTCCAGCCCTTCCAGATCAAATCAGCCCTATACATACTCTGCAGCAAAACGCCAGACAATGAACAGCTAGGAAGCATTTCGTCCAACAACCCTTGTGGAATGAGACAGTTGAGGAAGCTGGGTTGAGAAGGAAATGGCAACCAAGGAATGGCAGAAAATATGCAAGAGAGATTTGAGAAATGATATTCTGGTTGAAGAGAAGAGAATTAAAAAAAACAAGCCATCAGTAGATTTCAAATCTCGCCAGACATAAGCCTGAAGACAGACAAAGAGAAAAGTCGAGCATGTTTTGATCAATATATGTCCCAATCAGATAAATGCGACAAAGTTAATGGTAAAAAAATTAAGGACCTTGTTATGGAAAATGACATTAGAGGTGAGATATATTTCGACCTCATATCTGAAGAGGACATTATGTACACTTTGAAAACCAGCAGAAACACAGCCCTGGGTCCTGATGGCGTACAATACCAACACATAAAACAATTGGACGACACAGGTATTATGAATGTAGTTAGGGATTTTAAAATTAGCATACAGAATGCTGAGGTTCCTGAAGACTGGCTAGGTAGCTACTTACGGCACTTCCTAAACCTGGTAAAAACCCCACATTGCTTAACAGCTATAAAATCATCACATTACAGAATGTCTACAGCAAATTACTTGAGAAGATAGTGGCGAGACAATTAATGAACCACCTTGAAAATGCACATCATCCTCCCTGATACCCTGGGCAGTTATAGACCAATGAAAGTAACAAGGGGTAATGCTGGAACATTTTTGTATGATGTATGTGAGGGTTTCCAGCATAAACAAGAAATGGTAGCTGTGGCAATTGACCTAGAGGATGCATACAACAATATGGACTTTGCTACCTAACAAGGTGGATAGCAGCTGCCTTAACTTAGAGATCAGTTGCATTTCATTTGGGAACATGGACATCAGAACCAATGCACATTTGCCTGGGACTACCCCAGGATTCTCCATTGTTACCTGTGCTTTTTAACATCTATACAGCAAAAGTAGCTGCAATTCAACCAACAGGTCTGGGAGGAACATTAACTTTTGCCGATGATGTACTTATTTACCGGACTGGCTCAGACAGACAAGAAATGGTCAGAAGCTTACATGAAAGTCTTCAGGCAGTTTCTGAATGGTGTGAGGAAACCTGGTATAATCTATTCTAGAATCCTAGAGCAGAGACTCAGACGCCTAGCTGAGCTACAACTGGATAAGGTCCAGTGAGGATTCCGACCAAACCGAAGTACTCAAGACCTAATCTTCACACTCAGACAGCTGAGTGAAAGGGCTCTTGAGTGAGATCCATCTCTGTTTCATAGATCCGGAAAAAGCGTTTGGCACGGTCCCCTGGAGCAAACTTTGGGAGTGTTTGGCAAGGAAGAACATTCCAGCACCTCTGATTCATACTATACATAGCCTCTACAAGTCTTGCAGAAATTATGAGAGGACAGCAAACCTTAAGTCAGAAAAGCTCAGGACTACCACTGGTTTAAGACAAGGTGATATCCTGTCACCTTATCTTTTCATACTCCTCATGGATGATGTCATCAGGGCATGTAAGGAGAGAAGAAGAAAGTATTCAGTGGGGTACTGGAAGATGAGACAGGTCTGTATTTATTTCAGAGCTGGCATTTGCTGATGATGTTGCCCTGATTGCTAAATTAGAGGCACATCTCCAATCCAACCTGCAAGTCTGGATGGAAGCGCTGGAGAAGAAAGGAATGGTCATAAGCAGCTGTAAAACAAAAACCATGGCGATATCATGAGAAGAAAGAAGGCATCAGATTGAGCTGGGAGAACAGGTCCTGGGGCAGGTTAACTACTTTAAATACCTTGGAGCTGTTATAGACTGGAAGGGAGGCATCAAAGAAGAGTTGGCAACTCAAAAAGCAGCAGCTGGGAGAATTTTTCAAGCCATAAATTGAGGATTCCTCAGCAAAAGAGAAGTTGGTAAGAAAACGAAGATGGCTGTATACCGCTCCACCTATGTCCCAGTCTTGACATATGGATGTGAGTCATAGGCAATGACTACAACCCACAAAAGCCAAATCCAAACCTCAGAAAAGAGGTACTTGAGTAGGTATTACAAAGTACCGCCTCACCTCGGTAGAAAAATTCTGACGGGCAAGCGAGGCCCAGTTTGCGCCCTTTTCAACGTCGCTCTGCCTAGTAATTAATTTGGCTTTTCTAAATAAAAATTATATCTTCTGGTTCCTTGATCTTTCTTCTTTCATAATATGTCAATTATAACTTTCTGCATATCATTGAAATTGAGTGAGACATCAAAATAAAACACCATTAAAACCGTTCTTGCGGTGCACTGGCTGACCAGCGCTCAAGAGAGCGAAATTCCCTGAAAAGACCCCACCTCATTCAAAGCAGCAGCGCTAGGTCCTCAAAAATGCTACATTCATACGGTTTTCACCAATGAAAAGAGCGGAAACTGAGGTTTACATACATGTAACACAAGTCACAGATTTCTTATAGGAAGACACAGTAAATTTGAAGTGAATGAGAAAGTTTAAATTTTAATACACATCTGAGAGGCCTACCTACACATGTGTTACACCAAATGAACGAGCAACCATTCTACTAAAATCTTATTAAAAATTTAAACATCAGAGTTATTTGAGGAAAGAGTGAACGAACGTTAAAAGAGAACACCTCCTACCTTTCTCGGCGTGTAAACGCAATGGCGGCTGCTCCAATTGACAATCCCGGTGATGTTGGACCGGCTGTACAGGACACCGCATGAAATGACTCAGGGGCTGAATTGAAAGTTTCACCAATGGAAGTCGACCCAATATGTGGTCTGAGTAAGTTTTGAACTTTGTTTTATTTCTATTCGTTTCAGACTTATTCTGTTTATTTGCAATATAGCAATGGCAAGTGACAGAGGGGAGATGTATTAGTAGAAGAACAGCCAAATGTGACTGCTCGATTCACAAATTTAGACAAAGTTTTTCATTTTTTTAAGCAATTGGACGGGGAGGTATTGTTATTAATGTACCTATTGGATTGTTTTATTGGACCATCACCATTTTCTAAACATTTGGTATCACATTTAAGGTCTAACAGCTTGTGAAGTCGCTGAACTCATTTCCATAGATCATTCTTATTCTCGTTATGGATGTCAAAGGTCATGTTTAGATTTTAGCCTGCTAGTGTTACACATTTGTGAACATTAATAAAATATTAAAAAATTGCCTCTCTCGCTTAATTAACCTTTTTTTTTTCTCCTCAATATATTTCAGGGGACTATCATTATGATGCATTGCGAGCATATTGTTCAGTGACGGGAAGAGGCAGACGTCCAGCTCTGCCATCGATTTCTACTGTGACAGACTATTGAAGGACTCGGGGGGAAAATGCAACATGGGAGCTAGTACGTCTTGTGTCAAGTTTATAAATCATATTGTTTCCTCGCATCATTCTCTGATTTTAAAAATCAGTAGGCTCCTATGTAGTTGAAGCTTTCCTAGAAGCCTCTACAGGTTTTTAGTTGATTTTACAATTACAAACATAAATACAGAAATGAATAATCTATGTAAAAGAGAGACTTACAATCTACTGTATAATTAATATAATGATTTAAATGGTAAATGCAGTAAAACTAATGCTGCAATAAATACTTGATGATTAACAAAGGGAAGGAAGAAAATGATTTGGACGACATTTCTTGTATTAATAATAAAATAACACAATCACGCAATCTGTCCTCTTCCCATCCCTCTGATAAATGTACTGATAACTGGTTTAAATTGTGGTCCATTGGTGGAGTAGGAACTGGCCATCACTGATAACGATTACTTGTGGTTTATGGGCAATGTTCAAGAAGAAGACAAATGTTCTGTTATCATAGGTGCGCTGATAAAAGCGATCAGCTACGTCAGGCTTACAGGTGGCCGACCAAAGGTGTGTGGGTGTGTAGATGACAATGGACGTGAATGCCATGCATGACAAGATCAAGTCAATCAAATTTACACACATCAAAGCACATGTAGAAGTCAGGAACTGGGGTAACTCCAATGAACGTTCTACATTATTTATTACTACAAAGTTACGAGGACATCACTAACAGTACACCGTCACAAGTAATAGTTCACAATCAATTATGACACCTCAGGCAAACATCAAATCCGTAGGTAGTTAAGTGCATAGTATAACAATCCAAGCACAACGGCTGCATAGGTACGGCAGCTTATAATCATCAGTCTCATGGCCAAATTATCCATACAAAAGGGGAACTGCATATGTCGCAGTATACAAAATAACTATGTCGTCTAAATCAACGTGCCCCTAGGCCTGGGTTAATATAAACTCATAGGAGAAAACACATTCCCAGTACTGCTCTGTCGAAACTTCAAAAATATCCCCATCGAAGTAATGCATATATACTGGCCTATCCATGGCCTGAAAATTCACCAATAATGTACAATCTGCGGTATATGAAAAAATAAGCCTCATCTCCATGGTTTTTAGAAAATACTTTAGGAAAATCTCAAATATCCTTTCACCGCCAATAATAATATACTCTATCCATCAACACATTAACGAGATGGGGAAAATGGCCATCTCAGCGCTCTGCTCACAAAAAACTCCCCGAAAAATATCCCTGCTCAAACACAGCTCAGTGAACGCGAGAGACCATCGCTCACTCAAAAATCATCCCAGCGCAAATTCAGCGCCTGAGCTGAATTTCGTTCACCCATGGTCTAGCTGTTCTGTATCCAGAACATTCGCGAAGATTCGCGATATTATTTTTAAAACACACAAACAGCTACTCAAGGAAGATAACAGCAATCCGGTCTGTATATACAATTATTTAAACGATTTAACTCCCCTAGACCAAAACACGACCTTAACATATTACACCGCCACCTGGGGAGAAAAAAAATGATATAATCATTTATTTTTTTTTGAAAAAAATACATCAGAGAAAAATATAGGGGTCGATAAATTACTAATCTCTACACATAAGGATTACACAATGTTAAGTCGTGATAACATAATGAACAAAAGAAGGATAGAAGTAAGTGTAAAGTACAAACAAAGTGAAGTATAGAAAAGTAAAGAGATAAACATACAAAGCACATCAACTTCAAAGGAATATCAAGTATATGAAGTATAGACTAGCCATAACATCATAAGTAAAAGGTGAGAAGAACGGATGAAATAGAAGAAGAATGAGCAGGAAAGAAAGAAAGCAATGCAATAAGAACAATGATATATTATGGTAAAACAATTACATTAAACAACACATTATGTAAATGAACACCATTATAGTACAATAGCATACATTACCAAAAACAAAGATAATAAATCAAAGAATAAGTAATTAGCTAGGATCTTAAAAAAATAAAACAAATAGCCTAATGTGCATAACAATCAAGTTAATACGCTCATGGAGTACAAATGATGAGCTCATAATGGACATCAAAATAAACAACACCGTTATACATAGCTATAGATGACGCACAATCAAGCGTCGGGTGAGGAAAAAATACATCACAACTTCAGAAAAAATATCGTACACAGTTACCCCTTGCGCACAATTATGCGCAAAGAAAAAACAAAGAAAAAAATTACAATGTCAGAGGGAAAAAAAAAACGTTCTCTCATGTCTTCATATTTTTCACAAAAAAAGTACAATATTGAAATGAATCGCAATGATTAATCAAGTAAAATTAGAATAATCATTACCATAGTAATACATTCATCATTTCAAACACAGTAGTATACGAACAATATAGTAATGCATTGCTGAGGATAGAGAGCAGTGGAGGACCCTGTCTGCTGATGCTTCCACCATGGCACCCCTACGACCCATGACAGGTTACGGGTTGAGATGATGATGATAGTAATGCAATGGTGCATAACAATGAACGAACATATTATCATAAAGAAGTTACATCATATACTAATATACATATACAATATCATCTCAAATAAGTTCTATATAAATGACAAATTCTAGTGATCCAGGAACATGATGTAAATACGAAGGCACCAAACATCCAGTGCCGCAACAAATGGTTCCACTGGAACAGCAATTCTTGCGAAAATTCCAACGGTAAACATCTCAAACATACTATAAAGCAGCTTGACTTTCATGGAGAAGCATATGCTGTGAAAAAACACAAATGAAAATCCCTGTTTGGTAAAGGTAAGATTTTATAATATACAACAGCTAATTCTACAGTAAACCTACCAACTGTGGCTGTGTAAACTCCCAGCCCTGTATGGAGATAATCAAACCTTCCTCCGTTACACAAGAAAAGGTAACAGAGAAAGTAGTACAAACTAATTCAAAATCATGAATTAAACAGGGTCATAAAAATGTACTAACAGAGTGTTAATGTATACTAGAGTCGTGGGTATATAAATAACCCTGAAATCTAAAAGGAAATCTAAAAAATGAGAGTCAAATAGAATCATGTGGGCATCGAGACAATATGTCTCCCATCACATTATTCGAACCAGGAATAGCTCGTACAGCAAAGTGAAAAGGCTGTAGAGCAATAGCATAACAAGTGGATCTTGAGCTCTTCAAGTCCTTAATCTGTATAGCTGTGAGGGCTTTTTGGTCAGTTTCTACAGTGAAATATGCGCCCAGAAGGTATCTCTGGAGTTTAAGAATCGCCCAGACCATAGCTAATAATTCTCGGTCTAGTACAGAGTAATTCCGTTCTGCCACAGTCAGTTTCCTAGAGACATAGATCACTGGATGCAGAGTTTCAGAATACTCTTGCATCAATGCAGCCCCGATCCCTGTGGATGAGGCGTCACTGCGAAGAATAAAAGTCTTATTTGCAGTGGGTAGTCTTAAGATTGGATGAGAGGAAAATAGTGTCTTAATCTTGTCTAATTAGGATTGGCATTCTGGGGACCAGTGTACTATATTAGGCGACCCTTTCTTCAATAGGGTTGAGAGAGGTGCAGTGATTGACGATAGGTTTGGAATAAATCTCCCATAGAATTGGATTAAACCTAGGAGACTACGGACTTGCTTCTTTGTCTTAGGAGTAGTGATGTTAAGAATTTTAGAAGTATTGTGGTCCTCCATCCGCAAGAGACCATAACCAACCCGGTGACCCAAGAAAGAAATGTCATTAAACCCAACATAGGCTTTAGGCGGTTTGGCCATCAAATTATGAGAGTGTAGAGTAGACAGAAGTTCAGAAAGACCTTGAAAGTGCTCTTCCCAAGAATCACTAAAAAGGCAAATATCATCCAAGTACACAATAACATCTGGACGATGTGAGAGGATACGACGCATCATGCGTACAAAAGTAGCTGGGGCATTCATGAGGCCGAAAGGCATGAAGTTCCATTGGAACAAACCCCAAGGTGTTGAAAAAGCAGTAAGAGGTTTGGCGCGTTCAGCAAGAAAGCTAAAGAAACCCATAAGGTACAGATATGTACTAACAATTAAGTTCGTACATGTAGCAAAGAAAACGCTAGTCTTTGCAGCAAAGAAGTTGCAATCAATGTGACTGGATGTAGATTCAGTCGTAGCGCTAAAATTAATGTGTGTATCAGACAAAATCAAAGGATCTTCTTCCATAATAGTAGTTAACGAAGAATCAGGGTTAGAGTTGTGACGTACTAAAGTATGTTGAACTGGGCTAAAAGAAGCACCAAAATTAGCATGATGAACAATTGTATCATCAATACTGCAAGATTGCACAAAATTAGCAGAATGTACTTGGTGAAAAGATTTTGGCATAGTGGCGGCAGTAAGATTATGTTGCCATTCCCAAGCAGCAATTTGTACCGGCGTACACACCTTTACACCATGTATCTGTCTGACAGTAAGGTCAGCGATAGGCGCTCTGAGCATACATGCGTGTATATAACCAGTGAACAAACGGTGTGGCAGTGTGGACTATCTTCTTCTTCTTTGATCCTTAACCACCAACCATCAAAGCAGTCAGTGGCCATCACGCCTAGTGGCATCTTGTAGGGCAACAACAAATTGATTCCACCTTGCACGGTTGGTGGCCATCCTTCGTACAGTGCCCCAACTCTGGTTCATTCTTTGGATCTCAGCCTCCACAGTCCTCCGCCAAGTTGTTTTTGGTCGGCCTCTCTTTCGCTTTCCTTCAGGGGTCCAAAGCATAGCTGTTCTTGTGATGGCATCGGGGTCTCTTCTGAGGACATGACCAACCCAGCTCCAGCGTCTAGTGTGGACTATGGCAGTCAGAAAACTTTCAAGTGTCCCACCAAATGTCACACATTTCACCATTTTACCTGTTGCGCAAGAAGGATGAACTAGAGACTGTCTAATCCCAACAGTTGTACATCCAGAATCAAAGAGAACTGAGACTGGATCATTATTCACAAAACCCTTATGTATAGTAAGAGACCCTTTTCCGTTATGCGCCGCTAAGGCAGGAAGAGCGGGTAGAGGATGACCGCAACTCATGGTAGTTATAGCTGTAAGTTGGAACAAAGTTGTGCACTCCGGGCACTGAGATGCTCTCTCAAAATTGAAAGCAGAGCAAGCAGTAGCATTAGAGACACTATTATTATTGTTACTTTGATTATTAACAACTTGGGACTCTTGTTGAGCAGAGTTAGCATGGCGATACGATCTATCATTTGGAGATCTACCGTCGTATTGCGATCTATCACGGCTATTATTTCTATTGGAAGCATTATTATTTGCTCTATTGAAATTATTGTTCTAATTTGAACCCTGGTTTGCATAGTTGCGATTGTCATTTTCCCTTTAATCAAAATTTCTATTAGATGGGCTTTGTTGTCTCCGAGAAAAATTATCATAAGGTTGATAACCTCTATTGTAGTTACCTCATCCAAAATTTCCATAATTATTGGGACAAAATTTTGAAGACCGTTAAATTGTCTCCAATTTCTTGAAGAAGGAGAATCACTATGTGATGGACCCCATTGGTTCTGTCTAAAATTTTGATTATCTCTCCTATCAAAAATGCGTTCAGCACTTTGAGATCTACGTCGCAAATTAGGACCATATGGTATTGCTGAAGCCATGGGTAAACCTTCTTCAACTTTAGAATTGCTAACTGTTGCATTTGGATGAGCCGTGACATATTGGCAACAGTATTGTTCCAGATTTTTCATGTTTGGAGGCTTTCGCTCGTGTAGAAAGGAAAGAAAAGACTTACTAACTGATGACATGACTTTGTTATGCAGCAATAAGTCCATAAGGGCTTCATATGTGTGTTCAGTCTTCGAAAGTTCAACCCAACGTGAAAACATAAGGCGAATATTTGATATAAAGTCTGAAAAATCTTTCCGTCTCTGGCAACAGAGTCTTAAAGCGCAGACGATAACCTTCTTCATCCAGTTGGTATTTTTTTAATAAGACCGCTCTGACAACATCATAGTTATTCTTGTCAGGACCTTCCAACATACTTATAGTATTGAAAGCTTCACCCTTAAATAGCTTAATAAGTTGTTCACAATATTGCGATTTGTCTATCTTATGAGATTCGCATGAAAGTTCAAATCTATTTAGATAGAATGAAATATCGTCACTGGCAGAGTTGAAAACAGGCAATTTAATATCATAAGGTTTAGTATTTGCCTTATTAGAAGTTATTTGATTGTTTGTCTCATTTTGTGTATTACCAACATTCACTACCTTTATTCTCTCCAGCTCTATAGACGACATCTTTTCCTCATGCAGTCTCATATTTTCTTCAGCTTGCATCTGCATCTGCAATTTTCTTTCCTCAGCCTCTAGTTTCTGTTTTTCAGCCTCCATTTGCATTTGGATTTTTCTATCTTCAGCTTCTCTTTTCTGTTTTTCCATCTCCATTTGAAATTTTCTCTCATCTGCCTGCATTTGCAATCTCATATTTTCAGCTTTTATTTTTTGTTTCTTTTCTTTAGCCTTCTGCGCCTTGGCATATTCAACAAGTGTTAAATCTTTTACTTCCTCATTAGTCATCCCAAGGGATCTCCCTTGCTCAATGAAATAATCTAAGCTAGACATTATGCTGTATTATATGAGATAAATAACTTATGTAAATATAGTACTTGAGAAACTCACTTTATCCCAACTCAGTGGGTGCCAAGTCCTTGCTCAAGAACTTGTATAATTACCTTAACTATTAATAATATAATCAACTACCTATATATCTATTGTGCATGACAAAATATATTGACAGTGTATGACAAAATAAAGAGTACAGACAAGAGTGACAAAGACAAAATATAGTGCACAAATGACCACGTTCTCAGGAATCAACTAAAGAAAGAAAGCAGAAATAAAGAAAAAAAATATTGCAAAGCTTGCATTGACAGCTGCGAATAATGTAACAATACAAATGACAACACAGTGTATAAACAAAAAATGTGTATAGAAATAAGCAATAGAAAGGGGAGAAAACACTCACAAACAAATTAATCAAGAACTAAAGAACAGAGAAAAAATAACGAAAACAACACTAAGACATCTCGTCACACCTAAACAATAATAAAGATGACTAAATTCGGCGTAAACAGAGTATGCCCAGAATTATGTCATGGGATCTTTTACGAACGAACTTAGACACACAGTCCCTATAGAATGCTTTCGTAGGCCCTCGGTGAAGTGGGATATCCTACGAAAGTCTCCGCCCAACCTGCCCGCTGAAATATGACCCATATAACATATAAACAAGGATACAATAGTGTAAGTTTTGAGGAAGGCTTAATCAACTACACAGAGGCACAGTTTACAAAAAACAAACAGCCACTTATCTTTCAAAATGAAAAAATCCCGGCCTCCACAACAGCAACAACGATGAACATAGCTAATCCCATGTGAAGAAGTCCAAAGGTGATCAACACTGGAACTCTGAGGTAACGGCTGCTTTCAAACGCTACTCCAAACATCGGGTGCTGACATCATAAGTTGACCCACAAGAAGGAGTACAGGAACACTGGAACTCTTGAAAATCATATATGACGTCATGAACTTGTAAGATAATATCCTTCATTCGATGATAACACCCCAAAATGCTGGCTCACCACTGATAAATGTATTGATAACTGGTTTAAATTGTGATCCACTGGTGGAGTAGGAACTGGCCATCACTGATAACGATTACTTGTGGTTTATGGGCAATGTTCAAGAAGAAGATAAATGTTCTGTTATCATAGGTGCACTGATAAAAGCGATCAGCTACGTACGTCGGGCTTACAGGTGGCCGACCAAAGGTGTGTGGGTGTGTAGATGACAATGGACGCGAATGCCGTGCATGACAAGATCAAGTCAATCAAATTTACACACATCAAAGCACATGTAGAAGTCAGGAACTGGGGTAACTCCAATGAGCGTTCTACATTATTTATTACTACAAAGTTACGAGGACATCACTAACAGTACACCGTCACAAGTAATAGTTCACAATCAATTATGACACCTCAGGCAAACATCAAATCCGTAGGTAGTTAAGTGCATAGTATAACAATCCAAGCACAACGGCTGCATAGGTACGGCAGCTTATAATCATCAATCTCATGGCCAAATTATCCATACAAAAGGGGAACTGCATATGTCGCAGTATACAAAATAACTATGTCGTCTAAATCAACGTGCCCCTAGGCCTGGGTTAATATAAACTCATGGGAGAAAACACATTCCCAGTACTGCTCTGTCAAAACTTCAAAAATATCCCCATCGAAGTTATGCATATGTACTGGCCTATCCACGGCCTGAAAATTCACCAATAATGTACGTTCTGCGGTACATGAAAAAAATAAGCCTCATCTCCATGGCTTTTAGAAAATACTTTAGGAAAATCTCAAATATCCTTTCACCGCCAATAATAATATACTCTATCCATCAACAATCAACACATTAACGAGATGGGGAAAACGGCCATCTCGGCACTCTGTTAACAAAAAACTCCCCAAAAAATATCCCTGCTCAAACACAGCTCAGTGAGCGCGAGAGACCATCGCTCACTCAAAAATCATCCCAGCGCAAATTCAGCGCCTGAGCTGAATTTCGTTCACCCACGTTCTAGCTGTTCTGTATCGCGAAGATTTGCGATATTATTTTTAAAACATACAAGCAGCTACTCAAGGGAAATAACAACAATCCGGTCTGTATATACAAGTATTTAAATGATTTAACTCCCCTAGACCAAAACACGACCTTAACACCCTCCCAACCAATTTCTCTCAGGTGACCTCTTGGTTTCTGACTGTGCTACCCGAACAGAATGTGATTAAAGGACAGCTACAGTCCAGGTGCCAGATGTCAGTACAACAAGCCAGGGCCCTGAGAGGAGATGCACTTGAGGACTTTCTGAACACACAATTATCTTTTGATGTAATACCAGAGCCACTTACAAAACTTGGTCTAACAAGGACAATTCTCCTTCACAAGAAGCCTCATTAATTTTTTTTTACAGGAAAAAGATAATTTGTCGAATGTTGTGATAGCTTTAAATTCCTTCCTCATAAAGGAAAGCTTGCCAGCAACTTTTGTATATAAATAGGTACAAAAACTGGGTGATCTTGACCTTTGTGAGTCTCAGATAAGAAATAAGGTCATTGGGATTTGTAGTAAACATGAAAAGCTTAAAAAGGGAAAGGGAGATATCCTAGAAAGCTTTCTTAATATGTGTTTGGCGGTGAGATAGCAGAGGAAGTGCAGAAAGTACTTGACAGAAAGTCCACTGACAAATTTAGTTGGAGAGAGGCTTTTCGGAGACTTAGACTACGATATGTTAAGGAGGAGAAATGCCTCAACCCACCACAGATCCACAATTAGCATGTGGAAACACAACCAGGCAGCCAAGTGGTTGGGGAAACAAAAGGGTGAGGAGAAAACAAGGATCATGATAGCTGCCACAAAGAATGCATCGTTATTAAGAAAGAAACACAAGGAGTCAGAGAGGTTAGTTAGGGAGAAGATAAAGGAGAAATTAAAAGAAAATGATCGACAAAAGAAGGCAAAGGTGGATACTCTGTTCAAGAAAGGCAGTGCCAACGATCTCAAGATGCAGATGAGGTACAGAAAAAAGTTTCTTGGAGAAAAAGCATCTTTTCCTCTCTGGTTCAGTGAGGATACTGTATTCAACCCTTTTGCAAGATATTAATGAAGATTTAACTTCACCACCACCTCAGAAGTCACGAAATGATGTTACTGACCGCAAGTGATAGTGAGTTGGACATGGACTAATATGTAATGTTTCTTTTTTTTCTTTCTAAAAATCAAATTTTGAGCAGTAAAGGTTGTTTCAATCAAGAAAATAACCATTAATTTGAATTGTAGAACTCAAATTACATAAATATGGATGTTTTCAGCTCTATAGCTGCAATATTTATGATTTTATGACAAAATTAGAAATTTCATGAGATTTTTCTTCCAAACTGCAAATTTAGCCTTTGATCGGTGTTCACATAATGCAGTTTTATAGTATTCAGTATTTCATGTGGCTAAAAAAAATTAAGCTTCAAGTATATAATGCTCTCTTTAAGCTCAAGAAATCTCATAGCTTTCCTATGTATAGTTTTTGATTTATGAGTTCATGAAAATACATATTTGCACTTTGCAAGCACAACAATGAGACTTGAAATTGTATTTTTTGTCAATTTTGATGGACCAAAATTCATTTAATTGATTAGTTGTACTTCCCATGTTTCTTTTCTGCAATAAGAACTTGTATGACTTTGCAAAAAAAAGCATTATTGACTTGGTGAGAATTTGTTGACTGTAGAAATGATTGTACAAAGTCAGGCAATTTGTTCAGTGCGAAGATGTTGAAAAAATGTTTTAAGTCCCCACAATTTTGAAATGCTGTAACTCGGTTGTTTAATGTCCGATTATAAAAATCTAAAAAGGAAATTCCATGCCTTGAAGAGATCTATTAAGATCTATAAACAAAGACACTACAAACAAAATGAAAAAATCACTTTGTGTTACCTTATTTGAGGGAGGTAGTTGAAGTAACAAGAAGAGACATGGTCCGCAACCAGACGATACGACAAGGCCTAAAATCCCACCCCCTGCAGACCCAAGTGTGGCGTAGTGTTTAGAAGGATAAGAAACTTATAGTAGATAGAGATAATAGATATAAATTAAGTGAAGCTTTTCCAGAGTCACCCTGAGGAAGATTTAGCTCAAGAAGTCCTGTTGGGGTCCTCCACCGGCTGAAGGGAGACAAAGAGTGTAAATTCTCCTAACTAGACAAGGTCTGGAAAAGTTTGTAAGGAGATATTTGGTCTCTCGCTACCGTAGTCCCCTTCTCAGTTATCTATTATTATTATTATCCTTAATTATTACTGAGATTATATTTTATGAGGCCCCCCCATAAAGGAAGATATGTAACATCTGTTACAGACATGTTACAGAAGATATGTTACAGACAATATGTAACATCTAATAGAATGAACAAGACATGTGGTACATTATATACACCCAATTGGTAAATTAAAATGAATGGATGGTGAATGATGGTATTGTCGATGGAAATTGTGTGTATGCTGTATGTGATATACGTCTCACAATTCAAGTATTTTCCTTATCTACTGGCTCGGCTAAGACATTGATATGATGAGTTCCCTTTGAAACAGGGATAGTGAAGCGTGGTTTGTTGTCCTGTCTCCTTATGACGTTGCATTGGGCATGTCTCGAATGGTTCGGATCTGCCTTCACTGTGCTTGGCTCCATATTCTTCTCTGAGATTGGACTATCGTGCAAGGCTCCCTCATAGAGTGAAGACAAATATGGCTTCATTAATTTCCTAGCTTGAGGAAGCCGTCTTTCCCTAAGCCGTCCGTCTGCCAGTCATATCAGATTTTAGTCTCTAACATCATATGTCCTGATCATATGACCTGAAGCATGCCTCATGTGCCTTTGGCGTCTGATACACGCTCCTATCAATAACGATAAAAATCACATGGGGGGGTTCCCTAAAGTGGGTTTAACTAGTTCTATCTAAGTCAAGTAGTGTGCCCTAATTCAAACCCAGTTTCAGGCCACTGAGGTTAGGTCTAGAATGACATCATTAATCTAAAAATAGTACTAGACGCTAGGAGAATATTTACCATCGAGCGAAACTTTCTGCGTATTTTTACCGGCTTTTCGATCACGCATTGAAGATGAATAAAAAAAATAATGTCTTGTAAATTAAATGAAGAGAAGATTGGGCCAGTCATCACACCAAGTAGAACAGTCCCAACTAAGATGGTTTGGCCATTCTGCAGAATGGGAGAAGATCAGCTATCACAACAAGCATGGGAAACAAAGAGCCAGGGATCCAGACCCCCAGGACGACCCAGAGTTCGCTGGGAGGACAACATTAGACAATCTTTGAAGGACCGAGGACTAGATTGGAACCAGGCCAGGAGAAGACAGA
This sequence comes from Oreohelix idahoensis, assembly GCA_024509875.1. NCBI lineage: Eukaryota > Metazoa > Mollusca > Gastropoda > Stylommatophora > Oreohelicidae > Oreohelix > Oreohelix idahoensis. The sequence continues at coordinate 158,389 of JAMPIV010021366.1, forward strand.
TGATAGGATAGTCTGGCACTCTCTCTTCCAAACCTCTACACCTCACGGTAGAAGAGGAACGACTAAGTAACTAAGTAAGTAATTCTCTTTTCATTCCTAGGTTTTCTACATCCTCCTGTTTGTTTGCTTCTCTTTCCATTTCTGTGTATATCCACATCTCAGAAGCTTCAAATATTTCTTGCAATTGCTTGTTTTTTGTCCATGTTTCTACCCCATTCAATAATGAAGAATATTTGTAATATTTGATGAATATTGATTTTAATTTGTAAGTTATTTGTTTAGATGTCTTCAAGTTATGTGTTATAAACCCTATATTGAATATGTGTTTAAAAACCCTGACAGTCTGTGTTTAGGATTCACTTTCTAATTAAACTGCAGATACAATATCACTGCCAGTGATTTAACTATTTATCCCCAACAGATACATGAAAGGCCAACCTGCCTTGGAATTCCATGAAACAATCTCCCTTTGACGTCAAAATTCAATTCTTCCTTCCAACACATTTGATTCTTTTGTAAGCCTGCACAACAATAATTGAAGAAACTCTCCATTGGGGAAACTGGAAATCTTAATGATCGTGCGCTGCTTACAACAATATGTCCTTGCACAGATCTGTGGTTGTATCTGTATCAAGCTCTCCAGGGCTTATATCATTTTTATTTTTATGTTTTTAAGGCCTGCTGATTTTCCTGTCTGTATCATATTTACTGCTTTCACTACTTCTGATCTCTTATTAATTTATCCCCATTTTTGTTTGCTGTTCTGCTGCCGCATTTCCCCATTACTCTTTCATTATATGTATTGTGTGTTCCAGCTTTCACATTGAGGTCTCCCATTACTACAATAAGATCATATCTAGGTTTGTCTTCCATTTCTTTTTGCAGTTGTTGATAAAATTCATTCTTGACCTCTTCGTCGCTGTCATTTGTTGGTGAGTAGCATTGTATTATTGTAATGTTGGTGAATCTCCCTCTCAGTCTTATTCTTATCAGTCTGTTGTTGATTGGTTTCCATTCCAGTAATGTCCTTTCTATTCTCTTCTGTAGAATAATGGCTACACCTTCATTGTGCTGTCCATCCTCTCTGCCAGAGTAAAATACTGTTTCTCCTGTTGCTGTTTTAACTTTTCCTGTCCCTGTCCATCTGCTCTCGCTTATTCCTAGAATGTGTAATCTATAGTTTCTCATTTCCGCTGTGACTTTCATGTTTTAATTTTCCCATCTTGTTCATTGTCCTGACATTCCAAAATCCTATTCCTGTTTCACATTTTGCAGTCAGGACATCTATTCTCGTGTCAGTGACTTACTTTCGGCTTTCACCATTGACAGTCATACGAGCCTCAGACTCCGGATGTCTGTTCCGCAGCAAAGTTTGTTCATTTGTTGTTGTTTCCGTAACTTCCTTTCTTTTACATAGACAGGGGTGTCAGCCCTATGCTAAAACCCCCATCCTGGAGGACCAGGGTGTCTGCTTTAGTCTGACCCCTGCCCACGCAAACCTGTCCAGCTTGGTAGAACCTTCTAGGAGTAAAACTCCAGCTGGCATAGCTCTGGGGGTAATCAGGGTACGCAAGCCGCCATACCTCAACCAAGTATTAACACCTGTAATGGCAGAAATTCACAAATTAACATGAGAACCACCAAATGGCTGGGACAGAAACTAGATAGACCACATGATGATTAATGGTAGATGGAGACATGCATTACAAGATGTGAAGCTAAGAAGAGGTGCAGATGTTGGAAGTGACCATCATTTCGTCGTAGCAAAACTGAAGGTGAAAAGCAGAACTGCTGGACCAACTATAACTACCACAGAAAAGGTTTGACATCAGCAAATTGAAGGACCCCCTTACCAGAAAAGCTATTTTGTCTGTCTGATATAAAGAAGCGATATCAATTTGCCAAAAGTCAGGAAAAGACATTGACTGATGATATAGACCAGAAATTCAACACCATTCCAACAATATTTAAGGAAAGCAGCAAATCATGCTTGGGATTCCAGGAAAGGAAGAAGCAAGACTGGATAACACCAGAAACATTAAAGACCATAACGATGAGAAAGGAAATGAAAAGAAAGAAAACAGAAGCAAAGTCCCCAGGTTAAAGCAACTATTGAACAGTACAGTCAGCTGGACAAGGAAGTTAATCGCTAAACCCGAGCCAACAAAATTAAGATTATATCAGAGCTGTGTTCTTTCTGTGCTTCTCTATGGTGCAGAATGCTGGAGAGTTACAGAGAAGGAAATGTCGAAATTGTCCTCTTTTCGCACAACCTGCCTTAGAAAAATTCTCTGAATCTTTTGGCCGAATACAATCACCAACCAAGATCTGCTTACATGGAGCAAGCAAGGGGACATGCACACCATCATAGCTGGCAGAAACTGGAGTTGGGTTGGCCATGTTCTCAGAAGAGACCCTGATGCCATCACAAGAACAGCTATGCTATGGACCCCTGAAGGAAAACGAAAGAGAGGCCAACCAAAAACAACTTGGCAGAGGACTGTTGAGGCTGAGAAACAAAGAATGAACCAGAGTCGGGGCACTGTACGAAGGATGGTCACCAACCGAATATGGTGGAATCATTTTGTTGCTGCTCTACAAGACGCCACCAGGCCTGATGGCCACTGACAGCTTTGACGGTCAGCGGCTAAGAATCAAAGATGAAGACTACTTCTGATCTGAGAATGTTTGGGTCTTTCTTAAAATCTGGTGATCGTTTTTTGCCGTGTTGTCCTTGATTGTTCTGTTACAAAATCTTCCCAACTGTTTAATATGTCTTTCTCATCAAGTAAGATAATAACAAATTTATTTTTCATACGACTCCCTCCAGGGCATGCCTTGAGTGTTTTAATACTTTATTTCTTCAAGCATATCCCTTAACATGGACTTAGCTTCTATGTCTTCTGTTTCCTTTCATTTTATTTCAGTTTTTTCTTGCCTACTTCATCTTCTTCTTCAAGTACCATGCCTAATGGCATTGTAGATCATGTCTCTCCACAACTTCCATTCTCCACTACAATTTATCAATTCTGCCGTTGACTTCTTTCCATGCCACAATGTCAAACTGTCCAGTATTTGCTCTCTTTGTCTTCCCCTATCTCTTATTCCTTCAATCTTACCTGTTGTTGCGATATATTCCACCCATGACTCACTCCCATATGTCAGAATTGGTTCTTGTTACGCTTATGTTCGTACACATCAGTGCATTCTCTAAGGGAAGGCATGGATGTGAACCGATGAGGTAACAACTAGATGCATTACTAGTAAACCACTCTATTATAAGTATTAGTGACGTCAGTTTTCAGTAAAAATTAGGTATGCACGTCTGCGGTAGACTTGTAACGCCCTCTTGTGGGCTGTGTACTTGGAGGTGTTCGGATGCAAGTGTGAGAGCTCGGATTGTGTTTGTAGAAGTCCACTGCATAAGTTACAGATTCTATGAAGAATATATTTCTATGTGTGCTTGTGATGGATGGATTGTAAAGGAAAGTATTTAGTACAATATTAAATGAGTTTTCGACAAATTTGATATGCAGTGATAATTCGTGGACATTATGACTTTTACTGGTGGTTATTCTGCCTACCGGGCATTGTATTTTATTCCTTGCTGATATGAAAATGCATGCCACCATTATTCATCAAAACTTGGAGCTCATCGTTTGTCCTGTGTAAAATAAATCTATATAAATGACTTTGAAGTGAACGTCCATTATTCGCGTTACACGTTGCAGTGTTCATATGTTCAAATCCTGAAAACGCCTTTAACATTTCTATATAACACTGGACTCTCTTTCTTACTTCCAGCGACAATGAATTGTTGCATAAAATATTCTTCATTTTATAGAATGCTGCTTTTGCCTGAGTTATTCTGCTCTTCACTTCTGAGACGCATCTACCATCCATTGTTATTAATGTGCCTACGTATTTGAATTTAGTGACTTGTTTAAAAAACTATTTCATTCACTTTGATAGTACATACTGGGGAAGCCCTTTTCTTTGAGATTACCATTACTTCTGGCTTTTTATTATTAAGGCTGAGGCCTTTATTTTCACTTTCTATCACAACTGTATCCACCATTGACTGCAGCACCTTTTTGTTTTTAAGATTGTATCATCAGCATATCTCAAGTTGTTTATATTATGTCTTGCCAAATGAAATTCCTGGCATGCCCTCTAGAGATCTCATTATATTTTCACTGTACAGATTGAACAGATCCAGTGACAGCACACATCCCTGCCTGACACCCTGTTTTACTTGCTGATACATTCCTATTTGTCTGCTAATTCTTACAGCTGCAGTTTGTAACCAGTACATGTTCTTTATTATCCTCAAGTCTTTACCATCAGTGTTAATGCTTTCTAACATTTTGATAATTTCCTCATGTTTCACCTTGTCAAATGCCTTGGTGTAGTCTATAAAGCACAAGTACAGATCTGTCTTCACCTCTATGACTCTTTCTATGTCCTTATAATATATATAGTATTGTTTGTGCCTTTACCTTCTACAAATCCACTCTGTTTATCACCAATTTCTGGTTTAATTTTATTTCACACTCTTCTTATGATAATTTGTAAAAATATTTTGGTCACATGACTCATAAGACTAATGGTGCGATGTTCATCACATTCCATGGCTCCTTGTTTCTTTGGCGAAGCTATGAATATGGCTTTTAGCAGATCATCAGGCATATGACCACTGTTGTAGATGTCATTTAAGAGTTTTGTTATCATTTCTACTCCAAATTATTCCAAAGCTTCCATTTCCTCTACAGTTATATTATCTGGTCCAGGCACTTTGCCTTTCTTCATGTGGCGCATGGCATCCTCTACCTCTGCCACAAGTATTGGAGGTCCTTCACAACTGTCCTGGTTGTTCAAATCTGGTCTTTCATCATCTTACATCTCCTTGATGTATTCTGTCCACCTTTCTATCATGTTCTCATGACCCATTAACAATGTTCCTTCTTTTTTATTTCAAACAGCCAGTGACTGTTTGTGTCCTTCTGCCTGATAATTCATTTATTTGCTTGTACATAGATTTTGTGTCTTTTCTGTTTTTCACTTCAAACTCTCTGCATTTCTGATTTAGCCATGCTTCTTTTGCTGTTTTACATTTAATTACTATTTCCTTATTTGGTCTATCTTATTCTTCATTGTCTTGCTTCAACTTCCTTCTTGCCTCCATCAGTTGTAAAATTTAATCTGTCATCCACTTCTTTGCAGTCATCTTTACTTCTGGTATGATTTCTTTTGATGTCTGATGTATTTATTCCTTTAGCATTTCTCACTGTTCATCTATACGCTGTATTTTTAACTAAGCATTGTACCTATTCTGTATTGTAATGTTGTATCTTTCACTCATTTCCTTATTTGATTTAAGTAAGGCTAAGTTTAACTTGGTGTTATTTGAAGCAAGATTGACTTTCTTAAATTTTATTCAACGTTTTCATATTACTGGTGCATGGTCATGGTTGCAGGCTGCTCCTAACCTAGTTTTCAGAGATTTTAAACTGTTTGTAAATCTCCCACAGATTAGTATGTAGTCAGTCTGATTATGAATGTTGTTCCCTGGACTTTTCCATGTTCAAGGACGTCTAGAATGCTGTTTAAACCAGGTGTTTCCTATTATCGTATCTTATGTACTCATGTCCACTGTTGAGTGTGCTTATTTTCGCTTGCTTGTTTATAAATGTCTAATATGGATACAAAAGTTAGTGTCCTTGGATCTTTCTTTACATGCCTGGCATACAAGTATTAGTTTACTTTTGTGCACACAGCTCTTTCTCCAAAGAATGTAATAACTGCTGAGTGATGGTTTTTAACTTTAATAAACATGACGAACTTCACGATAGACCCATTGATGTGGTCAAGCAATTAGTTCACAACCAGTAGTAATAAAAATAGTCACTCAGGCTTTCATACTGCTGGTGATCTTTAAGATCGTCACTAGTATATGTATAAAACTTGTAAACTCCTTTTCAATAATGAAATACTGCAAGATCATATAGGTTAACACATGATTATATGTTATGACTTGGATATATATATAATATATATATTTATATATATATATATTATATGTTAACAACTTGGCGGAGGACTGTGGAGGCTGAGATGCAAAGAATGAACCAGAGTTGGGGCACTGTACGAAGGATGGTCGCCAACCGAGCAAAGTGGAATCAATTTGTTGTTGCCCTACAAGACGCTACCAGGCGTAATGGCCACTGACTGCTTTGATGGTCGGCGGCTAAGGATCAAAGAAGAAGAAGATATGTTATGAGTCATATACGCACATGCAGACACACAGCTCAACAGCCAATGGCTGGAATCTGACTGCTCACTTCTTTTTGCATACGCTCCGCTTGCAGTCCTCTCCCACACTTTGCAAACTTATCACATCACCAATCTCTAACGCTTGACATAGTTCATGTATGTAGAAGATTGGGGGAACAATGCGATGCATTTTCAGCAACGCAAAGTGACTCCCAACATTGCCCCTCTGTTCCCCGAGTGCCAAGGGTTTTCACTTGAGTGGACAGTTAGCCTAAGAACTATTAATTTACTGAAGCACATTAAAAACGCACCACCTGTATAATCCAGGAACAGAGTGTGAAATGTAAATATAAGTGTTTACAAGTTTACATATTTGGAATCTTTATTCATTTTCCTATGAATCCATGCTGGTCATTAATTTGTACATTTGATTGTTATGAAATTCATTGCATTCTGTGCAGGCAAGGGAGAAAACCAAAAATGCAACCAATAAAAAATTCATTCACACTATCCTCAGTATCTGGTATGTCCACCCTGTGCTTGCAAACAAAGTCTCTGAAGGAAATTCTGGGGAATCAAGTCCCATTCACGTGTAAGAGCAGCTTCGAGCTGTTGCAGATTAGCTGGAGAACCTTGCCTCTGCGCTCAAGCTCGTCCCACAGATGTTCTATAGGGGACATGTCTGGTGATAGGGCAGGCCAATCAATCGTCACAATGTTCTGCTGCTGTAGATATTGCTGCATAATGCATGCGGTGTGCGCACGTGGGTTATCCTGCTGGAGAAGCTGCAAGTCTGGATAATTTGTGAATGCAGGAGCAACCAATGCATCCAGAACCTCATCTCAATATGTCACAGCATAAACATTTCCACGGAAGATGTGAAGAGGCAAGCGATGGTGAAAACTGAATCCTCCCCAAATGTAAATACTGCCACCTCCAAATCGGTTGTGCTGACGAACACAGCAATCTGCAAAGCGTTCTCCACACCTTCGCCAAATCCGCATACATCCATCAGCAAAGAACATGTTGAATCTGCTCTCGTCTGTGAATAGGACAGCATTCCACTGCAGTCTAGTCCATCTGACTTGTTGCTCTGCCCATTGCAGGTGCTGCTGACGATGTCTGTGAGTCAAGTTTGGCCCAACATAAGGTCGTCTTGCAGTAAGGCCTGTATCTCTGAGTCGTCGTATGATTGTCATTCGAGAGACTTGCCCATGTCTACCCACTATTGCTCTTGCTGTTTGACTTGCCAGGAGAGAACGATTCCTTAGGTGACTCAGCACAATATGACGATCTTGCGCAGGGGTAGTAACTCGTGGTTGGCCACTCCGAAGTCTATCCCGGGCACTGCCAGTGGACATTTTTCAGGGTCATAGCTGTTGGGAATCGTGTTGCACGTGTAACTTTCATTGTTTTCATGTAGTCTGTACACAGATCCATGGGTTGAATCATGCACTTTCCATTCTAGCAGCCATTTGCTCTCTACCTCATGACAAACACGGAGAAAATCCATTCCCACACTTTTTTTTCCTAGCTTCTCGGCATCAGTATATATAATAGTGGTGCGTTTTTAATGTGCTTCAGTATATATTAGGACAGAAAAATCCTACTACTCAGAATTATATATATCTGTGTGTGTGTGTGTACGTGCGTGCGTCCATGTGCGCGTGCTCGCGCGAGCGAGAAACGGTCAAAAAGTAATGCCTCGTACATTTCAATTTCATTCAATAGGCAAGAAAACAGATAAAATTCACATTGAAATGTAGCCCCAAGTCTGAACTTCAAAAATTTATTTCTCAATGTAGTCTCTGTTATTTGTTACAGTTTTTATCCATCTTCTAACAAGGGCATGTATCCCCGCACGGTAAAAATTTATGTCCTTTTTCCTAAAACCACTGGCGTGCGGCATCTTCAGTGGTCTCGGTGTCCTCAAAGTGATGTCCACGAAGATCTTCTTTCAGTGGTCCAAACAGATGGAAGTCAGAAGGTACAAGATCGGGACTGTAAGGGGGATGTGGTAATAATGTCCAGCCAAATTCTGCAATCGTATCAATGGTGCGTTTAGCAGTGTGTGGCGTGGCATTATCGTGCAACAGTAGTGCAGTTCTTTGATCTTTTAATGGGTAAAGTCGCTGAAGACGACCTCTAAGCTTCTTCAAAGTTTCAATGTAACAGTCTACATTCACCGTGTTTCCATGTTCCAAGAAGTCGAGAAGAATCACACCCTTCTCATCCCAAAACACAGAGGCCATAACTTTCCCTACAGATGGTGAACTTTTGAACTTCTTTCTTGTCGGCGATGTTGTGTGATGCCATTCCATTGACTGCCTCTTGGATTCTGGCTTAAAAAAATGAACCCAAGTCTCATCACCTGTCACAATATTCGATAAAAACTCTTCTCCTTCAGTTTTGTAATGGTGCAGGAGGTTGATGGCTATGGTTTTCCTTGTTTCTTTATGTCTGTCTGTCAACATTCTGGGTACCCACCGTGCACAAACCTTTGAATAACCCAGGTCTTTAATGATGTTCTGGACACTGCCTTTACTAATGGACAACATGGAAGAAAGTTCATCCAGTGTAACCCGATGGTCACCATGAATGATGCCATCAACTCGATGAATGTTGTGTGGAGTCACTGCGGTAGACGGATGGCCAGTCCGCTTTGCATCAGCCATTGAGGATTGACCTACTTCAGCTTTGTCACAACGATGTACTCAACGTCGGACAGTGCTAACATCCCCGTTGAATCTCCATAAACATTCTTCAAACGTTCGTGGATGCAAATTGGGGTCTTCAGCATTGAGGAATTCTATGACATAACATTGTTTTAACCGAACGTCTTTGGCAGCCATTTTTAAACTGTTACAGTGGTGCCACCTGTTACTGAAACAGGTTGGTAATGCTATACAGTGCAGAAGAGTGTTTGAGGAATCCTGCTAAATTTACAAATTGCACACCGATGCAGTATTTACATAGATAAAAAATTGGAGTCATTACTTTTTGACCGTCCCTCGTATATATATATATATATATATATATATATATATATATATATATATATATATATATATATATATATATATATATATATATATATATCTATATATAAACTAGTAATTATGTTACCAAATGACACAAAAACAGATATATCGAAACAGTTTAGACAAAACGTCATCCAACAGTTAATTGCAATGAAAATCATCAAATGAATGTTTCAGTGGTATATCACCTGAAAAACAAAACAAGATCAGACAAAGTCAACATCTGTCACAAACAATATCACTTTTCAGTAACATTCCTTGACAGTAAATCAGCTAGAAAGTCTTCTAAGCCCTTGATGGGAATGATTGTATATCTATATTCTTGGATAATCAAAAACCATCTGTGTAGTCTACTGTTTGTAGTTTTTTTTTGGTTCAGGGATGTTATTAGATGGTGATCCATCTGGAGGTAGAAGTGTTTGCCAAGTAAATAGCATGATAGCTTGCCCATGCACCAAATAATGGACAAGAGTTCTATTTCACTGATGGAATACTGAGTTTCTGCTGGTAGCAACTTCCTGCTTACATATAAGCATGGGTGTGGAGTATCACTAAACCATTGCAACAGCAACCACCAATGCCAGTCTGGGAAGCATCAGTCCTCAGAAGAGATGGCATAGTGGTATTAGGCAACACTAAAATAGGTGCCTTGGAGAATACAGTTTTAATTCTGTTCAAAGCTCCACTGCAAGTATCGGACCATACAATTTTGTTAGGAGCACCCTTTCTAGTCAAAGATGACAGGCAGAAGAAGTAGATGAAAAGTTCAGAACAAACTAGTGATAAACTTTAATGAGTCCTAACAGCTCCTAATTTGTTTCTTTGTCTGAAGGATATCTAATTCTAATATGCGTTTGACAGTCTGCTCATCAGGATATAACATGTGGTTACCAACACGGTGACCAAGAAATGAAATTTCTCTACAACCAATCTGAACCTTTGAAGGTCTAATTGTCAAACCATGCTTTCTAAGTAGCATTAGTAAAGATTTTAATCCCATGGTATGTTCTTGCCAAGAGCTATGGAATAAGCAGATGGCATCTATGTATGTGATGACATCAGACTTATCACCTAAAAGTCTCTCCATTATAAGGTGGTTGAAGTAACAAGAAGAGACATGGTACGCAACCAGACAATACGTCAAGGCCTAAAATGCCACCCCCTACAGACCAAGTAGAACAGTCCCAACTAAGATGGTTTGGCCATGTCTGCAGAATGGGAGAAGATCGGCTACCACGACAAGCATGGGAAACAAAGAGCCAAGGATCCAGACCCCGAGGATGACCCAGAGTCTGCTGGGAGGACAACATTAGACAATCTTTGAAGGACCGAGGACTAGAATGGAACCAGGCCAGGAGGAAGACAGCTGATAGAATAGTCTGGCGCTCTCTCTTCCAAACCTCTACACCTCACGGTAGAAGGGGAATGACTAAGTAAGTAAGTAAGTAAGTAAGTCTCTCCATTATGCACACAAACGTTGCAGGTGCATTGACTAGGCTAAAACACATATCGTTCTATTGGGTTAAACCATATGGCCTTCTCAGTTAAAGGGATCTGCCAATATCCGTTGGATAGATCTAGTTTGCTAAAGTATGTAGCCTGGGATAGGTGTGATAAGAGATCTTCCAAAACAGGCATAGGCTCAGCATCTGTGATAGTGACACTGTTAAGACATCTAAAATCAAGGCAGATGCTGAGAGATTTATCCTTCTTTCTAACTAGAACCATAGGAAAAGTGTAGCATGATTCAGAAGGAGAGATGATGCCCATGTGTAGCATATCCTTAAGTTCCCTATCTGCCTGAGATCTATAGTGAAGAGGGATAGTGTGCGGTCTAAGTTTGATAGGGTGGTGATCACTCAATGTAATATCATGAGAGATAACATCGGTGCGACCTGGAAGTTTAGTCAGCATGTCAGAGAAAGATTCTAAAACAGCAAGAGTCTGTTCTCAATAACCAGAATCTAAATCACTTGATAAAGTTACATCTCTCCATGATTCAGATTTTAAAGGCAACAATGGAAAATTAAGGGATATCACTCGCTGTAGAATCATCAGATTCCACAATTGCAAAAAAGAGTGTGTCGCACAGGTACATCAGAAATACTGTCCAAGATAGGTTCTGACTTAGCAGGGTGCTCCGCATACAGTTGTTTTGATTTTGTCCCTAATATCAATGGCATAATCTACATCAGTTTTCTTCTCAACCACCTTTAAAGGGCCCTGTCAGGAAATTAGCAGTTTATTTTCTTTGGTTGGAAGAAATAGCCATACTTGTTCTCCTGAACGTAATGTTCTAGATTGGTTGCAGTGCAGTTTTGACATGTGCAAAGCATTTTGTATCATACTTGATGCATAAGTACATGCATCCACAAGGCATTATCCTCCACTGATCCCAACAACGAACGAACAAACTTTATTTTCAAAGGGTTAAGAATTGGGCATGCAGGCTCATCTGACATCTGCCCTTCCTCTCTCTCTCATCATGTAAACTGTATCCTTTCATCCTCACATTTACTTTAAGCATAATTAAGGCATTTATCATTATAAAAGTAATATTACATTTGCAATAATCATCATAATTAAAGTATGTTTTTAAAATAAATATATAAAAAAATAATAATAATAATGAATTTAAAAATAAAATAAATAAAAAAAAACATTAAAAAAAAACAACAACAACAAGACATAAAAATCGAATTCTTCATACAGTAAATTAGTCATTTGAGACATATTCAGAGGTATGTTATAAGAACTCATGAAATATTCAAAGGTGTGCAACTGAATGACTCAGGGACTTTTTTTTAGGTTCATCAAGGTGAGGTGGGGTAAACAGTTACTTTCCTCGCTGTCTTTGCGTCCCAAACTCAAGACCAGAATCAGACTAGGTAGATAGTTAGATAGACATATACGAAAGCAATTAATTTGCCAAGGGTTGAAAATCGGGCACAGTCCCCTCTTACATTCTTCCTTCCTCTTGCTCATCTTTTATTACTGTTACTCAAACATTCTCCAGCATTCTTAAAGTATTGATTTAAGGGTGATACAACATTACAAGGAAGTATAACAGCATACATGCATAGGACCCCCAAACCAACTCAAATGGTGAAAAGCCAGTGCTCTCATGGGGCACTTCTATGTAAGCAAACAAGACCGCTGGCAACATGCAGTTCCAATCACGAGGACCTGTCTCAGTGACATTGCCTAACAACTGTTTCAGTGAGCTATTGTTGCGTGTCTTTTATCTTGATAATGTTAATATTTAGTGACAGGATGGTTCCTGTAGGCCAAGTTCACGTCTAGGGTAGCAAACATATCAGACACCGCAACAAGCCAACATCAATCACCCTTATTTGAGCCACAATAGACAAAGTGGACAGGATACATTTTTATTCAAACTTCACGATGCTCCAGATTGAATACATATCAGCTCAATTTACAAGAACACGTGCTCTCAGCGTGTAAGGTGTCATTAGGGCAAGGGCGATACACTTGGCGCCATAACAAAGTGCTAAATGAGCTTGCTGCGACAATAGATCTGGCAAGAATGAAGGCGAATAGCAAAGTCCGGCCAGACACCGCAAACACATACTTTCTGAGGGCAGGAAAGTCAGCACACCCCAAACCGAATAAACCTGGTAGCAGTTTACCATCTCTTCTTGATTGTGCAAATGATTGGGAGATGGCGGTAGACCTACCTGGACGAGGGGCATATCCAGAGAGTATCCGAAAATCGTGGAGACGGCCGGATATAGTGCTTCATTCTGCAGCAACGCTTCAGGTCATACTGATTGAACTGACCGTGCCATTTGAACCCAGATTAGATGAGCAACATTCGTTCAAAGCGGCCAAGTATAGTGATCTGGCCGCGGATCTGAGACACGATGGGTTCACTGCAAGGGTCATGGCTGTTGAAGTGGGCGCAAGAGGGCTTGTGGCTGCATCAGTGTATGATCTATTGAAACTGTTGGGGCTGAGGGGACAGTCGAGAACAAGGGCCCTGAAGAGGCTTAGTGAAACTGCCGAAAAGGCATCAGGCTGGCTGTGAAACAACCGCAATGGGGAATGGAGATCGTAACAATAAACGCTGCGGTACAGAAAACACCAGGAATTTTTCTAAGTCCACAATACGCTGAGGTTTGTGGTGGACTAGTGAACGGGCTGCGACTCAGGGGTGACAAGCGGTGTATACTATAAGGGGTGTCAGTATCAAAAGTCCAGTGGGGAACGCGCAGTGGCGACTCATTGACTTCGTGCTGGTGTCTCAGTGTGTGCGACGGAACGAACGGAATAATTTGTCTTCTCTTTGTTACTTTCACAATTGCCTCCATGGCTGGCGGAGTTGTGGAATTTAAAGTTGCTACCATAAGTGAAATGGGTTCATTTTCGATGCAAGACAACAGGAAGCTGAGACGCTTGGGAGTCATGACCCAAGTGGGCCCGCCCCCCTTAGAGTGTAAAGGAGTATATAGGGCCGAAACACTTGTCGGACGGGGGGACTTCTTCTGATGATCAGATTGCTTCCTGTTGTATCGCTCTGTAAAGAGTTTCCTATCATATGCAGTCATTGATAAAACTTTATGCAGTCCATCCATGTTTGGAATGCTGTCCTTTTCATGTTCCACATTTTATTAATCATATTGTCACACTCAACATTACTCCCTTTAAATGAAGATAATTAAATACACCTCACGGAAGATCTTGATGTATTAGTGATGGAACAACATAGGGATGTACAATATATATTTTCATGAGCTCAAACACATGCCACTTGCCATGACACACAATGGTAGAAGGCTTGCAGACAATCCGCTCACTTCTGCAGTTTTAGTTTCACGTCTGCCAAATACCACATACAGGCATGACGTCACTTCCTATATTAATAAATGACTCTGTTTAAAATAAACAAACAAGGAGCCCTGTCGGGCTACCTAATTATACTGACACAATTGTTATGAATCTTAATCATAACATTATTCTTCTTCCCCCCCCCCCAAATAATGGGAACAAAGTTTTCATTATTCCCGTGGTGTGAGTATAACTTCACCAGAGTGAAATATGGTAATATCAAATTTCACTGTAAGTAAGAACGAGCATAGCACCCAGGTTTCTGCCATAGGGTAGGCAATTTAACACAAAGTGTGGTCAATGGTTAATACCAAAGCCAATGTCTGCTACGAACAAATTCCTTTTTAACAGCAATGTGAGGTCGCCATTGAATCTGATCGGGCTCACTCATAATGTTCAAAGCTTTACCGTGATGAAATTTTATATCTTTCGATTCTTCATTATCAAGATTATTGAATAATATATGGAATGTCTTCCATGAAGAGAATAATCCGTTATCCTTCATACAATCCCAGTACGAAAACCAAAAAACCAAACTGGACATACTAGTAGCACCCCATAATTCTCGTGCCGAAGCCCTGCCAGATACCTCATGACTGAGATTATAGTTTCTCCATTCAACTCAGTACATTTTCACTCAAGCGCTAACTAACAGCTTGACATGTGAGCCCAACTCACCTGTTTGTCTCCCCCAACTTCAACTCAGTACATTTGAACTCTTTCTTTTTTTTTTTAAATAACACATACCCAGATGAGCTATGTTCAAAAAAATATAGTGACCAAGGCACTCAAATAATAAACCATCTCATCACTTTAAACGTGCTTACAAGCGTGTCTATAAAAAATTAGACCCGTACGAAAAAATCCCAAACACTTAACTCCCATGTGAAAACATGACTTAACAGTGTCCATGATTCTTTCTTTACGTGCCTGGCAAACAAGTATTAGTTTACTTTTCTGCACACATCTCTTTCTTGAAAGAAAGTAATAACTGCTGAGTGACGGTTTATAACTTTAAACATGATGAACTTTATGATTGATAGACCCATTGATGTGGTCAGGCAATTAGTACATAACCAGTATTCATAACAATAATAATAGTCACTCAGGCTTTCACACTGCTGGTGATCTTTAAGATCATCACAAGTATATGTATAAACTCCTTTTTAATAATGAAATACTGCACGATCATAAAGGTTAACACATGATTATATGTTATGAGCCATATATGCATACGCAGACACACACCCCAACAGCCAGAAGGTTGGAACTTGACTGCTCATTTTTTCTGCACATGCTTCACTTGTAATCCTCTCCCACACTTTGCAAACATGTCACATCGCCATTCTCTAACGTGTGACATAGTTCATGTACGTAGAAGATTGGGAGAACTATGCTGTGGATTTTCAGCAACGCAAATTTACTCCCAACACCCACTCTATCAATCTGTCACCTCTTTCTATTCTTTCTCCCAGACCATAACCACCAGTCACATATCAACTTTTTCATTTCCTATCTTTGCTTTGAAGTCTCCAAGTGTAACAGTTATCTCGTGAGATTTACACTGAGTCATTGCCATATCAAGTTCATTGTAATATATATATATGTCAATTTCTTCTTCTGTACTATCTGCTGTTGGGGCATATATTTGGATAAAATTGATATCATTTGGTCTGCCACTCGACTTAACTAACAGGACTTGATCTGTTATTTCCCAAAATCCCTTTACTGTTCTTGCTTTATCTGCATCTAATATTATGCCTACTCCTCTTTCATGTTTATTTCCTCCAGAATAAATTATTTTGTTTCTTGTCTACACATAGTATATATTTCTTTGTTGATAATATGTTCTGGAGTTATTTCTGCTTTCTTTCTTTCTGTCATTTTATTTATACATGAGCTAGATAAAGAAAGGGGAACCAAATCAGATCCTGACTATCCAATAAGGATCTGGCTGTCACTCACCATGAGGTACTATCCCTCTCTCTTTAATCTACCCAAGTTATAATGGCATCGCTGTATATGTAACATTTAAAAGTATGTTTGATTTTTCCTTGTAGCTCCATTACATTACTTAGGACATTAGTGGTAGGCCCTCAGTTTTTCATGGAGGCCAACCATAACTTTTTCTGTGCTTCAACAAGCCTCTAATGTACCACACACTTTGCTGTTGCACACTAAAAACGTCACTTTCCATGAACATTTTAAACATCATCATCTAACTCATCAAATTCAATTTGTTCATTGTATTTTGACAAATTTTCCAGATATCTTTTGTGACAGAATCCTTCTTTAACATCTTCTCACAGTGACTTGGGTAGAGAATAAATACTTGGGTGAAGAGTCCCATACTTGTTATTTCATTTGTAATATTTATTCATTCCAGCTACTCTGGGCATGGTTCAGGTTTCCAGTTTGTACCAGGTGATGTTATACAGAGGTTTCACGGGAAAGCTGTTGCTATTGTTATGGGCTGCGAAAGTGCTGAATTGAGCTGTAAAGGAAAACTTGAAGGTTATGGAGGACCTCTGTGTTTTCTCTTGGCAGGATGGTCAGTTGTTATACAAATTCTTCATTTTACATTAGTAGTTTGTTCTATAAAAATAATAATATTAATAGCCCCTTCAGTCATAACTGACTATGAAGATGTGCCCCTGAGGTGACAGCACTCAGCTGCTTTTTCGGTGTTCCTTTCATCATTTGCTCCTCTCTTCTGCTTGTCATGAGAGCTTCTTTTTGCCCAATCTGAGGTCGTACCACAGCGAGCATCACCACTTGGTACAATCAGCAGTTTGTTCTAGATTTACAAATTTCATTTATTAAAGTTATAAATTATGGTTAGATATGTCATCTTGCATTGTTTTATTTGGTAAGTGTTACTCACAGCTCTGTGTAGTTGATGTGAAAGTCATATTTGTATGTATATACAGTATATACATGTGTGTGTGTACTATTTAAAAGATGGAATAAGTAACTATTACGAATTCTTTAAAACTTATTTCTGGTGCAGTTGGAAGAATAATCATTAAATTTAAATAACCTAAGCCCCACATGTACATCTCAATGCTGCTGCTGTACTTATATGTACAATAACAGTGCAACATCCTCATATGCCAAGGAAAAAAAAAAACAAAGAAAGCAGGAAGTTTTTGCTAGACTCACCAGCTACAATATATGCTATACGCAACCATGTCTAGCAAAAGCAGGACACATTTGAATTCATCATCTTGGCATTGGCAATTAGCAGGGAATGATTTCTGCCACTCTGTTTAAACAATAGAATAGCTGGGCTTATGGATCAGGCTGGGGATGATTTCTTTCACTCTGTTTAAACAATGAAATAGCTGGGCTTATGGATCAGGCTTGGGGTAATTTCTTTCACTCTGTTTAAACAATGAAATAGCTGGGCTTATAGATCAGGCTGGGGATGATTTCTGTCACACTGTTTAAATAATAAAATAGCTGGGCTTATAGATCAGGCTGGGGGTGATTTCTGTCACTCTGTTTAAACAATGAAATAGTGGGGCTTATGGATCAGGCTGAGGGTGATTTCTGCCACTCTGTTTAAACAATAAAATAGCTGGGCTTATGGATCAGGCTGGGGGTGATTTATGTCACTCTGTTTAAACATTGAAATAGTGGGGCTTATGGATCAGGCTGAGGGTGATGTTTTAGACTTCTGTGTTAGAACAAGAAAGTCTTCATCAAGCATAGAGTTCTCCCATTGAAGTAAGCCACAAACTAGCACTAAATTTGAACAATTTACATCTAAATGAGAACCCATACTACTGGAGCATTACGTTTGATCATTGTTTGACATGAAAATGCAATATTGAGAAAAACCAGATGAGAGCAAGGCAAAGAATAGCAGTTAGGGAAAAAAACTTGCTGCTAAAGCTTGGGGAACGTGAAGAGAACTAAAGAGGCTATACACTGGATGAGTAAGGCCAGTCATAGCATATGGCAAGCATCTTGGGCAGCAGGAGCTAAGTCAAATTTTGCAGAAGAGAACAGATTCTAAAATCAAGCAGTAATAATCATAGGGGGCATGTCTACAACACTAACTGAACAACTGGAAAGTATCTGCACCCTATGAAGGATTTAAGAAATAATGAGGACCAGCAGCAAGCAGACTAATTGAAAAGGTTGACAGCCTATACAATATAGCAGAACAAATGAACTTGGAAGGGGAAGACTCAAGAAAAGCAGCTATTTAGAATCAACAAACATAAAAGTGAGCATCAATCCCATAAATGCAATATCAACTACCAAACCTGTCTATACTCACAAAATCTCTCTATTGAGATTGTCGCAGCAGAGTCAAACTGACTTTTGAAAAACTATAGGTTCTCAGAATTGGCTTGTGACAGAGATACAGAGGTGGTACAGAGAAATTGAATCCTCTCTAAGAAGTAATCCTGACAACAATGAGAGGGAATTCTTGCGACAAGATCCACTCTGTGATCTCAGACAGACAAGCCCCCACTCCCCAAAGGAAGAATTACAATATATATTTATATCACTAGACAGATAGACATAAAGCACTAGTGATAAATTCACTCAACACCATGGTAAATTCACACACGCACAACATGACTATTTATTATCTAAATATGGTGAGTATCTGTATATTAAGAAAGAAGTCATTGATTAAAGGATCATGATGGTAGTTAGAGCAAAGAAATTATAGTAAAATTAAACCCATAACCACAGGTGAAATATTTAAAATATGAGGACTACTTATAACTAAGAGTTCTGGATAAACTAATTTGGAGCATCCTCTACTAATATATACGGGTACTCCTAAAGTCCTTGATTTCAATAAAACATTAATAGACTATTGTTCCTGGCTCCTATGAAGAAATGATAAAACTGGATAGATGATAAACCGGAATACACTGGCCAATAGTCTATCGCTGTCCTGGAACTACCTAATTTACTGTGGGCAGTGGATTCACAGCACAAAAATATTACTTATACTGTCGAGTATCAAGGACTAATCAGGAAATGAGTGCACCTCGAATACTGACGTTGAGTAGGCCTACAAATTAATTCACTTCTCAGGACTTGGACTTGACTTTGATCCACTGTCACTGAGCGTCAGCTGTTGGTTACTTTAATGCCATTATATGGTGCTGCGCAGTTTGTATAAGCTGTTCTGAGCTGCTATACAGTGTATTGTCTGTGAATGGGTTGTGTGGTAGCAGTTGTTGTCTCAGTCCCTGAAGAAGTGCAGGGCACTGTAGTAGGTGGTGTTCTGATGTCTTCAACAGTTTTGGGCAGTGTCTACATTTTGCTATATTTTGTGAACACATTCTGTTTCTGTGGCCATTTAGTGTAGAGTGACCTGTTCTCAATCTGAAAATTTTGGTTTGGTATCTTCGTTTGATATGGTTCATAGCATCTTCCTTATTTGGGGCTGTTTGGTGTATGAGAGTCTACTTCCTGTTTTAGCCTGTGCCCACGTGTTCAGCCAAACTTCTTTACAGTTGTTTTTGACTATTTGTTTAATTGTTAACATATTCAATAGTTGGTCAATCTGTGGCATTTTTACTCCCCTCTTTGCCAGTCTATCAGCAGCTTCATTCAATGTGATGTTTATGTGGCCAGGTATCCATTGCATGTATATTTCTGTTCCATACAAGTTCATAATTTTGTGGCATGTTTCTTGGACCTTCTGGATAGTATTGATTGAGTTGGTTTTCCAGTTTCCTATTGCCAAGAGGGCAGCCTGCAAGTCTGAGAATACTACATCATTTGGTTCCATTTCATCTGATTCAAAGAGTTCAAAGATTCTAGTTAGGGTTTTCTGGATGGCGACTACTTCGGCATCATAGTTTGTACACCAGGTACCACAGGGGCCTGCAATTTTGATGGGTTCTTCTGTACTGGGTGATTTGATTATGGCCCCATATCCAGCATTTATGACTGCTTTGAAAGCTGATCCATCTGTGAAGCATGGATAATGTCTTTATCATACTGACAGATGGCTTCCATGGCAAGTGTTTTCAGCAGTGTCGGTATGAATTATTTGCTTTTATTTGCGAGTTGCAGAAGGTTTGTACGTATTATTGGTCTTTTTAGTTCTACATGAGGTAGTAGGTCAGGTACAGCTTGAGTAGGCAGTCTAGTCTCTGGTATGTAGTGCTTCCCTGAAAGCTCTTGGTACCTTCAAGTGAAAGAGGTCTTTTTAATTCGGTACCTGTACTTGGAGTTGTGGTCACTGATTACATTTTTGCAAGGGTCATGCTTGTCATCTCGCAAGAACCTTTCTGCCGTGATGATAACTGATTTCTCTCTCCTTAGTTCTAGGGGTTTAACATTGGCAGAAATCTTGCATGCGCTGGTCGGAGTAGTTCGCAAGCCTCCACAGATGAATCTGAATGCCTGGTTTTGAATGTGATCTTCGAGGTGTGCTCAAATGAAACCCGTCCCAGTGGCTTTATAACAAATATATGTAAGGTACATCAGCAGGAGTAGTAGAATTAAATACAGCAATTGTTATGAAGCAAGTACTCATTGGGGTTCTTTAGAAATAGTCACCATAGGCATTCAGACATGCATCCCACTGCTTGGGTAGACGGCGAATGCCTTCTGAGAAAAATGACTTTGGTTGCTTATTGAACCATTTGGTCATCGAGGCCCTGATGTCTGCATCAGAGTCGAATCATTGTCCCTTTAGAGATTTTTTTAAGGGTCCGAACAAATGAAAGTCACATGGTGACAGATTGGGGCTGTAGGCTGGGTGTGGCAGAACTTCCCACCTTTTCCTTGCTAATGCTTCCTGCACAATGTTCGCAACATGTGGACGAGCATTGTCGTGCAACAAAATCACACCACGTGAAAGCATGCCGGGTCGTTTATTCTTGATGGCTGTATGCAGGTTGTATGGTGTGTCTTTGTAGCGGATGGCACTGATGTTCACGCCAGGCTCTTTAAAGTCTACCAATAGAAGCCCTTCATGGTCAAAAAAATGCGGTCAGCATAACCTTACCGGCGGAAATCTGTGACTTGAATTTTTTGGGTTTTGGTGATCCGGGATGTTTCCATTGCATGCTCGCTGTTTTGCTGCCCGGCTCAAAGTGGTGGCACCATGACTCATCGCCTGCCACTATGCGCAACAGAAATGCATCACCCTCCTCTTCGTAATGCAGCAGGTGGTTCAAACTCCACCCCATGCGTTCTTCCTTATGGTGATCGGTCAGCATCCGTGGAACCCATTGTGAACACACCTTTCGATACTTCAGTTTCTTCCTAACCATCATTTGAACTGTCCCAAGAGACAGTGAATTCCTCTGCTAGCAAACGTAAGCTCCGACGACGGCCCACCCGTATTGCTGCATCAATCTTGGCGATGGCTTCTTCTGTCGCAACAATATGCACCTGACCTGGCAGCGGAAGATCTTTCATTAACTGATGTCCTTCTCGAAACATTCATGCCCAGTATTTCACTGTGGTCTTAGACACACTTTTGTCACCATACACTGCTTTCATTCGGTGATGAATGTTGACTGGTCAACATCCTTCGGCTGTAATGAACACTGAATCACCGCTCGCTGATCGACCTTGGATGGATTCTGTATCACACCGGCCATTATTTTAACGGTCTGCAGCACAACCAATGAATACTAGGAGAATGAAAACTTACGCACTTGTACATTCATATGTGCTTATTGCGTCAGATGTTACGTCATCATGCTCCTCCTACGAATGTCCACTTGGCGCAGCACGGGCGGGTTTCATTTGAACATGCCTCATAGTTTCAGTCTAAGTGTTGGTCTAGTAGTGGCTTGCAGGGGTAGAGACTAATCCATAACTGAGCGCACAAGAACAGTTGCCGTAGGGTGCACTGATTGGCTCCCCAATCAGTGCTTGTCAATCGCTTTATGAGGTTTAGCCTTCTAGAGGCCTTTGCAGTTAGGGACTCAACATGTGTTTTGTATGTGAGTCTGGTATCTAGCTGTATCCCTAGATAAGTCAGACTGTTCTCTTTAGCTAGCTTTGTATCATCAAGTTTTAAATCCAGTTCTTTTCTTACTGTTTTGTTGCTGAGTGTGAATATAGAGTAGACTGTCTTACTCATGTTGATCACCATTTTCCAGAAGCTGCAATAGGTTGTTAGAGCAGCCAGTCTTCTTCTTCTTTGATCCTTAGCCTCCGACCGTCAAAGCAGTCAGTGGTCATCACGCCTAGTGGCATCTTGTAGGGCAACAACAAATTGATTCCACTTTGCTCAGTCGGTGGCCATCCTTCGTACAGTGCCCCAACTCTGGTTCATTCTTTGCATCTCAGCCTCCACAGTCCTCCGCCAGGTTGTTTTTGGTCGGCTTCTCTTTCGTTTTCCTTCAGGGGTCCAAAGCATAGCTGTTCTTGTGATGGCATCAGGGTCTCTTCTGAGGACATGACCAACCCAGCTCCAGCGTCTGCCAGCTATGATGGTGTGCATGTCCTCTTGCTTGCTCCGAGTAAGCAGATCTTGGTTGGTGATGGTAAAGGTAAAGGAACCCGTTACACGCCCATTGAGGCATATTGGGAATATGGTGTTAGGCCCATATTATCTTGACCGTCGGCACACGAGGGGTGATGTGGTCGGCATCACGCCGGCTGCCTTAACCTTCCCAGAGTTGCTCTGGTACCCATTTGGGGCTGGGTCGACCCAGGAGCCGTTTGTGGCCTAAAAAATTCCTGCCTCATCTGGGGATCGAACCATAGACCACTGCGCTAGGTAGCCAGTGCACTAACCACTATGCTACCGTGGCTCCTCTGGTGATGATGGTATTCGGCCAAAAGAGTCAGTGAATTTTTCTTAGGCATGTTGTGTGAAAAGAGGACAATTTCGACCTTTCCTTCTCTGTATCTCTCCAGCATTCCGCACCATAGAAAAGCACAGAAAGCACACAGCTCTGATATAATCTTAATTTTGTGCTTGTGCTGTATTGGGAGGACTTCCAGATGTTGTTTAGGCTAAAGAAGGCTGTTCTTGCCTTATTCATTCTGATGTTGATGTCTTTGCCTGTCCCGCCGTCTGGTGTTACTATGCTTCCTAGGTATGTGAAGGTATCTGTCTGTACCAGTTGCTGATTCCTTACTGATATGGGCTCAGGGTTGCTCACATTGAGCGTCATGACCTCAGACTTCTTTAAATTGATGTTCAAGCCCACCTGCTGGCTAAACTTATTAAGTCTATCCATTTTTTCCTGGATGTGTTGATGTGAATGTGCTAGTAGTGCAATGTCATCTGCATATTCCAGATCTTCCGATGTAGAAAATGTAGTCCATCTTATTCCTCTTGGACTGCCCTCTGTTGTCTGGCGCATCACCCAGTCTATGACTGTTAAAAAATAGAGTGGTTGATAAGGGGCATCCCTGTCGTACTCCTGTCTTTACCTCAAAGGTTAGGTTAGAGCAGCCAGTGCACGGCTTAATTTCTTTTGCAGTTGCAAATGGGACTTCCCTTCTGCCCAAAAGACTAGGTCATCAGCAAATAGGGTGCTGGGTAATTCAAGATAGTCTGCCAGATCATTTATGTATATGAGGAAGAGGGTGCAGCTTAGGGCTGAGCCTTGTGGGAGGCCTTCTTGGATGGTTCTTTTCCCTGATGTTGTTCCATTGAACATTGTGAAGGTGGTTCTATTTGTGAGGAAATCTTTTATCCAACGGAACATTCTTCTTTCTATGCCCATCTTCTGCATCTTGAAATATATAGCCTACCATCGTTCCATACTCAGTCGCATCACCCATGTGTTACCAAGGCCCGAAAGGGGAGCAAAGAATAGTAACACTGTTCCCTTCCATGCATGTCGTAGAAAGCGACTAAGGAGGGTTGGGCATAGGGCTGGTTACCCCATCCTGTAAAAAATTTAAACCACAAAAAACTTCATCAAATATTGACAAATCAAATAAAGAAAATAAAACACAGCCATCCAAGACAGGGGAAGGTCCTCTCGCAGGGAGGCGTATGATGCAACACAGAGAAAGCCGAAAGGAGTCTGTGTTGCTGACTAACCTTCTTTCTTCTAGGAGAACTTCCAGATTTGGCACCTGGAATGTTCGGACATTAAACGAACAAGTGAAAGTGGCACATGTAGCAGCAGAAATGATGGAATATAAAATCGAGGTTCTAGGAATGTGTGAAACAAAGTGGAAGGGGGTAGACAGGAAGAAACTCATCACAGGTGAATTGGTGCTGTCTTCAGGACATGAACACGAAAGTTCACACCACAGTGAAGGGGTAACTCTTATGCTATCTAAAGAAGCACAGAAAGCACTCATTGAATGGGAACCCAGAATGATAACAGCTACTTATAAAACAGCTAAAAAGAAAATAAAAGTAAATGTCATCCAATGTTATGCACCAACTAATAACAAAGAAGAGTTTGTGAAAGAAGCAATTTATACCAGACTACAGGAAATTATGGACAAAGTAAAAAGAAGAGACATCACAATTTTGATGGGGGACATGAATGCAAAGATAGGTACAGTCAACACCGGATTTGAAGAAGTCATGGGAAAACATGGGCTAGGAATAATGAATGAAAATGGGGAACTATTCTCAAACTTCTGTGCTTCAAATCGACTGGCTATAGGACGAAGCATGTTTCCACATAAGAGAATACACAAGGCCACATGGATATCACCAGACCATAGAACAGAAAATCAGATTGATCATATATGCATAAACAAGAAGCTTAGATCATCATTGCAGGATGTAAAGGTATATAGAGGAGCACATGTGGCATCAGATCACCACCTTCTGATAGCCAAAGTAAAAATGAAACTCAAGAGATATGCACCAATGCAAAATTATAGACAACAATTTAATGTAGGACATCTAAGAAATCAAGAAACAAGAGACGAATTTGCGTTCACAATATCCAACAAATTCCAAGTGTTCCAACAGCTGGAAGATGCAGAGAATACAGAAGACTATTAGCAGCAAATCAAAACTGTATGGAATGAGACATGTGAAGAAATACTAGGGAAAAGGGAATGACAACAAAAAGCATGGATAACAACAGAAACCATCAATAAGATAAAAGACAGAAAAAAACAAGAAAGCAGATTTAAACACAAGCAAAACCAGAAGTTCCAAAGCCAAAGCTCAAGAAGTGTACACAGAAGCAAACAAAGAAGTAAAAAGAAGTATCAAAAGAGACAAGAGGAAGTATATCGAGCAGTTGGGAAGAGAGGCAGAAGATGCTGCAGCCAAAGAAAATATGAGAGAACTGTATAGCAGCACAAAGAAACTAACAAGGAAATACAAGCAAACAAGTTGCCTCATAAAAGACAAGAATGGAAAACTGCTCAGCAATATACAAGAGCAAATGAAGAGGTGGACAGAATATTTTGAGGACCTTCTCAATAGACTAGCTCCACAAAACCCCCCAGACATCCAGACAGCAGAAGAAGAGCTACAAATTAACGGTGAAAGACCAACAAAGGAAGAAATAAAGAAAGCCATAAAGCTTCTAAGAGATGGAAAAGCATCTGGACCTGATGGCATTCCAGCAGAGGCCATCAAAGCAGATATCGACACTGCTACAGAGATGTTATATAAATTACTTGGTAAAGTCTGGGAGAAGGAAGAGATACCAGCAAAATAGAAGAAAGGATACCTGGTTAAGTTGCCTAAGAAAGGAAATTTACAAGAGTGCACAAATTATAGAGGAATAATGTTATATCAGTGCCAGGAAAAGTATTAAACAGGATTATCCTTGAGAGATTAAAAGAGTCCATAGACAAGAAACTGAGAGATGAACAAGCAGGTTTTCGACAAAACAGATCATGTACTGACCAGATAGCCACTTTGAGAATAATAGTTGAACAAAGTCTGGAATGGAATTCACCACTATACATCAGATTTATGGACTATGAAAAGGCATTTGACAGTGTAGACAGAGAATCACTTTGGAAATTGATGAGGCATTATGGAGTTCCTCTGAAGATCATTAATTTAATAAAGAAAACATATGAAAACATGACATGCAGAGTTCTTCATAAAGGACAGCTTACAGAACCGTTTGGGATAAGAACAGGAGTGCAACAGGGATGCCTCTTGTCTCCATTTCTTTTCTTGCTAGTAATAGACTGGTTTATGAGAACATCAACAACACACAATAGAAATGGAATCCAGTGGACTCTGACTAAGCAGTTGGATGACCTGGATTTTGCTGATTGTCGTAAGTTTTATAGATAGGCCTTATATTTTTTATGGTTCCATTCTAGCAGGGGTGATATAGTGTGATGTAGGTGAGAGAAAGGGGTGAGAAATAGTCCTGTTTACGAGGAATACAAGTAGAGAAAATACTGTCTTGGATTGAGTAATGGCTCAACCCACCTATCTAGTACGACACACTTAAAAGGAGACATATTTTTTTTCCACTTGATACTGATTCAAATACACTATCCTCTCGTACGCACACACAAACAATTTTGTGACATAAATACGTACATACGTAGAAACGAACAGGTAAACTATGGGGTCACATATAAATATATATCAGGGGATGGTTAAACCAACACCAATAGCTTAAGGTTTATTAAATTTATTATATCTTTAGAAAAAATAGATTACAACATTTAATACATCATTATCATGTCATCACGTGAATTATAGTTACATAAAGGGAAAATTAAAAAATATATACTCTCATAGACCCTCCCTCTGGAATATGGAAAACTAGGAAATGATCCCACCCGAGGTTGTTTACCCAAAAGATCAAACAAATGATTGACAATGGGAGTGGGGTAGTCGGGACGGGTAACCGGTATGTCCTTAGTTTAATGGTCCCGTGGGCCTTCAGACTTAGTGAGAGATAGAAAAAAGGTGTTATATTAGTAGTAAACTTTAAGAAACTAAATTCTTTTGTTCCGTTTTCCACTCTCAACATTCATACAGTGAGCTCACTCCCTTTCACACTTACCCCTCTGTTGGCTGCATACGTCCATAGAATTAAATCAAACACAGTGTCTTTAGGACTATTATATGTCCTGTTATTCCAGTTCAGCCGCAGAAAAACTCCGTCTAGGCCACTGCTATTTTCTCTGAGATTTCGCTGAAATGGGGTGTTGATTTATAATTTTCCTGGCGGGTATTCTTCTTTGGACTGCAGGTATTTAATTGGGACTAAGTTTGTTTCTAGGATTCTGTCGTAATGACTGGGAAATATCTCAAACAGCAGAATGTTACTCCCAGGCTATTCTTGGAAAGAAATAGCCATAACTGTTCTCTGTAGAAGTTGGTGGTAGGAAAATTGTTTACTGTCATCTGGGTTTAATTAAATAAATTTGTGCTGTAAGTTCTGCCTCATCAGGCCAGGGAACTTTATATGATTTAATATAATATATCTGGCATTGTCCCGTTCCAGTTAAACTTTAAAAAAAACCACAATTTAGCACTGACATGGGTTTGGTTATTTAACTGCTCTACTGGTTTTGCGAAGGACCTATAAGGGTCTCCAACATCAGATTTTGGTATAGTCAATGTTAGTATGTTAGGAACATATACTTTGGGATGCCGTAAGCCATCTGAACAAGACTCTCTTTCTCTCTATATATATATATATATTAATAAAACCGCTGGATCGCAAAAGGTATGACCACTTGTATAAAAAAGAGAAGATGGATAACAGGTAATATACTATAATAAAATCTAACACCCGCGTTTTAGGTAAGACCTGTAAAAAATCACTCTGGTATTTAATTATTTATATGGGAGCCGCGTTAGCGTAGTGGTTACAACACCGCTCTGGCGACCGGGTGATACAGGATCAAACCCGGGCGACGGCATTTGAGGATTTTTCGTCGACCGGGATTTGGACTGGATTAACTCGAGACCTGGCGAGGACATTTGAAGGAGTGTCGTCGACTAGGGACTGGCGGCTCCTGAGCCGACCCAGCTGCAATGGGTACCTCCGAAATCGGCGAGTATTTGCCTGAATGGCGAGGGACACCTGTCTCTGTACAAGAAATAAAGGGATACTCACGTAAAATCAATGTCAGGTTAGACATAAATAATAACCTGAGATTTCGCCTCGAGTATTAGCGGGCGAACGCAAAAAAAAAAAAAAAATTATTTATATTAAAAGAACTACACGAGTGACTAGCTAATGTATCGTTTTTTTTTTTTAACACTAGCTATGAACAGTTTATTACTCAAAATTTACACAAGATGAAATAGAAATATGGTTATTAAACAATTACGATCGCCTAGCGTCTTATAATTATGTTACACATCTATTTCTCGGGAAATAACGGATAGTTACATTATTTATTTTACATCTGGGAAACTTTGCGAGGGGTTTATTTAATAGGTTTACAAGGGGATTGACATAAGTCTTGGGCCTGACCGTGAAGGACATGTCACAGAGAGCTAAAATTTTGTATAGTGTTTATTCCTTTTCAATATAGCCACCGTCTGAATTGACACACTTCTGCCATCTCTGCTTGACCTTGAAAAGACCTTGGGAGTAGAACACCCTATTTTTCAAACTAAACCAGTCATCACATGCCAGTATAACCTCTTCATCGCTGTCGAAATGATTTCCTTTTGGCTGTTTTTTAAGATTTGGGAATAGAAAAAAGTCTGATGGAGCCAAATCTGGAGAATATGGTGGGTGTGGAAGAATTTCAATATTCAAATCGTTGGCTGCTAGCTGCACAAGCCGTGCTTTGTGAGAGGGCGCGTTGTCTTGAAGCAAAGGAAGATTTTGAGTGCATGTTATCCCTCATTTCCTGGTCACAAACTTTCTTAGTTGTGTGAGAAGATCTGCATAGTACTGTCCATTAACTGTGTTGCCACGAGGCAGATAATCTTTCAAAAGGACACCTTTGCCGTCCCAAAAAACAGTCAGCATCACTTTTCCTGCCGATTTCTGCGCCCTCGGCTTGACAGGTGTTGGGGAGCCCGGGATTTTCCATTGCATGCTGGCAATTTTGGATTCGGGGTCATAATGGTGTACCCAAGTCTCATCTACAGTCACCATGGTCTCCAAAAAATTTTTTGACTGACACTTTTTGAGCAACTGTTGACAGCAATTTACCCTCGTTTGCTTCTGTTCACGTGTCAACAGTCGCGGAACCCAGCGTGCACACACTTTTCTCATCTTCAGTCTGTTGTGTAAAATTCTATAAACTGTTCTTTCATTTAGTTTTACTCTACTAGCTATCTCCACAATTGTCATTTTTCGATCCTGGTCAATGATTTTCTTCACTCTTGTTGCATTTTCATCGTTGCACTCTGAGGCTGGTCTACCAGATCTTGGCAGATCAGCAACATTTGAGCAGCCGCACTTAAACTGTCGACACCAGTTTTTTACCGAAGTATATGAAGGACAAGAATCACGAAACACTGGTTCCATCTCCCTGTGTATTTCTGTAGTGTTTTTCCCTGAAACATCAGAAATTTTATCACAGCTCTGGCCTCCTTCTTTTCCATTGTTTTGTCAAATCTTTGGAGCAGCAGATCCGGTCAATAGGGTACATTGCACCGTGCATCGTAGCGGGAAAACCCATTGAAGAAACAAACACGTACTTTACACATTCAGTGCAAATATGATGAATTTTGAATGTGCCAAGTTTCATCTTCCTCCTGTGACTCCTTCATGGTCAGGCCCAAGACTTATGTCAATCCCCTTGTAAATTAACACAAAAATCCAGTGAAATAAAATGAAGAATCTAAACCACTGAATCACTCAAGACTAATATTTTACCGCAGCACAATAGAATGAATTCAGACTCCAATAAAGAAGAAATCCAAGAGAAATCTTGTTAGATTCTAATATAAGCTAGCCATTTCTTCAACTCTCTGGCGCGAATGATAACTGCATTTTCCAGCAATGCCAATATATAGTTAATGAAATGAAAAATAATAGGCGCATGCGAGAATTCTCACCTTTCTTGATCCCAGGGAACTTTCTTCGTTTTCGGCCGTGAGACAAAGCTCTTGATTTCCCCGTTCGACTTCGTCCTGCTCTCGATTTAAACTTGTTAACTGTAGGTGTGAAACTCTGCTTCATTCTTAGAGACTACACAGTCTTTGATAATAGACCGCTTGCCCGATTGAACTGGCAACGCCTTTCTAGACGGGATGACAGAAAGAGGTAGAGAAATAGCTGAGTTTAATCACTCGATAGATAATACAGTAGGCATGGCTAAACTAAAATTCAGACAAAGCGAATCTCCTGGCCGCCCACATGATAACTATTGCATACTAATTAGCGCACATGGGACAATCCATGTGGAAATCACGTTTTGCAATTTAATTCCAACATAATTGAGGGTTCCCGATGCTATCCAAGGGTACTATGGTTATCATCCGACAATTCACGGACAGCTATATTTTCAATCCGCCACATTCGTCCCCACTTTGAGACATGAAACCATTTTTCGTGTTTCATTTATGATAATAAAGCTGCCCTGATCGGTAGCTTTTGGATGATTTGTATGTTCGGTTTCCTCCTCTTCTTCCGTAGTCCAGTTTCTACTCAGGAAATCTGCCCCGACGTTCTGTTTTCCTGGAATATATTCCACTTTAAAGGAGTACTTGCTTAATAACAAGGCCCTGCACATGATCCTTGCTTCAAATTCCTTATTTGCACCAAGAAAAGCTAAGGGAGCATGGTCAGTTTGCACTGTAAATGATGTACCGTAAAGAAATTCATGGTGACGTCTTATACCTTGAATTAGTGCAAGACATTCTCTTTCAACTGTGGAATAGTTACGTTCAGCCGTATTCAATTTACAACTGCCATATGCAACTGGGAATAACAGATTCGGATCGGTGTCATCTGCTTGAAGCAGGGTTGACCCGATGCCCTGACCCGAAGCGTCGACCTGCAATATGAAAGGTTTCTTGAGGTCAGGTAGCCTCAAAATGGGGTATCTGGACAACTGTCCTTTTAAAGTGCTGTAAGCTTTTTCACACTTCGAATCCCAAATAACCCGGTCAGGTCACCCTTTTTTGGTAAGGTCAGACAGGGGTGCCATTAGCCCGTTGAAATTTTTGATATATTTTTGATAGTAAGCGTACAGTGATAGCAAAGAACGGGTGTCTTTCTTCATTCTGGGCCTTTTAGCTGCAACTATTTACTCAACATTTTTCCTAACAGGCCACATGCAGCCATGAGAAATAGCATGCTCCAGGAAGTCTAGCTTTTCAAACCCGATGAGACATTTGCTAGGTCTGACTGTGAGACCAGTTTCCTGTAGTCTCCTAAGGAGCATAGCAACCGTAGCAATATGTTCGTCGTAGTTTTCCGATGCAATTAAGATATCATCCATGAAATTATGGATATGGGGACTGTGCAAAGGTTCTAAAAGCTTCCTCATCATCCTGGTGAACACTCCTGGTGCGTTGTGCAGTCCGAACGGCATCACATTAAATGGGTAATGACCTTCACTAGTGCTGAAAGCTAACAATTTTTAACTTCCTCCTTGACTGGTATTTGGTAATAACCTTTACTCAGGTCAATCTTTGAGAAAATTCTTGCCTTGCTAAGCTTGGAGAACAACTCAGAAACGGTCTGTAAAGGTTCGGGCTGGAATTCCATTACAGCATTTAGTAACCAGTAATCTATGCAGAGCCGAACTTCCTTATCGGGCTTCTGCAACAGTACTACACTCGAACTGTAAGGAGATGTAGACTCACTGATAATTTCTGCCTGACGCAGCTTGTCTATTTCTCCGCATAGTGCATCAGCTTTAGCGTACAGAATGGGGTAAACTCTGGTTCGAACAGGGGTCTCGTTCGTCAATTTCATATCAAATTCTATGAGATTTGTTCGCCCAGGTACCCGTTAAGACTGCAGTGTACTGTTTAAGTAGTGCCCTGGTTTCTGTCTGTTGTGCTTCCGAGAGATTGTCGCCGAATTTGACATCTTTAAAGGATTCCGTTTGTTGCAATGGATACTCCATGCAACTATCGTCATCTTCCTCGTCTTCCGTTGCTGTGGTGACTGCCAGAAGATGCTCAGAGGATGGCACTGGTCTTTCCAGGTATTTCTTTAGGAGATTTACGTGAAAAACCTTCTTCTTTCCTTTAATAGAGATCTTGTAATTAGTGCGGGAGATCTTTTTAAGGGCGGTAAACGGCCCTTGCCATCCGATGCGAAGTTTGTTGTTTCTGGTTAAAAGTAACAACAAAACTTTCTCCCCTGAGTGGAGTTCTCTCTCTTTTGCAGCTTTATTGTATCGTTGAGCGTGTTTTGCACGTGCTTTCTTAAGGTTAGTTGTTGCTAGATCCCATCCTAGCTGTAACCTTTCCTTGAGCTCTGATACATATTTGCTTGCTGAGACGACTGTCTCGTCGGCCTTTTGGTCTGTCAGGGACCGAAGTAAAGCTTCTAGTGGCCCCATAATAGGTCTGTCGAATAAAAGTGTAGCTGGGGGAAATCCTATAGAAGCCTGGGGAACTTCTCTGTAGGCGAATAAAGCTGCAGATATATGAAGGTCCCAATTCTCAGGTTTCTCTTGACACAGCTTACATAACATCATGGTGAGGCTTCCATTAACACGTTCTACCAACCTCTTCTGGCCGGATTATAAGGGCTTGTGTAGATGTGCTGGTTCCTCAAGATCTTCATGATCTCTTCCATCAACAGGCTACAGTATGGGGATTTGTTATCCATCAAAACGTTTTGAGGGAAACCCAACCGTGTAAATATCTGCACGAGGGCTTCTGCGACATGCTTTGAATTCGTGCATGTTAGCGGTATAGCTTTGGCCCACAAAGTGCAAGCGTCGACTAAGGTCAGGATAAACCTGTGCCTTCTTTTAGTCCTTTCTAAGGGTCCTAAAATGTCGATTACAACCTGTTGAAATGGTGTTCCCACTACTGGCATATCACCCATGGGAACAAAGGGTGTCCGTTGCTTTTGGGTGCCACACGTTGGCACTGGGCACAGGATTTCACGTACCTGATAATCTCAGAGTTCATTCATGGCCACCAATAGTGAGTTTTTATTCGCTGAATAGTGGCGTTTTGTCCCATATGTCTGCTAAAGGGAAGAGTGCCCCATTTCTAAGATCTGGCTTCTGTACTGCGTCGGTACTAGGAGCTGGTTATTCCCTGTATCAGGGTCGCCCGTTCTATAATACAATACGCCATCCTTAAAAAAGATGTCTCCGTGGTGTCTGGGGTCCTTAGCCATGGGCAGTTTTCTAAAGCAGGGCTCCAGAGTGGGGTCCTTTTGTTGTGCCTCTTTTAGTTCTTTCAGCAACAAATTTGGCACAGGCTCTCATTCCTTCTGGGTTTGCCCTCTTGTGGTTACTGCTGCCACAATCGGCTCTTTCGGTCTCCCAACAAACACATATCTACATCCCAGGATTACTGGGTAGATAGGATCATCCATAATGGCCGCTTTAATAACACCTCTGACAAAATCAGAGTGTATTTCTACCAGTGCGATAGGAAGCGTCCTGGGTGCATCACTCTTAAAAACTCCACATAGTTTGATGGTGTCCTCTGTCTCCTGACCGGGTTTGACTAGGTGCCTGACGACGATACAGTCAAAAGATAATCCAGTGTCAAAAAGACAAGTTGTTGAGGTACCGTTCAAAATCACAGTTCCTCATGTTGAGAATCACTGACATTAATTCTTCCTTGCGAGGCTGTATGCAAGCATCCGATGCGATTTGGCCTGGTGTGCTTGCCCTGATCAGACGTCCCTGCTGTGGGGGTCTTTCCCTTGCCTTGGCCATGTAGGAGTGGTAGGTTGATCATGATTGTTGTTGTTGGTAGGATATCGGGTTTTGTAGAATTTCAATTTTTCGTGGAGAGGTCTCTGGGTATTAGTTTCTCGTTGATTATAGTGCTGGGAGGAATTGGAAGAATGGGACGATAGTTCTAGATTTTGTTTTCGAGATGGCTCATCTGATGGTTTGCGTTTAGTGCTGGGAAGTTCGGCCATTGCATTTGTATAACGTTCCGCCTTATTGAGGATGTCCTCAAGCATGACTGCGCCTTGTTCAGCCAGAAATCTACAGGTTTCGTTTGACAAAATGCTTTTAATTGTTCTACAAGAACAAGTTCCAGAATTCCCTCAAATGTAAGAGGTAATTCTGATAATTCCAGGCACTTTGTCAAATAGCCCGTCAGACGTGAAGAGAACTGTGGAAATGTCTCCGTGCTCTCCTTTCGGCTGTTTCTGAACATTTGCAGAAATTTGTGAGCAGTCATTTTGAAACGCTCTAGTAAGGCCTTCTTTAACGTGTCGTAGTCATCTTTGTTGCTTCCCAGCGTCACGTAAACGTCATAAGCATTACCTTTTAGGGCCTGTGAAAGTTTTAGGCACCACTGGGAACTCTCTAACCCATACAGTTTTGCCATTTTCTCGAATTTCTCTAGGAAAGTGTCAACTTTCTCGTTGGGGCTCGGGAAAGATTTTAAGACAAAAGACATCGCTGTTAATTGGGAAGATTGAGTGCTTGAGAGATCCCTTAACTGAGACTGGGGTGAAGGCGGCTCTCCATTATTGGAAGTAGAAGCACCCCTACTTTGGACTTCTAAAGTCTTTAGTGCCAGTTCATGCTGTCTCTCCCTATCTCTCTCATTTGCCCTGCGGGCTTCCATCTCTGCCTCAATTTTCTTGTGTTCCAACTGACAATCGTCTGCTTCTTTCTTCTCTGCTCTATCTTGTGCTTTTTTCCTCTCTGCTCTATCTTGTGCTTCCTTCTCCCTAGCTTCTGCTCTCTTCTCCTCCGCGTCATATCTGTCAAGTTCTTTGTTGACAAATGTGGTCGCTTCCTCTCCTTGCAATCCTGTTTCCTTCACCTCATGTCTCAACATCGATCTAAGCTTAACTCGCTTGGCCGTGTTGAAGAACTGAATGCCACTAAGCCGAGAGAATAAGAAGAAGAAAAGAAGGGAAAAAAGAAACTCTAAGCCGCTTCTGAGAAACACAAAATATAAATTACCTGAGATACCTCCTACCGTTATCAATTTGCTAACCTATCGCTGCTATTTTCTGTCAATTAAAACTCTAAATGCAGGCGACTATGCCACATTAAATGGTAGGTGAAACAACTAGAAAAAAATTTACTATTACTATTGGTAGAGAAAAATTATATACGAGGCGTGTTCAAATGAAACCCGCCCGTGCTGCGTCAAGTGGACATTTGTAGGAGGAGCTTGATGACGTCACATCTGACGTAATAAGCACATACGAATGTACAAGTATGTAAGTTTTCATTCTCCTATTATTCATTGGTTGTGCTGCAGACCGTTAAAATAATGGCCGAGGTGATACGGAATCCATCCAAGGTCGATCAGCAAGCGATGATTCAGTTTCTAACAGCCGAAGGATGTCGACCAGTCAACATTCATCGCCGAATTAATGCAGTGTATGGTGACAAAAGTGTGTCTAAGACTACAGTGAAATACTGGGCACGAATATTTCGAGAAGGACGTCAGTTAACGAAAGATCTTCCGCTGCCAGGTCAGGTGCATATTGTTGCGACAGAAGAAGCCATCGCCGAGATTGATGCAGCAATACGGGTGGACCATCGTCGGAGCTTACGTTCGCTAGCAGAAGAATTCGCGGTCTCTCTTGGGACAGTTCAAATGATGGTTAGGAAGAAACTGAAGTATCAAAAGGTGTGTTCACAATGGGTCCCATGGATGCTGACCGATCACCATAAGGAAGAACGCATGGGGTGGAGTTTGAACCACCTGCTGCATTATGAAAAGGAGGGTGATGCATTTCTGTTGCGCATAGTGGCAGGCAATGAGTCGTGATGCCACCACTTTGAACCGTGCAGCAAAACAGCGAGCATGCAATGGAAACAATGGATCACCAAAACCCAAAAAATTCAAGTCACAGATTTCTGCCGGTAAGGTTATGCTGACCGCATTTTTTGACCATGAAGGGCTTCTATTGGTAGACTTTAAAGAGCCTGGTGTGAACATCAATGCCATCCGCTACAAAGGCACACTAGACAACCTGCATACAGCCATCAAGAATAAACGACCCGGCATGCTTTCACGTGGTGTGATTCTGTTGCACGACAATGCTCGTCCACATGATGCAAACATTGTGCAGGAAGCGTTAGCAAGGAAAAGGTGGGAAGTTCTGCCACACCCAACCTACAGCCCCGATCTGTCACCATGTGACTTTCATTTGTTCGGACCCTTAAAAAATCTCTAAAGGGACAACGATTCGACTCCGATGCAGACGTCAGTGCCTCGGTGACCAAATGGTTCAATAAGCAACCAAAGTCATTTTTCTCAGACGGCATCCGCCGTCTACCCAAGCAGTGGGATGTGTGTCTGAATGCCTATGGTGACTATTTCTAAAGAACCCCAGTGAGTACTTGCTTCATAACAATTGCTGTATTTAATTCTACTACTCCTGCTGATGTACCTTACATATATTTGTTATAAAGCCACTGGGACGGGTTTCATTTGAACACACCTCGTATATAAAAATATTTTTATATTTATTTTTAAAAAATTTAAGGAGAAAAAAAAAATGTCCCTTAAAAATTTAAATCTTCACCACAAAGCTCCACCCGCCGAAGTCAGTTTAGAGGAGGGACCTTGTTAACTAGACTTATTTATATAGTCAGAACACGGTCCTTAGTATATCTCAACTCTACTAACTTCAAAACCTTTTGTGACTGTTTACACACTCACGCGATCCAAGGGTTTTGCACAAAATTGTATCATATACCATATAGCTGACAGATGTTATTATAAACAAGTTGTAAGTAATTCTCTAATGCTGTGGAAAAAAACACTATAATTGTGTGTGGTCAAAACACCCTGTCTAAGATCGTTTGTCTAGGGGAATGAATTTTTATTTTTTTTAATTTAATTCCTTATCTCACAAAACAATCACACAACACACTCTATCTAACTGAAAATTCAGATAAGATACCTTAGCAGACGCTAGTCAATTACTAGACCTGGCTCAAAATTCCAGCGAGCAACACTTTAATGTCGAAGGCTCAGAATCCCGGCGAGCAACACATTATTGTCGTAAGTTTTATATATAGGCCTTATATTTTTTATGGTCCCATTCGAGCAGGGGTGATATAGTGAGATGTAGGTGAGAGAAAGGGGTGAGAAATAGTCCTGTTTATGAGGAATACAAGTGTAGGAGAAAATACTGTCTTGGATTGAGTAATGGCTCAACCCACCTATCTAGTATGACACACTTAAATGGAGACGTATTTTTTCCACTTGATACTGATTCAAATACACTATCCTCTCGTTTGCACACACAAACAATTTTGTGGCATAAATACGTACATAACTGTGCCCAAGCTCGCGCCCTGGAGAGGACACTCCAGCTTCACCCTATAGGTGTCGGCAAAACACGGGAAGTAGCAGTTACCGGTTATAAGCATTTTGCCCAATTGGCGTAGGGCATGGCGCCAGGGGCTACTTCCGACAGTGGGAGAGGTTCTAGGATCTCACTGGACAGCTACCGCCCGCTTCAAGCTGGGCAGCCCCCAGTCAATAAGGTGTTGTCCCGCCACTGTCTGCTTTCCCCATTGGGTGCATGGGGATTAGGGTCAAACCCGAACTGTGGACAGAAAATTTTGCACCAAGCAATTATCGAAAAAATAGAAATAAGCAAACTCTCAGATTGGGATGCTGGAACGTCCGGACTATGTTGACTGGACTATCCGAAAACCTACAGGATGTAAACAATGTAAGGAAGACAGCCATAATTAATGATGAGCTTAAACGACTTCAGGTGGATATAGCTGCACTTCAGGAAACGTGCCTGGCGGGCTCTGGAACGGTGAGCGAGAAGGACTACACATTTTATTGGCAAGGGAAAGATCTTAATAAAGCCAGAGAACACGGAGTAGGTTTTGCGGTCAAAAAATCGCTAACTAAAATGGTTGAACCAGGCGAGAATGGATCAGAACGCCTGTTAACGCTCCGCCTGCAAACTAGCACAGGTCCCATCACCCTTGTCAGTGTGTATGCTCCTACTCTGTACTCTGCCTCAGAAGCTAAAGACGAGTTCTACGAGAATCTAACAGCAATTATCAAAAGCATACCTAGGCAAGAACAGCTTGTTCTCCTTGGTGACTTTAACGCTAGAGTGGGTGCCGATAATGTTTCATGGCCTTCATGTCTGGGCAGGTTTGGTATTGGCAAGAAGAATGAAAATGGACAACGGCTCTTAGAGTTGTGCGTCCACCATGACCTCTGCGTGACCAACACCTACTTTCAGACAAAACCCCAGCATAAGGTGTCATGGAGACACCCACGATCCAAGCACTGGCACCAACTTGACCTGATTCTCGTCAGAAGGCCACTCCTCAGGTCTGTGCTCTCCACGCGCTCGTACCATAGTGCAGACTGTGATACAGATCACTCCTTGGTTTGCTGCAAAATCAGAGCACAACCAAGAAAACTCTATCGTGTCAGACATGAAGGGAACCACGCATTGATACCAGCAAGATGTCAGACCCTTTCATGATCGTTCAATTCACTGCGACCTTTGAGAAAGTGCTCAGTAGCCCTCAGCATGGTGATACTATTACAGAGAACTGGGATCACCTACGGAACATCATTCAAAGTACTGCACTTGCCACCTTTGGTAAGAAAACAGCAAAGTCAAATGACTGGTTTGATGCTTCATCAGATGTGATGGCACCTGTCATTGAAGCTAAGCGCAGTGCTATGAATGAATACAAACGTTCACCGAGTGCCAGAACCCTACAGATCCTGAGGGCTACGAGAAGCAAAGTTCAACAAACTGCTCGACGCTTGGCAAATGACTACTGGCTCCAGCTCAGTGAGAGCATCCAGATCGCAGCGCAAACAGGCAACATTAGACAAATGTATGACGGTATAAAGAAAGCACTTGGCCCCCATAAAGGTAAGACGGCACCGCTAAAAACCATCAGCGGAGAGAAGCTAACCGATAAGGGTAAGCAGATGGAGAGGTGGGTCGAGCACTACTCTGAGCTTTACGCTAGAGACAATACCGTTACGCCTGCAGCCCTTGATGGTGTCAACAGTCTGCCAACTATGGAGGAGCTGGATGCCGAACCAACATTAGACGAACTCAGCAAGGCCATTGATAGCTTGGCCTCTGGCAAAGCACCAGGCAGTGATGGGATTCCTCCTGATTTAATCAAATGCTGTAAGAGCACGCTATTACATCCCCTGCATAGGATGCTGTGCCAGTGCTGGGAAGAGACAACTATTCCTCAAGACATGCGAGATGCCAAGATTGTAACACTGTATAAAAATAAAGGAGACAGAAGTGATTGCAATAACTACAGAAGCATCTCTCTTCTTAGTATTGTTGGTAAGGTTTTTGCCAAAGTCATCTTAATGCGACTACACAAGTTAGCTGAGCGCATATATCCAGAGGCACAGTGTGGATTCCGAGCTGGCAGATCAACAACAGACATGATCTTCTCTCTCCGCCAGCTTCAGGAAAAATCAAGAGAGCAGAAAAGACCATTATATATCGCCTTTATAGACCTCACAAAAGCATTCGACCTGGTTAGTAGGGATGGACTCTTTAAAATCCTCCTGAAAATAGGCTGCCCTTCTAAAATGCTGGAAATGATAAAGTCATTCCATGACGGCATGAAGGGAACAGTCCAATATGCTGGAAGCACGTCACAGCCCTTTGATATACGAAGTGGCGTTAAACAAGGCTGTGTTCTGGCTCCGACCCTCTTTGGAATCTTCTTTGCCTTACTCTTGAAACATGCATTCAGAGATGCAACTGAAGGAATATGCCTTCACACTAGGTCAGATGGCCGTCTGTTTAATCTTTCAAGGCTGAAGGCAAAAACAAAAATCAGAAGGGTCACTATAAGAGACTTGTTGTTCGCTGATGATGCTGCAGTCGTCACTCAAAGCCAACAGGAGCTTCAGAGCTTGATGAATCGCTTCACTAAAG
Organism: Oreohelix idahoensis; assembly: GCA_024509875.1. Lineage (NCBI taxonomy): Eukaryota > Metazoa > Mollusca > Gastropoda > Stylommatophora > Oreohelicidae > Oreohelix > Oreohelix idahoensis. Next base: position 198,431 of record JAMPIV010021366.1, read on the forward strand.
CATGCAAGGACTTTGGCCTCACAATAAGTCTAAAGAAAACGAATGTGCTGAGTCAGGATGTGGGTGCTGCACCAGTTATCACTATCGATAACTATGAATTGGCAGTGGTGCACCACTTCACATACCTAGGGTCTACCATCAATGACAAACTCTCACTGGATACAGAAATCGACAGCCGCATTGGCAAAGCTGCAGCTACCTTTGCCCGCCTCACATCGCGTGTTTGGGGAAACTCTAAACTCACAATGAAGACCAAAGCTGCGGTATATAATGCCTGCGTCACCAGCACGCTCCTATATGGCAGCGAGACCTGGACGACCTATGCTAAGCAAGAAAGAAGGCTCAATACCTTCCATTTGCGGTATCTACGCCGCATCCTCGGCATCTCGTGGAAAGATAAAGTGACAAATGTCGAGGTGTTGTCACGTGCTGGCCTTCAAAGTATGTATACGCTTCTTAGACAGCACAGACTTCGCTGGCTTGGCCATGTTCGCCGCATGGAAGATGGTCGCATCCCAAAAGATATCTTCTACGGACAATTAGCAGATGGCAAGAGAACAGTTGGGCGACCACAGCTGAGGTTCAAAGATGTGTGCAAGAGAGATATGAGGGCACTGGACATGGATCCAGCAACATGGGAGGATGAAGCTGCCGATCGCACTGAGTGGCGATGCTATTTACGGCGCCACCTCAGATTGGGCGAAGAGAGGCTCACACAAGAAGCAGAGGTGAGGAGAAAACGTCGAAAGGAGCACCAGGAAAATAAGCAGCTGAGGGCTGTCACCTCAGGGGCGCATTCCCATAGTCAGTTATGACTGAAGGGGCTATTATTATTATTATAAATACGTACATACGTAGAAACGAACAGGTAAACTATGGGGTCACATATAAATATATATCAGGGGATGGTTAAACCAACACCAATAGCTTAAGGTTTATTAAATTTATTATATCTTTAGAAAAAATAGATTACAACATTTAATACATCATTATCATGTCATCACGTGAATTATAGTTACATAAAGGGAAAATAAAACAATATATACTCTCATAGACCCTCCCTCTGGAATATGGAAAACTAGGAAATGATCCCACCCGAGGTTGTTTACCCAAAAGATCAAACAAATGATTGACAATGGGAGTGGGGTAGTCGGGACGGGTAACCGGTATGTCCTTAGTTTAATGGTCCCGTGGGCCTTCAGACTTAGTGAGAGATAGAAAAAAGGTGTTATATTAGTAGTAAACTTTAAGAAACTAAATTCTTTTTTTCCGTTTTCCACTCTCAACATTCATACAGTGAGCTCACTCCCTTTCACACTTACCCCTCTGTTGGCTGCATACGTCCATAGAATTAAATCAAACACAGTGTCTTTAGGACTATTATATGTCCTGTTATTCCAGTTCAGCCCCAGAAAAACTCCATCTAGGCCACTGCTATTTTCTCTGAGATTTTGCTGAAATGGGGTGTTGATTTATAATTTTCCTGGCGGGTATTCTTCTTTGGACTGCAGGTATTTAACTGGGACTAAGTTTGTTTCTAGGATTCTGTTGTAATGACTGGGAAATATCTCAAACAGCAGAATGTTACTCCCAGGCTGTTCTTGGAAAGAAATAGCCGTAACTGTTCTTTGTAGAAGTTGGTGGTAAGAAAATTGTTTACTGTCATCTGGGTTAAATTAAATAAATTCGTGCTGTAAGTTCTGCCTCATCAGGCCAGGGAACTTTATATGATTTAATATAATATATCTGGCATTGTCCCGTTCCAGTTAAACTTTAAAAAAAACCCACAATTTAGCATTGACGTGGATTTGGTTATTTAACCGCTCTACTGGTTTTGCGAAGGACCTATAAGGGTCTCCAACATCAGATTTTGGTATAGTCAATGTTAGTATGTTAGGAACATATACTTTGGGATGCCATAAGCCATCTGAACATGACTCTCTCTCTATATATATATATATATTAATAAAACCGCTGGATCGCAAAAGGTATGACCACCTGCATAAAAAAAGAGAAGATGGATAACAGGTAATATACTATAATAAAATCTAACACCCGCGTTCTAGGTAAGACCTGTAAAAAATCACTCTGGTATTTAATTATTTATATTAAAAGAACTACACGAGTGACTAGCTAATGTATCGTTTTTTTTTTAACACTAGCTATGAACAGTTTATTACTCAAAATTTACACGAGATGAAATAGAAATATGGTTATTAAACAATTACGATCGCCTAGCGTCTTATAATTATGTTACACATCTATTTCTCGGGAAATAACGGATAGTTACATTATTTATTTTACATCTGGGAAACTTTGCAACGGGTTTATTTAATAGGTTTAAATTAACACACAAATCCAGTGAAATAAAATGAAGAATCTAAACCACTGAATCACTCAAGACTAATATTTTACCGCAGCACAATAGAATGAATTCAGACTCCAATAAAGAAGAAATCCAAGAGAAATCTTGTTAGATTCTAATATAAGCTAGGCATTTCTTCAACTCTCTGGTGCAAATGATAACTGCATTTTCCAGCAATGCCAATATATAGTTAATGAAATGAAAAATAATAGCCGCATGCGAGATTTCTCGCCTTTCTTGATCCCAGGGAACTTTCTTCGTTTTCGGCCGCGAGACAAAGCTCTTGATTTCCCCGTTCGACTTCGTCCTGCTCTCGATTTAAACTTGTTAACCATAGGTGTGAAACTCTGCTTCATTCTTAGAGACTACACAATCTTTGATAATAGACCGCTTGTCCGATTGAACTGGCAACGCCTTCTAGACGGGATGACAGAAAGAGGTAGAGAAATAGCTGAGTTTAATCGCTCGAGAGATAATACAGTAGGCATGGCTAAACTAAAATTCAGACAAAGTGAATCTCCTGGCTGCCTGCATGATAACTATTGCATACTAATTAGCGCACGTGGGACAATCCACGTGAAAATCACGTTTTGCGATTTAATTCCAACATAATTGAGGGTTCCCGATGCTATCCAAGGGTACTATTGTTATCATCCGACAATTCAGGGACAGCTATATTTTCAATCCGCCAACCTGATAACTTGGCTCTTCTGTCCCATAACCGTAATCAGATGCAGGACAAGGTTACCAACGTGGAACTGATGACAAGAACTAGACAAGTGCCAGTGGAACAAGAGATGAGAAGAAGACGATGGCGATGGATAGGACACACACTGAGGAAACCTGTTGATAGCATTACAAGGCAGTCTTTGTTCTGGAACCCCCAGGGCAAGAGAGGCAGATGTAGACCAAGAAGCACATGGAGAAGAGAGCTGGAAACATGTGAAAATGATGAGGAAAACGTGGAAGGAACTTGAGATGATGGCACGTGACAGGAGGACTTGGCATGTGTTTGTTGAAGGCCTATGCTCCTTTGGGAGTGGAGGGTTATGAATGAATACAAAGTCGTATGCCTTCTTGAAGTCTACGAAAACTGTGGCCACATGATTTTTATCCTGGAAAGCATCAGCAATCTGTTGCACCAATCGCATTACCGGGTCAACAGGTCTTCCTCTTCTAAATCCTTTTGGTTAGGATGGAGGGCTTTCCCTGTCTCTAACCACCAGTAGAAGCGTGCATTTGTCTTACGTTCTGCCATTTTCCCAATGCACGAAGTCATGGAAATGGGCCGGTAGCTACTGACTTCGCTTGGTGGTTTATCTTTTTTGATAATTGGGATAATGTTGGCCGTTTTCCATCCTGTAGGTACAGTGCTACTTCTCCAGGTCTTGATTATGAATTCCAGGATCGTCAGCAAGCCTTTTTCTCCAAGTTTGACTATCATGTCGTTAGTAACCTGGTCTGGCCCTGGTGCTTTTTTGAGTTTAGTCTTTAGGAGACTGGATTGCATTTGAGCTAGCGTACATTCCTGATCAAAGATGCTGTCCACAGCCTTGTGTGCTTTTAGCATGCGTTTTGTAAGTGTCTTGATGGCTTTACCTAGATTGGCTCTTTTATATGTTTTATTGACTTCAGCAAAGAATCGATTTAGGGCTCGTGCTTTTTCTCTGTTGGAGGTAGCTGTGTTACTGTTTGGAAGTTTTATAGGGATTGGGTTTCTCTTCTGGTATGTCCCTCCCATGTTGTCGATGAGTTTCCATGCTTTCTTCCATTCTTTATTTAGGTCGAGTTTTCGCATTTTTCTTTCCAGGTTTTCATTTTGGCTTTTCTGCTCGCTAGCTTAACCTGTGCTGTGAGTCTGTTGTATGTGGTTCTGTTTTCAAGGCTAGGATTTTCTGAGCAGTTTTCTGTGCCTTGTGTCTTAGTTGTACTAGGTGTTCTCATTCCAGAAGATGCTGTATTTGATATGACTGCCTTTGGGGATTGCCTGTTTGGCTGCCTGCAGTATGGCCGAAGAGATCTGTTCGTTCAAGGTATTAATGTCTTGGTTCATGTCTATTTCAGTGAGGAGCTGGTCTAATAAGAGTTTGTAGTGTTCCCAGTTTGCTCGAGCATTAGTTCTATTTCGACTGTCTTTTGGTTTTCGTTTTAGTTTTACCCTGTGAGATGGTGGTGAGGATGGGTAGGTGGTCGCTTCCTAAGTCCTCCAATACCCTCCATTTATACTGGTTGGTAAGGTCTGCAGACACTAGTGTTAAGTCTGGTCGGCTACTTTTCCGCTAGCTTTATGGTAGCGGTGGGGATCTTTCGTTTTGGAGGACTATAAGGTTGGAAGTGTTACATAGCTCTACTACTGCCTGGTCTGAGGTGTTGGTGTCCTGTTATCCCCAGAGTGGGGAGTGGGCATTGAAATCCCCTGCTATGATTGTTCTCTTGTATTCGATTTCCTCAAAGTAGATTCCATCAGTTTCTCTGTGGGGTCTGTAGACATTAAAGATTTGGAAATGTCCGTCACTTCCCCAGACTGTCAATTGTTGTATGTCAGTTTCATCATCGTTTCAAAGACTTTCAACTTCTGCCTGTACATCATTCCTTACCAAGGTTAGGATTCCTCAACAACTATTATGGCAATGACACTTGTACATTGTGTAGCCTGGGAAATTGACGGAATTGTCCTTAAGTACGGTTTCTTGAATCAGTGCAATGTGAACGTTTTGATCCTTCAGTAGTTTCTTTAATTCTAACGATTTATTTCTTATTCCATCTACATTCAACTGTAGAATGTTAATATACTCCTCAGTAGCATATTTTTCGCCAGGAGCAGCCGAGGGGCGACCTGCTTGGTGTGGACCTTGTGTGAGGCGATGTCCGAGCTCGTATATGTTAGGTTGTATTAGTGTCATGGCATCATGAGTAGTGGGGGTTGTGATGACTTTCTTTCATCCCGGTAGTTATCCTCTTTTTCCATGCGGGGTGTGCAAGGCATGGTGGGCACTGTACCATCATCAGTGCGGAAGTATTATTTTCCCTTGCTGTCCTGTTCGCCTGATGTTTGTTCTACCACCTGGGGGTAGACAGCCTCAATACCATGTTGCACCACCTCAGTGGGGTTCACAGTTGTGCAGTCCCTGCCACCAGATGACCGCTGTTTTCTGGAAACGTCCATAATTTGTCAGCTATTTAGTCAGCACTAGCACTTCTAGTTGGTCAAAAGGATCGTCACGTCGTGCACCCTGGTGCCTTCACTATGAGATGCTGTGGATGGTTTTTAGCTGTGCTAGTCCAAGTTGGAGGCCAGTCACAGGTAAAAGCAGGGCTTTGCAAGGGCGCTCAGCATAGTTTGGCGAGTCGGTCGAGACTGTTACCGGGGGATGGCTGCCACTGTGGCTTCTGGGAGCCATTTATCAAGCTTGGAAGGTCAAGGTGAACCAGTGAGTTTGAGCTACTGGTTCAGTTCTCCAGTGCGACCGCTCTTGCCCAAAGGTGCTGCCACTCTTGGCCTCCGCAGATCCCCCAGAACTTGGATAGACTGCTTATAGATGTGAATTTGTTCATGGCTATTAGCATTTATGGAAATGCCCCACAATATTGAGAAATAAAATACTTAAGTGCATGAAGACTCGACCACACCTCCTGTCACGTGGGTTTAGTGATTTGGTGGTGGCAAGGTCACACAAATCAGCCAGACAAACACAGACTGTACTGTCTTTTTCTATCTGGTGGTACACAGGGTTTCTAACAATGAAGAAGCCATGTACCAGATTCTGTTTACCTCACACATTTTGAATTCCCTTGTCAAGCAACGCTGCTTTGACTACCCTTGGACAAGGGGAATTTATCACCGGTCTGGATCTAAGATGACTCCTGGTCTGCTGAATTGGAAAGGACCGGCCAGCCAGAATCTGTGCTTTTAAATGGCTTCCCGCCTCGCAATTCACGAGAGTTCCATGGTTATCCGCTCCCAGCCAATCAGCAGCCACCTAACAATTATGTTGTCCGAGCGGTGTCTCCCAAGATTTACAGCCATGGTGAAGGTTTTATAAAATAGCGCTAATAGGGCCACTTACAGCACCTGTCACCTTATGACAGAAAACATTCCCTATGTTAAGAGAGACTGAAACAAAAAGAACCCTAAACCACAAAATATTAGAGAAACATGACACGTGCTACATCTGGACTTAAACATACACACATGCTACACCTGATCTTAGACATACACAGATGGATCAGCAACACCTGGACTTAGACATAAACAGATAGCAACAAATACAACATAAAATGCAGGTGGAGAAACCTATGAATTTAACTAATAGTACATAGAACAAGCTGTCAGTGGCAACACAAAAATTAGTAACTTCAGAGCAGAGGCACTAGCAGTAGTTCTAATGACAGAGCAAAGAAGCAAGTAAATTTTTTTTTTACAGGTGAGCTGTCAATAGTTGCTGCACTATAGAACTAAAATAATGCAGACCTTATAACCTAAAAGCATTACTCTACAGACTATGTTAGCAATTTAAACACGTTAGGATGCAGTGGATTCCTTCTCATTATAACAGCTTTGGCAACAAAGAGACTAACAGATTAGCCAAAGAAGATGGAAAGCTACCTCAGCTTGATATAAGCGTAACTTACAAAGTGGCCAAGAGATTTATTTGAATAAGATACAGAAACAAGTGAGAAGATGATCCAGGCCACTTGAAAAACATTGCTCAACAAAAGTGAAGCAAATCATGAGATTCTGCATAGGCTACAACAGATTAAGATACAATCTATTCAACAAACTAAATATAGGACCAACTGATGAGTGTAACTGGCACTGATTAAATGACTGCTGAACATCTGTAAAAGGGGCCTTGCTTATGAGTAACAGAGCAAGTACTTATGGCCATCACCAACACCATTCCTGCACAAACTCTATAGAGATGCAAACAACCTCAAGTTGACAACACATTCAAGTTGACACCTAAAAGTGTAAGAAGAAAAAGAATGGGAAAGTTAAAGAGAAAATCTTGACTTGTATGTTTGTATGTTTAAGCTTTTACAATGTTTATATGTATGATGACCTGTTCATACATGAAAGCTAATCTTGGGGTAAGGTGTAAATAATACTAATGGACATACACACCAACTGGAATGAAAAAAGCACAGATAAAAGTACATTTCACTTCTAGTTAAATAAGTCAGTATTTATTGCATTCAATTGTAGGTGAAATTTATGAACTGAAAGAATTCATGTCAAGTAACATCCATCTGTGATGAAACAGGACAGGTTACTTACTTACTTAGTCGTTCCCCTTCTACCTTGAGGTATAGAGGTGGACAGGTTACATTACATATAAATATTTTTTCTTGCTGTTGCAAAATGTAGTTTACATTGCAGTAACCATGTTACCCTGTCTCATTCACAGCCCTGCTATGATGGGAAATTTGTGGGCAGTTACATCACCTGACATCTTGCACTTTCTTTCCGGTCTTGTCTCCCGCTGGATGTCCTTTGAAAAACCCACTACATTGGGAAATCTATTAATTGTGGAAAGGAAGTTATGCAGATGGCAAAGTCTGAATGGATTTGCTCCTGTTATTTATGGACTGCCTATGGTTATGAATTGTTAGTAATTTTCATGTGCTTCAATCAAATATTCTCATTCAGATCTTTATTAACACAGTCTTCATAAATAATAAATGTATAGATAATTGAGGAGACAACTGCTTTAGACTGATTACTACAGAAATCACCACTACAATATCATGGTGAATGTTTGGTGCAGGAAGCCTGTATGAAACCAGCTGCAGGGGCATTCCATGCTCCACAATAAGTAAAAAGGAAAATCACGAGATGATGATGAATTATTAGTGAAATTTGATTGTTAAATATTTTAAATTATAAATTTGTTACAACTCTGTCGTTTTATTTTTACTCATTCCAAAAATATAATTGTAAAAACGTCTTTCACAAATAAATGCATTTCTTACAAGACATACAATTCAAAAACGTCTTTCACAAATAAATGCAGAACTGACAAGACGCATTTCAAAAATGCAATAATTGTATAGCTACATTTCAGTAAACCAGAATCAAAACCAAAAACTTAAATATTCTGAAAATCAAAACATTTTTTCGGCCGATCTTTTTCAACAGATTTTCTAAGTGATTTTTGGCCAACTTGGGCTACTTTTTGGATGTCTTGGGATAATTTGGATGAAATTCAAAATCCTAAAAGAAATTGTGTATTTTTAAAATACATCCATCCTTAAGTATTTTGGATTCTAGGTTACAGACCCATTTATCATGTGATATGATCTTATATCATATGTGATATTATCTTAAGTCATATCTAATATTATCGCCATCATCATATTGTTGCTACCCATGGAGCCACCTCAGCACCTCATCCTGTTGTAGAAAGCCTGAACTAAACATTGATATACTTTTGCATTTGTGGTTACTGTAGTTGTTTGTTTTATGTGATGAGGTTACCAGCTCCATGCGCAGTCTCGTATGTCACCTCATACAACATGTCTGACGGAGCAGTTGTCCTGTTTGTTCCTTGTCTCATCAGGGACCCCCAGGACTCCATAGGACATGTGATGTACTTGAGAACATGTTCTTGTGGATATATAGAGACCTAGGCCCCCAGAACTACAAGTACATGTGATGCAGCTGAGAACATATTCATGTGGTATATAGAGACCAAATTTGGGAATATATGCTCTGGGCATAAAAATGTATAAAAGATGTAACTGTCATTCGGTCATATTTAAGTTAGGTAACTTAATTTAATGTTGGATTTAAGGACATTTATGTGTCCCTATTGTATGTAACTTCATGGGATTTTGTAACTTAATCTGAAATAAAACATTTCTCTTGAAAATTAAAAATTCAGGAGATTTAACTAATTTCGCCTGCTGAGTAGTGGATAGAAAAAAAGGCTGATGGGAAATACAAACTGCAGAAGCTAGCTTCTAGCTTGATTGATCAGGCATTTTCATGGAACTCACATAATAGAAGGCGATCATCATTATCATCAGCTGCCATCTCCACAATGAAGGTTGGCTGTAAAGGATCTCCAACGTCTTCTGTCTCTTGTCTTGGTGGTGCACTCTGAAAGACTATTTCCTGTCCATCTCTTGATGTTATCTTCCCACTTATAGCGCTGTCTTCCCCTTGCACGTTTGCCTTCAACTCTCCCTTCTGTTATGGTCTTCTGCAAGGTGTTATGCCTTTTTATGTGGCCAAAGTATTTTAGCTGCCGAACTTTGACCTCCCTCAATAGTTCTCTTTTCATACCTAGATTTTCTAGGACCTCCTTATTTGTTTTCATCTCTTTCCATGAAATACACCCCATTCTTCTATATATCCACATTTCAAGAGCCTCAATTCTTTCTTCCAAATGTTTATTCATTGTCCATGTTTCTGCACCATGCAGAAATGCAGAATATATATAACACTTTTGTCATGAAGTGGTCTTAATTTTATAGAGTGTGCCTGAATGAAAGCAAGACCCTAGTATGAGAAAGTCTGAGAAAATAGAATTTAAATGGAAAATGACAAGCCTGTGGACAGATGAGACTATTGGCTCAAGGGCTAGAACCAGGATTTGGATCTCCCCTTGCCGCTTTGTGACTTTAGACTGGCTATAGTCTCGCCCTCCTCTGACTACCTTGACACACAAGGAGATAAGGTGTATAAATACGACCACAGACGCCACTATACAGACAATATAGAGTAAGTATAGTAAAGAGTAGAAGCTGATCCAGTGTACAGTAAATATATATATTTATTTACAAAAATCAAGCATAAAATTGTCATCATACATAAACCACAAAAATAGCGTGCACTGTTGCACGCCCTGGAAAAATCAAAGTAACAATTAGATTGAGAGACAAAAAAAAAAAACAAACCCACTCGCATTCACTCTTCCTGTCACCCTGCTGAGGAACAATAAAAATGGTTAGTGATTAAAACAACTCTAATATGGTGGGGCTGTCAACTCTAGCCTCCACTCTCTAACACTAATAAATTTCTACTGTCTCAGTCCTGGTGATTTTTCCTCAACGAATGGCTACACAGCTTTCTACTTGTTAGGCAATATGCGCCGATAACTACACCACAAGAAGTGCTAAAATAATAGACTTGGCTTTAGCTGATGGCTCAGGGTCTATCTGTCAAATGAATACTGAACAGACCCTACTGGTCCTGTCTATTTTCTCCCTCCTCTTTCTCTCTCTCTCTTGGTCTCAGTGTCTCTCTATCTCTCTCTTGGTCTCAGTGTCTCTCTATCTCTCTCTTTCTTGGTCTCAGTGTCTCTCTAACACTCGAGGACTGATGCGGCGTCTCCGCTACTCTCTTCTCTCGTTACTATCAGGACCCAGGGATGTTAACCCTCTCCCCTGCTCCTGAATTCGGTGCTTGATTTACTGTCGAAATCTTCTCTGCCGCTGACTAACTTCCCTCTTTTAACTCGCTCCGGAGTTAGAGGAAAACAAGGCCTTGATTTCTGGCTGTACGAAATTGAAACCGGTCTCGCTGCCACGGGTCGTTGCTGGAGACTATAATAGCGATGAGCTCGGGCGATGTGATAAATAACCCCAGTTCCCGCTCCTCACTGGGAAAACCCATAAGTTGGTTTTTCTTTTGCTTCTGACGATAACTCGAGTCCACTGACTACTGAGGTATGTCCTTGTGCCGTGGGTAAATTGGTATTTCCAATTTACGCTCCCCCACTGATTGCCGGGACTCGCTGAAATTAAAAGAAACAGCTTCCAATGTACACCCTCTCTAAAATCACTTATCTCTAACATATACGATACATAAAATAATTCTATCCACGTGTCACTTCAATCTCACTCCTTCTCTCCCCTTCTTCTCTCGTTCTTCTCTCGTTCTGCATAACAATACCTACAATAATATTATCCCACGTGGCACTAAAATCACACTCCTCTAAATCTGACAGTTGGGTAAACAAGGTCTCCCGACCCGTCTGACAGGTTACATGGCCATTACGCATGACTACCCACGTGTTCAAAACATTGCAAAATAGGGAAATCCTTTTACCAATTAACACAGGAGTTTTCCTGGCTCACTCCAATTTAAATTAAATCTCGCCGTAGGAATGATTTATTTCCCCAAACCGTATAATTCACTGATAACATAAATCTCCGACTGCATTCCTCACATTTGAGGCTCAGAAAAATTACCGTACACACCAAGGATTTCCCAAAAATAATTACATTAGAAAATATACAGGAATAACTGGGGATTTACCCAACAATCTACAAAGCACGCGTGTCTCTCATAACTTCACATGCTCCGATCTACTGCCAAAAAAATCCTAAAAAGACTTATGCACATTTTTACGTTTACATCGTTCTACAAAGATAATAATTAATGGCGCTACCATTTAAACTTTAAGTTAATGTCTCCGACAAACTTAACTTACGGCCCGAGATTTCTCAAAAACCCCACTAATAAGTAAAACGATTAATAAAATAGTTACATACCAAATTATCGCGGTTTTTCCCCGCACAAATGGAGACGATAAAATACGTAGTCGTCCGGCAGGCAATTTATTTCTTCCGAGAGAATTTCCCACAGTGTCCTATCTTCTTATATACAAGAGAAAACACCCACGCGAATTTACTCGAAAAAAATCAATACTAGCCACCTACGCAAATCCCGCGTTGTCCGAAAATTGCGTCACATTACGCGATTGCCTCGTGCCTCTGACGCGTCATACAGGCGTGCCCGAAAATATCGATTTTCGTAAACAATGAAATCTACGGGAATCGCGAAAAATCAGAAGAAAGTAAAACTGGCCGAGTGAAAAATAAACCTACCGACATAAAACGAACCCATTAAAATTACCTCCTAAAAATTACCAAACACGATATATTCACATGGGAAGAACCAAGGCAAACCCCATATAATTACAAAGAGAAGAGAAATGGTGAAAACTCAAAATAGTACACAGAATTGGGCCTGAAATACAAAATAGACGACAGAATCGGGCCGGTTGAAAGACAGAATTACAGTGCCACATCACATAAGAACGCCACTAGGCGTGGTGGAAACAGCGATAGATTGATCAATTTGTTGTTGCCCTAAGACGCCACTAGGCGTACTGGCCACATACTGCTTTGCCGGTTGGTGGCTAAGGATGGAAGAAGAAGAAGATCACATAAGTCCCCCCCTTTTCAAGTGCGGGAATCCGTGCTCAATCACTGAAATCTCTGGAATTCATACTGGTCCGTATCTAGATCTACATCCCGATCTAATCACTGTCATAATTAGCATTATCATATAGGCCCATCTCCATATCCTTGAGAATCTTGGCAAGCCCTGGATCGTGAGGGTCACGCCTGGTGATTTCCTCCTGGCGACTGCAACCTGACTGGTCGCCCTTCCTCCTCCCTTTCATGTGTTTCCTTCGCCCACGAATTTTCCTGGCGGCGCGTGGTAAATAATGATTACCAAATGGTGCGACCTCCCAGTGTTTTGAAACAGTCTGACTGGCTTGGCCAGACATCACCGTAACAGGACGTAACTGTTGGCGGTTGACTGAAGAACCGTGCACATGTTCCTTCTTGTCAGTATTTCCCTCCCTTGAGAGATGTAATACCATCGGGGGCCTAATTCCCGACGACAAAGAAGATACTTCCGAAATCAGAGGCGTCACCACTGTTTGACCTTTAGGCTGAACAGGGCTGACAGGCGAATACGCCTCTGTAGATAACATTCCCCTGTCTTTAGAGGCTTCCCTCCTCTTCATCGCAAGACAGGGATGTTTGAGCTCCCGTGGGGCTCCGTGAATGTGGGGCTTTCCCCTTTCACTTTTCTGGCCTGCAGTAGGCCCCCTTGCATTAGCAAGGATCGGTGTGGTTGGGTTTCCCAAAACTAAGTAAGGGCTTCCCAGGATGAAATCATGTGCTGGCTGTGCCATTACAGCTGCCTTGATGGTGCCAGACACAAACTTGCATTTCACCTCAATATTGGCTACAGGCAGACGCTGTGAGATCCCTCTTCTCAAAATTCCACCAATCTCAACTATTTCTCCGGTCCATTGCCCTGGTTTCACCAAATGACGAGCGATGATACTGGGGTAAGTAAGCCCGCTGTCAAACAAACAAGTAGTGGCCGTCCCATTCACTATGGCTGGTCCACTGTTAGAGAACAACTTCTCTGCCTGGACTGGTTCCCATTTATTCCCTTTAGTCCATCTCACCGGTCTTAAACAAGCTGCATGGTGAGCTGGGGGTTTGTTCATGCACCGGGATGTCCAGTGGGAAGTGGTTCTACAATTCTGACAATACCTCTCATGATCTCCCCTGTTCCTAGCGGGTTCCTGAGAGGTTGTTGTCGGTGCTCTGTTATGCTGCTGGGGGAGCAAGTTATAACCAGAATGAGGCTCCTTGCGAGAAGGCCCTGGTTGCTGATGAGCTGGTGAAGTAGCCGGCTGCGATGATGAAGCTTCTTTGTCCGGGGCTGACAGGTCTGGGTGTTTCCGTTTCTGTCCCAGTACTTCGGCCTGTGCTGTATGGAACCTTTCAGCGAACATGATAATCTGATCGAGTTGCTGGGCACCCTGCTCTGCCAGATACCGCCTCAAGTCGGGGGACATGTTTGCCTTTATCTGCTCACACAGAACTAACTCCTCCAACCCTTCAAAAGTTTTCGCCTATCCTGACAGTTCCCTCCAGCGAGTTAGGTAGTTTCTCACCCGCTCTGCAAACTGTGCGAAACTCTCTCCCTTCTCTGGCCTGCTCTCCCTGAACATGGTTTGGCATTTCCGGGGTGTCCACTGAAACCTTTGTAATAAAGCGTTTCGCAGTGCCTCGAAGTTGTTCTGGTCATCTATGAGCATCTTGTTGTACACTTCATAAGCATGACCTTTCAAAGATTGCGATAATTTCAGGCACCAAAGACTCTCATCCAACCCGTATGCCTTTGCCATTCTTTGAAATTTCTCCAGGAACACGTCAATCTTCTCATTCCCATTAGGGAACGAGTCAAATGGGAAGCTCATGGCTGCCATCCGGGGCCCTCCGTTTCCTGAGGTGTCTGTCGCTCCTGCTCCGGGTGAATCTCCATTAGCTGAACTGCCCTCTGAGGATCGGTACTACAGTTCCAGAGAACGCAGGGCAAGTTCGTGCTGTCTCTCCGCTGCCTTTTCCTCTTTCGCTGCTTCGGCGGCAGCTATCCTTTCCTCTTTTGCTGCTTCCAATTTCCGAAGTTCCATCTCTGCTGCGGCTGCCCTCTCTTCTTTCGCTGCTTCTGCGGCGGCTGCCCTCTCCTCTTTCGCTGCTTCTGCGGCGGCTATCCGTTGCCTTTCCTCAATTTCTGCGGCGGCTATCCTTTCCTCCTTCGCTGCTTCGGCGGCGGCTATCCTTTGCCTTTCCTCAAGTTCCCGTTGATTATGCCTATCATTTTCTCTGATCATGTAGGCTTTCGTCTCCTCTTTATCCATTCCCATGTCCTGGGCAGCCTCACGCCATGCAGCTCGTAATTTCGCCATATCCGCCATCTTACCTGTAAACTGCTGTAAGTTCACAACTGACAGAAAATGACAGAAAGGAGAACAAAAGGAAGGAACTACCTGTTATGTAATAGGAAGTATTCCTCCTATAACCGATGTCCCAAAACCCCGAACTCAGACTAGCGTCAAGTCTGAACAATAACCTGAAAAAAATTTTTGTTAACAAGCTACCAAAAACCCGAAATTACCTTCCTGTAAAAGAAAAAAATTTCAGTATGCCATCAATTACTAAATTTCAACCAATCTAACTGACTGTAACCTGTGGAAAAACTTGTACTGGATCAGTTCTAATAGCTCAGTCTAGGGGATAGTTAAAGAAAATCTATTTTTCAGAACTTCCTAGAGACAATCTGTGAATGTAGATCACAGAATTGATCTCAACAGAATGATCCCGGACGATTGCCGCCCACTTGTCACGAAGTGGTCTTAATTTTATAGAGTGTGCCTGAATGAAAGCAAGACCCTAGTATGAGAAAGTCTGACAAAAAAGAATTTAAATGGAAAATGACAAGCCTGTGGACAGATGAGACTATTGGCTCAAGGGCTAGAACCAGGATTTGGATCTCCCCTTGCCGCTTCGTGACTTAAGACTGGCTATAGTCTCGCCCTCCTCTGACTACCTTGACACACAAGGAGATAAGGTGTATAAATACGACCACAGACGCCACTATACAGTCAATATAGAGTAGTATAGTAAAGAGTAGAAGCTGATCCAGTGTACAGTAAATATATATATATATTTATTTACAAAAATCAAGCATAAAATTGTCATCATACATAAACCACAAAAATAGCGTGCACTGTTGCACGCCCTGGAAAAATCAAAGTAACAATTAGATTGAGAGACAAAATTAAAAAACACCCACTCGCATTCACTCTTCCTGTCACCCTGCTGAGGAACAATAAAAATGGTTAGTGATTAAAACAACTCTAATATGGTGGGGCTGTCAACTCTAGCCTCCACTCTCTAACACTAATAAATTTCTACTGTCTCAGTCCTGGTGATTTTTCCTCAACGAATGGCTACACAGCTTTCTACTTGTTAGGCGATATGCGCCGATAACTACACCACAAGAAGTGCTAAAATAATAGACTTGGCTTTAGCTGATGGCTCAGGGTCTATCTGTCAAATGAATACTGAACAGACCCTACTGGTCCTGTCTATTTTCTCCCTCCTCTATCTCTCTCTCTCTTGGTCTCAGTGTCTCTCTATCTCTCTCTTTCTTGGTCTCAGTGTCTCTCTAACACTCGAGGACTGATGATGCGGCGTCTCCGCTACTCTCTTCTCTCGTTACTATCAGGACCCAGGGATGTTAACCCTCTCCCCTGCTCCTGAATTCGGTGCTTGATTTACTGTCGAAATCTTCTCTGCCGCTGACTAACTTCCCTCTTTTAACTCGCTCCGGAGTTAGATGAAAACAAGGCCTTGATTTCTGGCTGTACGAAATTGAAACCGGTCTCGCTGCCACGTGTCGTTGCTGGAGACTATAATAGCGATGAGCTCGGGCGATGTGATAAATAACCCCCGTTCCCGCTCCTCACTGGGAAAACCCGTAAGTTGGTTTTTCTTTTGCTTCTGACGATAACTCGAGTCCACTGACTACTGAGGTATGTCCTTGTGCCGTGGGTAAATTGGTATTTCCAATTTACGCTCCCCCACTGATTGCCGGGACTCGCTGAAATTAAAAGAAACAGCTTCCAATGTACACCCTCTCTAAAATCACTTATCTCTAACATATACGATACATAAAATAATTCTATCCACGTGTCACTTCAATCTCACTCCTTCTCTCCCCTTCTTCTCTCGTTCTTCTCTCGTTCTGCATAACAATACCTACAATAATACTATCCCACGTGGCACTAAAATCACACTCCTCCTCTAAATCTGACAGTTGGGTAAACAAGGTCTCCCGACCCGTCTGACAGGTTACATGGCCGTTACGCATGACTACCCACGTGTTCAAAACATTGCAAAATAGGGAAATCCTTTTACCCATTAACACAGGAGTTTTCCTGGCTTACTCCAATTTAAATTAAATCTCGCCGTAGGAATGATTTATTTCCCCAAACCGTATAATTCACTGATAACATAAATCTCCGACTGCATTCCTCACATTTAAGGCTCAGAAAAATTACCGTACACACCAAGGATTTCCCAAAAATAATTACATTAGAAAATATACAGGAATAACTGGGGATTTACCCAACATTCTACAAAGCACACGTGTCTCTCATAACTTCACACGCTCCGATCTACTGCCAAAAAAATCCTAAAAAGACTTATGCACATTTTTACGTTTACATCGTTCTACAAAGATAATAATTAATGGCGCTACCGTTTAAACTTTAAGTTAATGTCTCCGACAAACTTAACTTACGGCCCGAGATTTCTCAAAAACCCCACTAATAAGTTAAACGATTAATAAAATAGTTACATACCAAATTATCGCGGTTTTTCCCCGCACAAATGGAGACGATAAAATACGTAGTCGTCCGGCAGGCAATTTATTTCTTCCGAGAGAATTTCCCACAGTGTCCTATCTCCTTATATACAAGAGAAAACACCCACGCGAATTTACTCGAAAAAATCAATACTAGCCACCTACGCAAATCCCGCGTTGTCCGAAAATTGCGTCACATTACGCGATTGCCTCGTGCCTCTGACGCGTCATACAGGCGTGCCCGAAAATATCGATTTTCGTAAACAATGAAATCTACGGGAATCGCGAAAAATCAGAAGAAAGTAAAACTGGCCGAGTGAAAAATAAACCTACCGACATAAAACGAACCCATTAAAATTACCTCCTAAAAATTACCAAACACGATATATTCACATGGGAAGAACCAAGGCAAACCCCATATAATTACAAAGAGAAGAGAAATGGTGAAAACTCAAAATAGAACACAGAATTGGGCCTGAAATACAAAATAGACGACAGAATCGGGCCAGTTGAAAGACAGAATTACAGTGCCACATCACTTGACTTGTTCCAGGATTTTCCCATTTATGCTTATCTTTAATGTGGATTTATCGTCTGCTTTGCTAATTATCATAGTTTTTGTTTTCTCAATATTAATGTCGAGTCCATATTCATGACTTATACTGTTCACTTGCTTCACTAGTTCTTGTAACTCCTGTTCGCTTTCAGCTAACAACACGGTATCATCTGCATATCTAAGGTTGTTTATTGACCTTCCACTGATGTTCAGTCCTGGTATTTCCTGTATCTGTTTGACAATTTTTTCGGTGTATAAATTAAATAGAACTCCGCCTATGCCGGTCCCAAGCCCGGATGAAAAAGGAGGAGGGCGGCCTGCATGGAGGCCGTAAGGAGGCAGCCCCTCCACCATGCAAAGGCACAACAGGCCAATCACCTGTTTGCTTTAAATCATGATTACGCGAACTACAAGAGAGAAAACCGGACTGATTCTAAAGGCGACGAACTGGAACGGACTACGGACTACGACTTATGGAACTTGGAACACAAGAAGTATAAATGGGAAGGAAGAGGAGCTGGTGGAAGAGATGAGGAAAGCAAAACTAGAAATCCTGGCTATAACGGAAACGAAGAAAAAAGGACAAGGAGTCATGGATCTCGATGGCAACACGTTGCTCTACAGTGGTGTACCCATATCTGAAAGAGCTAAAGGGGGCGTGGGTTGCATTGTGGCCCAAAATCAAAAAGATAGTATCAAGGGATGGAACTTTGTCTCGGAGCGCATTATGGTTGTAAAACTAAAAGAAGGAGAAACCATAGTCAACCTGGTCATAGTGTATGGACCAAATGAGGATGAGAGAGCAGAGGTCAAGGAGGAATTCTTCGAGCTGCTTCAAAGGACAGTGGATGACTGCCTAGATGATGTTATTATGCTCGGAGATTTTAATGCCAGAGTTGGAAATGACCATGCTAGATGGGGTGGAGTTATCGGAAGATATGGAGAAGATACCCTCAATGACAATGGAAAGCGACTCCTTAGATTCTGCAGTGAGCAGAATCTGATCATTACAAACACAAAGTTCCCCCATAAGCGCATACATGCATACACTAGATGTGAACCAACCAAGAATGAGAAGTCAGTGATCGACTATGCCATTGTTCGGAGAAGCTCATTCAGATATGTCCGAGATGCAAGAGTCTGGAGGGGGCCAGAGATTGGAAGTGATCACTACCTGCTAACAATCAAACGAACAACTGAAAGAGTTGCTCAGCCTAGGAACTGCCCAACATCACGCAAGAAACCAAGTAAACGAGCAGGAGAAATGAGCATTAGGACCTACAAGCTGAGAGAGCCAGAAATTAAGACCAGATATCAGGGGCTTATTGCTACAGCAGTGAGCAACACAGAAGAACGACCTGATGACTTGGAAACCCTCTGGAATAAATTCAAGGATATCATAAAGACAGCTGCTGCAGAAGCATGCGGTGAAGTCCGACTTGGGAACCAGAGAAAGAGGACACCTTGGTAGACAGAGGAAGTCAAAGAGAAAATAAGAGAGAAGAAAATGGCATGGAAACAATACTTAGGAGCTAAAAAACACAACAGGACAAACGGAAAAAAAATATAGAGAATATGTGACACTCAGAACAGAAGCAAAGAACAAAGTGCTAGCAGCAAAACAGAAGTCCTGGGAAGAATTTGGAGAAAAGCTAGAAAAAGATGCACAAGAAAACCAGAAATTGTTCTATAAGACCCTAAAGAACATGAGGAAAGAAAAACAATGCCCTCTCAAATTTATAAAGGACAAGCAAGGCAAATTGCTTACTTCCCCGAAGGAAGTAATGGAAAGATGGAAAGAATATTTCTCAGAACTCCTGGATGGTAAGCATGGTGAAGCATCAGAAATGATAACCACTAGCACAGAAGAGAAAACCAATGATGGTGAAGATGACATAACGATGGAAGAACTGAGGGCAGCACTAGAGAAAATCAAGATGGGCAAAGCAGCAGGGCATGATGGTATAACACCAGAAATGGTTAAGTACATGGGAGCATCAGGTGACCTATTACTCTTAAAGGTCCTACAGGCAGCATGGTGCAACAAGACCATACCAAAGGATTGGGAGATTGCCATCATAACACCAATTTTCAAAAAGGGTGACAATCGACAATGTGGAAACCATAGAGGCATATCCCTTCTCAGTGTCCCTGGTAAAATCTACTCTAGAATCCTAGAGCAGAGACTCCGACGCCTAGCTGAGCCACAATTGGATGAGGTCCAGTGCGGATTCCGAGCAAACCGAAGTACTCAAGACCTAATCTTCACACTCAGACAGCTGAGTGAAAAGGCCCTTGAGTATAAGAGTGAGATCCATCTTTGTTTCATAGATCTGGAAAAGGCGTTTGACAGGGTCCCCTGGAGCAAACTTTGGGACTGTTTGGCAAGGAAGAATATTCCAGCACCTCTGATTCATGCTATACAGAGCTTCTACAAGTCTTGCAGAAATTATGTGAGGACAGCAAACCATAAGTCAGAAGAGTTCAGGACCACCACTGGTGTAAGACAAGGTGATATCCTATCACCTTACCTCTTCATACTCCTTATGGACGATGTCATCAAGGCATGTAAGGAGAGAACAAGAAAGTATTCAGTGGGGTACTGGAAGATGAGACAGGTCTATATTTCGGAGCTGGCATTTGCTGATGATGTTGCCCTGATTGCTAAATCAGAGGCACATCTCCAATCCAACCTGCAAGTCTGGAAGGAAGAGCTGGAGAAGAGAGGGATGGTCATAAGCAGCTCTAAAACAAAATCCATGGTGATATCACGAGAAGAAAGAAAACAGCAGATTAAGTTGGGAAACAGGTCCTGGAGCAGGTCGACCACTTTAAATATCTCGGAGCTATTATAGACCGAAAGGGAGGCATCAAAGAAGAGTTGGCCACTCGAAAAGCAGCGGCTGGGAGACTTTTTCAGGCCATAAATCGTGGATTCCTCAGCAAGAAAGAGGTTGGTAAGAAAACGAAGATGGCTGTATACCGCTCCACCTATGTCCCAGTCTTGACATATGGATGCGAGTCGTGGGCAATGACTACAACCCACAAAAGCCAGATACAAACCTCAGAAATGAGGTATCTGAGGAAAGTGGTTGAAGTAACAAGAAGAGACATGGTCCGCAACCAGACGATCCGTCAAGGCCTAAAATCCCATCCGCTGCAGACCCAAATAGAACAGTCCCAACTAAGATGGTTTGGCCATGTCTGCAGAATGGGAGAAGATCGGCTACCACGACAAGCATGGGAAACAAAGAGCCAGGGATCCAGACCTCCAGGACGACCCAGAGTCCGCTGGGAGGACAACATTAGACAATCTTTGAAGGACCGAGGACTAGAATGGAACCAGGCCAGGAAGAAGACAGCTGATAGAATGGTCTGGCGCTCTCTCTTCCAAACCTCTACACCTCACGGTAGAAGGGGAACGACTAAGTAAGTAAGTAAGTAAGTATAAATTAAATAGGCAGGGGGACAGCACACAACCTTGTCTGACACCTCTTTTTATTTCTATGTATGATGAATAATTCCTTCCAGATCTTACTGTGGCAGTTTGCTCCCAATAAAGGTTACTGAGTATTCTTATATCCTTTCCATCAAAAACCTATGTCTTCGGGGCATTCAATTATTTTCTCATGATGGACTCTGTCAAAAGCTTTCTTATAGTCAATGAAGCACATGTACATACTTTTTTGGACCTCTGTATATTTTTCTGCTAATATTCTTAGCAAAATATTGCCTATCTTGTTCCACTGTTCCGTCTAAAACCAAACTGTTCTTCTTGGATTTCGCTGTCTACCTCACTTTTTATTCTTTCCTGTATGATTTTGAGCAGTATCTTAATTGCGTGACTCATCAGGCTGATTGTTCTGAAGTCTGAACATTCTGTTGCATTAGGTTTTTTTGGGCAATGTTATAAAAACTGATGTCTTCATGTCGTGTGGTATATATCCTGTATTGTATATATCGCTGCATAGATCTGTGATTGTATCCATGCCAAAGCTCTCCAGGGCTTCTATCATTTCAGTTTTTATGTTATCCGTGCCTGCTGATTTTCCTTTTTGTATCATATGTATGGCATTCTCTTCTTCTGATCTGAGAATGTTTGGGCCTTTATTAGAATCTGGTGATGGTTTTTTTACCTCTTTTGTCCTTGAATAGTTCTTTTACGTATTCTGCCCATCTGTTTGATATGTCTTTCTCATCAAGTAATATTACACAATTTTTGTTCTTGATACAGCTTCCTCCTTGTGCAAACCGCGACCTATTTGATAATTTCTTTATTTACTCATGCATATCTCTTGTCATGTGCTTTGCATCCAAGTCTTCTATTTCCTTGCATTTTGTTTCTATCCACCGTTCTTTTGCTTGTCTACACATAGTACGTATGTCATTGTCTATTGTTTTATATTCTGGAGTGTGTTTTGTTTTCTTTCTTTCTGCTATTTTACTCAAGATGTCATCTGTCATCCAAATTTGATTTTTCTTAGGCTCCTTTTTAGGTAAATTTGCATTTGCTGATTGTATGCTTGTTTTTAAGCATTCCCATTTTGTGGTTACTTTTTCTTCTGGGTTTTCTCTTCTATACTGCTCCATGCTTTCTGTCAGTAACTGTTGATATCTATTTTTGACGTCGATTAGATATTTTTGTTTTATATCTGGTTGTTTCAGTGCTGATATTTCTATCCGGTGTTCCTCTTGTCTTCAATTTCCTGCTCTTTTCAGCTTTATATTTACTCTGATGTCGACCGGATTGTGATCTGAATTTATGTCGGCGCCAGGATGTGTCTTTGCACTTGTGACACTGTTCTTAAATCTATGTTTTATCGTGATATAGTCAGTTTGATTTCTTGTTACATTTCCATGTGTATAATTTCCTTGGGTGGTGTTCAAAAAAGGTGTTACATATGACCAGCTGGTTTTCTTCACAGAACTGGATAAGTCTGTCTCCTCTATCTTTCCTTGTCCCTAATGCATACTGTCCTACTATTTTCTTGTATTTTCCTTTTCCTACTTTTGCATTCATATCACCCATTACTATCAACACATCTGTAGATTTTACTGGTTTAAGTGTGTGTTGTAGCTCTTCATAGTATTCCTCTATTTCTTCCTCGCTGGGATCTTTAATTGGTGCATAAGTTTGTAAGATTGATATGTCAAATGGCTTTGCTCTCATCTTTAGCAACATCATTCTGTCGTTGTGTGTCCAGTATCCACATACGTATTTTTCTAACTCCTTCTTTATCAACATTCCTACCCCTCTTTCATGTTTTTCTCCTCCTGAGTGTATAAGCATGTTGTTACGCACATAATTTTTTCTAAAGACATTGTATAATTATTTTCTAAAGACATTGTGTAATTAACTTGGTCTGAATTGTACACTTTAATTTTTTTCGGTCAAAGGTAGATAATCCTTGTTTGACTGTGATTACATTCTTAATGGTAGTTACCTTCTCTTGTTGGTTGACTGGCTAGTCCATTTTTTAGAACGATGTGTAGCCATTATCGTTATATGGTAGTATCGGTCAACTGTTTCTTGGAATGATTGAAACCAGTGTTGAGATTTATTTGCTGTCCATATAAGGCGCGATTTCTTACATATCTTTATCTGGAATGTCTCCAACATCATCTCGTTTTGAGTCTTACTCAGGTGTATGCGTTCTGCGCATGTCAAAACGTTAGGAGAACTTGAGAAGTCTTCCTGTCTGGGAGTCTACGAAATGTGTTGAAACAGAGAAGACGCATCCCTGCGTCTGTGATTTTTGATAGGGAATTAGGAGTCCTATTGTGAGTTAGTTTAGCTAATGAGGTCCTTCCCTTGATGATTCAAAACGCCTGGAGGCGTGTGTTTTTGTGGTGTTTATTTCGAAGCTAGGTAATACCTCCTTTATGTTCAAATCTGTAATCTAACTTTATGTTGACATTAGTCGATCTCTGCTCACTTACGAATTACAGAAAAGAGAGGTCCTTCTACTAGAAGTTACACCCCAGGTATCTTCATACCTGAGATTGATATATACACGGGTCATACTAAGCCCGAAGGACAGTTCTATGTTCTATGAACTTCGCTATGCCAGTGATTGCACCTACGTCGAGGTTAGACTTAGGAATGCCTGAAAAGGTCAGCTTGACCTATACTCCTGAAGTACCATCTTCGTGCGGCCAGTGATTAGACTTATTTTGCACATCTGATCAGTCAACATCAGAGAGGAGTATTGATACACTTATGTAATATGGGAGCCAACGGAATTATCATTTTGGCGCCTACCATACTATGAATGTACAAGATCCATTGATGAACATTATTTATACTGAATTTCATGAACTGTCTCGTCTATGACTTTTGTGAAGATGAATGTAACATTATCTGTCATTGTGGCGTCCGAAATAAATGATGAAACGTCACCAGCAGTTAACATTTCTATGACTTATCCATGTCATAACTTCTGTATTGTGGAACTGTGAAACTACGTCACACCTACACCCACAGCAACAACAAACCAGACAAGACACCATCACCACAGCCTATATTATTGCTGGTGTCGATAGGGGTGGTACTTACTTGGCTACAGTTTATCAACGACTTAGACTTACACCTGTAAATGTTCATAGTGGCCAGTAGATCATCTAAATACCACCTTATCACATGTATTGGTCTCTTTTTATGTAGCCTGTATTCAATAGTCTTGCCTCTGCAACTCCCAGTATATCGAGTTTCATGTCTGTTGCCTCTAATATTAGATTGTCTAGCTTTCCTTCTCCGTTTAGAGTTTTAACATTCCATGTTCCTATTTTCAGGCTCCTGCTAGTTTTTAGGTGGTCTTTCTCAGAATGCTCCCTTTCAACAGAATTTGAGGAACACTCGTCATTATGTACTTCCTTACTCATTAGAGGAGTTGCCTCTTCCCTGTTAATTTGTACAGTAGATTCTTCCCCAGGGGACAGAGAGTTCTCTACATATCGTTTCTTATCTTGTTGCTGTGATCTCATTTCGTTCTGTAGGATGTACATGGTAAGGCCCCAATCTCTTCCATGGTGGCTAGCCGTTATCTTTTTCTATGTCTGACACGTCTCTAGTGCACCACACACTTTGCTGTTCTGCTTTGCGTGCCGTTGATCTTCTTAGATTCCTCCACCTCACTCACCGTCTCAGTCTTTGTGTACTAGAGATGGACATTCCCCTGAGTAAGATTATTCCTTCTCCACTCATGTAGTTTAGCCAGTCAGCCAAGACTGTTGCCCGGGATGTGGCCACCGCCGTACACAAGCAGTATTCATGGAGCCATACATGAGCTAGATAAAGAGAGGAGAACCAAAAGGATCCTGACTATCCCAAGAAGGAGATAGTGATAGATTAAAGAGTATGTGGAGAAGATTGACTATAATAGAACTAAAGGCTAGACCAAGAAAGATGAACAGAATGGAAGGAAGACGTTTAGAAGAATGAGACCAAGTGGTTTGATTCTTGGTTTTGCAATAAAACAGTGCAAACATGGTTATTGTGAAAAGTTGTCTGTATCACTATTACTAATTTACGTTGTTCTTTGTAAAATAAATATTCATTTAGTTTGTTACTTTTGTTGTTTTACTACATTGTTTGTTGCCTATACAAGTGCTTACTTGTTTGGTCCTATTGTATTTTACTAATTATTACGTGTCCTATACAAGTGTTTGCATATTTAGTCCTGTATGTTTTACCACATTATGATAATCTGTATGAGGGCTTACATAATTAGTCCTGTTGTATTTTACATCATAACTTGTCTGTACTGGTGCTTGGTTGCTTAGTCCTCTATGTTTTACTACATTATTACTTATACCATTGCAAGAAATGGTTGATACTACAATGACTCAAAGTGGCAATAAAGGCCTTAGTCGTAATAGCAACAAGACAGAAGTAATGGCTGTCTCAAAGAAAATGACTTCCCTACAGTGCACTATCAGAGTAACCGGAACAGTTTTAAAACAAGGTTATTGTTATTGTTGAATAGAATTAATATCATTGCACTCCAGGCTAAGCCATAGGTGGTCAGTCTCCCACAGCATATGTTGAAGAGTATGACTGCTGTTCCTGTGGTGGGCTGGTTGTATATGCAACCTCTCATAGGCCCATCTCTTCTAGCCTTATGTTTGAGGCCAAATTCCAGCAGTCTTAACCTTGTTGATTCATCTATTGCATTGTTGTTGTCTAACAGGTGATCATTAATTAGTATCTCTCCCTTGACTTGACTTTGATCCACTGTCATTGAGCGTCAGCTGTTCGTGACATTGATGCTGTAATGTGGTAGTGCGCAGTTTGTATAAGCTGTTTTGGGCTGCCATAACATGTATTGTCCATGGGTGGGTTGTGTGGTAGGAGTTGTCTTATTCCTTGGTGTGCAGGGCACTGTATTAGATGGTGTTCTACTGTTTCTAACAGGTTTTGGTAGTGTCTACATTTTCCTATATTTTGTGAATATATTCTGTATCTGTGGCCATTTAGTGAAAATTTTGGTTTGATATTTTCTTTAACTATTGTTGAAAGCATCTTCCTTATTTGGGGCTGTTAAGTATCTGAAGAGTCTTCTTCCTTATTTAGCCTGTGCCCACATGTTCAGCCAATCTTCTTTACATTTGTTTTTGATTATTTGTTTTAATGTTAAAGTATTAAAGGGTTGGTCAGTTTATGGCATTACTGCTTCCCTTCTTTGCCACTCTATCAGTGTCACGTAGCGTTTAAAGGATAAGAGAATTATTTAGAAGAAATAATAGATCTGATGTGGAAGATTTGGCTCAAGGAATCCCTGCTGGGTTTTCCCACTTCCGAAGGGTGACGAAGAGGGTAAATTCTCCTAACTCGACAGGTCTGGAAAAGATTGTAAGGAGATATTTGGTCTCTCGCTACCGTCGTTCCCTTCTCAGTTATCTATTATTATTATTCTTTAATTTATATTATATTTTACGAGCCCCCCTCCCTTATAAAGGAAGATAAACATAGACAATATTCAACATCTAACAGAAGGAACAAAGCATGGGGTACAGTATATACACCCAATTGGTTTATTGCAACTAAAATGAATAGATGGTGAATGATAGTATTGTCGATGGAATTAGTGTCTGCTGTATGTACTATGTGTCTCACAATTCAAATGTGTTTCATCATGGATGACAAAAATTATGCATTGATTTAGGTGAGTTCCCTTTTTCAAGGAACTTATCTTTTCAGCCCCTGGCTGATAGTGAAGCGTGGTTAGTTCTCCGGTCTCCTGACGTTGCCCCAGGTAGGTCTTGAATGGTTCGGATTTGCCTTCTCTGTGCTCGACTCCGTATTCTGCTCTGAGATTGGACTGTCGTGCAAGGCTCCACCATAGACTGAAGACAAATACGACGGCTTCATTAATTTTCTAGCTTTAGAAAGCAGTCTTTCCCTAAGCCGTCCCTCTGCCAGTCATCTCAGATTTTAGTCTCTAACATCATATGTCTAGAGTCTAATCTTGAATTCAAGTTTTTCCTGTCTGTCCTTTATTATATTTCTCTGCCCCAGTGGCAGTATTATAATTCTTTAGACTGATTTATCGTCAACTTAACCCGATGAATTATTATAAATGTCAGTTAAACCCACCAAACTTATCATAGAAATGTCGGCAACAGTATTCTAGTTCTGTGCCTCTAGCCTAATCGTCATGTCATTATGATGAATTTAATAAATAATTGGACACCCGTGTTTTAGAATTGTCTGACACATTATCACACACTTCATGTCTGGTCGCATCGTCATATAATTTATAATGAATATATGTCACGGTCTGTCAACATTAGCGTTAATATTAATTTCCGTTAGTCTAAGCGTCGGGTCCAAAAATAATCAAATAATATGGAAATTAATAGCTATATATATTCCCGTTATACATTATTATGAACATGTTGTACATATCCCGTGGGATCATAAAATATACCCGATCACATGTGGCTGGATGTGATCGTAAAACAAAAATATGAATAAAGTAAGCATACCAATCTTGCGTCGATTTTGCAAGGTACTACACATTTCATCACATTATATTATAGCGAGATTTCACTTACCTACTCAAAGATGGACGCTAACCCGCAATTTAGACACGTGGCTTCAGTGCTTTTAATGCGAGAATTCGCCGATCTGGCTTAGGTCTAGCTTTCTTGGTTACCTGGGCGTAAGTGAAAAATGGCCGTGTTTGGCGCACTTTTAGCGGGACATTTCCGCTTGGACACGTGATCCGTAGCGTGCATCATGTGACCTTAGCCTCGTATAGACTCTCCAATCAGTAACGTTAAAAGTCACGTGGGGTCTTCCTAAAGTGGCCTATACTGGTTCTATCTACCGAGGTCAGTGGTCAACAATGACGTCGTATCTAAAAATAGCGAGGAGAAAATACCGAACGCTAGGAGATTTTCCGCAAGTGACAATTCCCGGGACTTTGCGATCATGCATTGAGGATGAGAAAAACGATGTCACGTAAATAATAATAAAAATGAAGAGAAGATTGGGCAAGTCGTCACACAAGCCCCTCCTCAAGTTTGACGTTCCGTCCAACTTCACTGGTCCTGTCTTCCTCTTCTTTTTCAGTTTCTCATATCTCCTCGGTTGCGTCCGGATGTCTGCTCAAAAAAATCTGCCCCTACGTTGTTCTTCCCAGGTATGTATTCTATGTGAAATGAATATGGCTGCAACAGGAGTGACCATCTCATAAGCCGGGCATTAAGGTTCTTCGACGCTGCAAGAAATATCAACGGTTGGTGATCACACTGCACCGTGAACTTTTTCCCGTATAAATATGGTTGAAACTTCTGCACAGCCCATATTAGCGACAGACATTCTCGTTCGATGGTAGAGTAGTTCTGTTCAGCAGGGTTCAATTTCCTACTAGCATATGCAATGGGAAATAGAGTTGCAGAAGGTCTATCACTAGGCTGCAGGAGAGTGGCGCCTATCCCTATATTCCTAGCATCTGTTCGCAGCGTAAAGTTCGGAGTTAAGTCAGGCAGTCGCAGAATTGGCCTAGCTGTGAGTTTCTCCTTCAGCAGCGTGTAGGCATTTTCGCACTCCGCTGTCCAGGTTACTTTGTCCGGGTTCCCATTCTTGGTTAACGTGGTCAGTGGCGCACTCAGGGTATTAAAATCTTTAATATATCTCTGGTAGAAGCCACATAGAGACACAAATGACCTGACATCCTTTTTAGTCTGGGGTCGTGGGGCCCGCTGTAACTTCTCAGTATTACGTGCATCTGGGTACATGCATCCATGCGAGATGGTGTGTCCCATGAATTCTAGTTGCTCGCAGGCAATTTGACATTTTGTAGGGCGAGCGGTGAGTCCTGTTTCTCTAAGTCTTCCGAAGAGTAGGGAAACTGCGTCCAGGTGCTCCTCAAAGGTGTTCGTTGCAATAAGTATGTCGTCCATGAAATTACTTATCCCAGGGTGGTTCAGGGGTTCCAGTAGCTTCCTCATCATACGAGTAAAGACGCTTGGGGCGTTGCTTAGCCCAAATGGCAATACATTAAACTCGTAATGGCCCTCCGAAGTACTAAATGCTAACATGTGTCGAATTTCCTCTTTTACCGGGATCTGGTAGTACCCTTTGCTAAGGTCTATCTTCGAAAAGTATCGCGCTCTACTCAGCTTGGTGAAAAGCTGATTCTGATCAGGTAAGGGCTCCGCTTGAAATTCCGTTACAGCGTTGAGCCTTCGGTAGTCTATGCAGAGGCGATGTTCACCTGTGGATTTTCTAAGCAACACCACACTCGCACTATAAGGCGACTCTGATTTTGAGATAATATTTTCCTTAAGCAGGTACTCGATTTCCTCACT
The DNA here is from genome assembly GCA_024509875.1 of Oreohelix idahoensis. NCBI lineage: Eukaryota > Metazoa > Mollusca > Gastropoda > Stylommatophora > Oreohelicidae > Oreohelix > Oreohelix idahoensis. The sequence continues at coordinate 228,143 of JAMPIV010021366.1, forward strand.
CAATGCCTTTGCCTCAGCATAAGGAACAGGATAGTTCTTAACTCGTACCGAGGCGAGGTCTGTTAGCTTCGTATCAAATTCTATCAGGTTGGTCATGCCAGGTTTATCCGTGAGTGTACTAGTGTGTTTTCTCAACAACTGTTGCACCTGTGCCTGCTGATCCTCCGTTAAAGTTGAACTAATCTGAACATCTTGATGAGTTTCGCACTGACGAAGAGGGTATTCACAGGAGGTCAGGGGTTCTGCCTCAGTTTCCGTCGCAATAGCCAGTGTCAAGAAATGGGCTGGTTCTGCACCTGGTCTTTCATAATATTGCTTCAGCAGGTTTATGTGGTAAATTTTCTGCTTCCCCTTTATGGCAATCTTGTAATTGGTGCGCGACATTTTCTCAACAATTTTATATGGACCTCTCCACCCGATTTGCAATTTATTATTGCTACTGGGCAGGAGTAATAATACCTGTTCTCCTACTTCTAGCTACCTATCCTTCGCAGTGCGGTTGTAGTAACGCGCATGTTTACGACGGGCACGGCGTACATTTTCCTTTGCCAGTTCCCATCCTGTTTTAAGGCGTTGGGTCAACTCATTCACGTATTGGGATGCAGAGGTGACCGTCTCATCAGCTTTATCATCTGTCCAAGTACGTAACAGGGCCTCTAAAGGTCCTTTTATAGGTCTACCAAACAGCAATGTGGCAGGTGGCATCCCAGTAGAATTGTGGGGTACTTCGCGGTAAGCAAATAGTGCTGCGGGTAAGTATTGATCCCAGCTCTCTTGTTTTTCCTGCGCAAGTTTCCGAAGGATGGAAATAAGGGTCCCGTTAAACCGCTCCACCTGGCCATTTGCCTGGGGGTGGTAGGGAGAGGTGTGGATATGTCGGGCCTGAAATATCCTAAACACTTCCTCGGTGAGTTTTCCTCGGAATTGGGAACCATTATCTGTCAGAATCTGTGACGGAAACCCTAGCCGAGTAAATATGGTAAGCAGAGCCTCAGCAACATGCTTGGAATCACAGGCGGGCATAGCAATTGCCTCTGCCCACATGGAGCAACAATCCACTAACGTGAGTATATAACTGTTTCTTTTTTTGCTACGAGTAAGTGGGCCCACAATATCTACCGCTACTCGTTCGAAGGGTGTGCCCAAGATTGGCATTTCTCCCAGAGTGGCTGGGGCCGTCCAGTGTTTCGGCGCTGTCCTCTGGCACTGCGGGCATGATTTCACATATCTCTGGATATCGGCGTTGATACCTGGCCAATAATAATGACATGAAATACGCTGAATCGTGGCACTTATGCCCATATGGCCACTAAACGGAAGGGCATGGCCCATTTCTAGGACCTGGGCTCGGTATGCTGACGGTACCACAAGTTGCCCATGTTCCTGTCCTCCATTTCCTGCTTTCCGATGCAACAGCCCATTTTTCTTGTAGAAGTCTCCCTTTTGGAGAGGAGTGTGCGCTCTCGGTAGTTTTTTGTAGCAGGGTGCTAGAGATTGATCCTCCGTTTGTGCCTTTTTTAATTCCTCAGGAAGGATGTTGGGTGGGGATTCCAACTCCGTATTTCGTTTGGCCTGTCCTCTAGTGGTGACAGCCGCCACAACCAGAGGGTGAATGGGTTCTCCCAAGAACACATACCTACACCCTAAGATCAAGGGATAAATAGGGTCGTCCAAGATCGCTGCACTGATTTCCCCACTCACATATTTTGATTTGACTTTAATCTTGGCTATGGCCAAACGCATAGGTGCTGCACTTTTAGTAGGTCCTTGTATTTCTATAGTGTCTTCTGTCATCTGGTCAGGCTTGACTAGGGATGCACAGACAACTGCGTCGAATGCAAGGCCTGTATCATAAAGGCAGGTCACCTCTTGGTCATTTACGAGGACTGTCTCAATGACCGGGGGATGTCGGGGTTTGTCCAGAGGTTCTTCTGGTCCATTTCCCCTTGCGGCACTTTTACGTAAGCAGGCAGCATGATGAGGTGGGTTTTTCCGGTTGCACTCCTGCGTATTGTGGGTGATGGTTCTACAGTGCTTACACCATTTTTCCCCTTGCCTCTGCTGCTGGAAATTTGATCTCTGAGTAGTCTTGTAGTCTGGCTTGTCATGCTTTTTGAAGTTAGTATACGGTGGTTTCACTTGGGGGTCCATGTGTGACTGAGCTGTCTGTCTAGATACGTAATCTGGTTGTTTCCGTCTGGGTGGTGGATTCTCTGATAGTGCTGCCTGATATCGTTCCGCTAACTGGACTATGGATTCCAAAGTGCTGGCCCCATTCTCTGTCAGGAATCTTCTCATGTCGGAAGTCATGGTGTCCTTCAGTTGTTCGATCACGACCATTTCCTTCAGGCCTTCCCAATCATGAGTAAAATTCCCTAGGGCACCCCACTTCTCCACGTAGGAATCCAGTCTCGCAGCAAACTGAGCAACGCTCTCGCCAACTTCCCTCCTAGAGTTACGGAACCTCTTCCTATAGGCGTCAGCATGGAGCTCATAACGAACCAATAGTGCCTTTTTCAGAGAGTCATAGTCATCCTGTAAACCTGGAGGAAGCTTGCTATACACGTCATAAGCAGTTCCTCTAAGCCCTTGCGACAATTTCAGGTTCCATTTGCTCTTCTCCAAACCAAACGTGGTGGCAAACTTCTCAAATTTGTCCAAATACCTATCGATCGAGTCGGCTTGTTCCGAGAAAGCTTCAAATGGAAACGTCAAGGGTCCCAAAGTTGACATGAGTGAGGATGGCAAAGGTCCTGTGCCCCCTGCATGCAAGGATGGCATATCATCTGACCGTGGCGATAGGTTGCCCGAGGAGGTAGAGGCTGTCGCGCCGGCTACCGGTTCAACTCTTTGAGCCTGTCCCTGCATCTCTAACTGCTTCATCTTCAGTGCATGCTCGCGTTCATCTCTCTCGCTTCTTCCCCTAGCGTCTACAGCTTTTATCCTCTCATCTATTTCTGCTAACTTTATTCGCTCTTCTCTTTCAGCTTTCGCTGTTTCTCGAGCGTAATACTTATCAGTCTCGACACTGACATAATTTGCAAGGTCCACCCCACTATAACCTAGATCTCGACCGGCCTCCCCTAGTGCTGCCTTAAGCTTAACTATTTCAGCCATCTTTTGCTGTTATAGTCCACACTGAGTAAGCTAGTGCTACCTTCCAATAGTATTTCTAACAACAAGCAAATATTAATTATTTATCAGACTGCTGTAGAATGAAATTACTACAGTTATGGAGACTTAAGGTCTGTTATTCAATGAAATACAAAATCATGAACTAACTTAATTAAACACAACATATATAAAGGGATTCACCAATCAATGCCTGAAATTCTAGAAAAAATGTTTTCTGTCTTTCTAGATCTCACTGTGTGAAAATACATGTGTTAAAGTGGTATACTGTAATGACTGAATGAATGATACTATCCCAGAGGTATGATAAAATACATAAGTTAAAATCCCGGACGAGCCCCCAGTGTCACGTAGCGTTTAAAGGATAAGAGAATTATTTAGAGGAAATAATAGATCTGATGTGGAAGATTTGGCTCAAGGAATCCCTGCTGGGTTTTCCCACTTCCGAAGGGTGACGAAGAGGGTAAATTCTCCTAACTCGACAGGTCTGGAAAAGATTGTAAGGAGATATTTGGTCTCTCGCTACCGTCGTCCCCTTCTCAGTTATCTATTATTATTATTCTTTAATTTATATTATATTTTACGAGCACCCCCTCCCTTATAAAGGAAGATAAACATAGACAATATTCAACATCTAACAGAAGGAACAAAGCATGGGGTACAGTATATACACCCAATTGGTTTATTGCAACTAAAATGAATAGATGGTGAATGATAGTATTGTCGATGGAATTAGTGTCTGCTGTATGTACTATGTGTCTCACAATTCAAGTGTGTTTCATCATGGATGACAAAAATTATGCATTGATTTAGGTGAGTTCCCTTTTTCAAGGAACTTATCTTTTCAGCCCCTGGCTGATAGTGAAGCGTGGTTAGTTCTCCGGTCTCCTGACGTTGCCCCAGGTAGGTCTTGAATGGTTCGGATTTGCCTTCTCTGTGCTCGACTCCGTATTCTGCTCTGAGATTGGACTGTCGTGCAAGGCTCCACCATAGACTGAAGACAAATACGACGGCTTCATTAATTTTCTAGCTTTAGAAAGCAGTCTTTCCCTAAGCCGTCCCTCTGCCAGTCATCTCAGATTTTAGTCTCTAACATCATATGTCTAGAGTCTAATCTTGAATTCAAGTTTCTCCTGTCTGTCCTTTATTATATTTCTCTGCCCCAGTGGCAGTATTATAATTCTTTAGACTGATTTATCGTCAACTTAACCCGATGAATTATTATAAATGTCAGTTAAACTCACCAAACTTATCATAGAAATGTCGGCAACAGTATTCTAGTTCTGTACCTCTAGCCTAATCGTCATGTCATTATGATGAATTTAACAAATAATTGGACACCCGTGTTTTAGAATTGTCTGACACATTATCACACACTTCATGTCTGGTCGCATCGTCATATAATTTATAATGAATATATGTCACGGTCTGTCAACATTAGCGTTAATATTAATTTCCGTTAGTCTAAGCGTCGGGTCCAAAAATAATCAAATAATATGGAAATTAATAGCTATATATATTCCCGTTATACATTATTATGAACATGTTGTACATATCCCGTGGGATCATAAAATATACCCGATCACATGTGGCTGGATGTGATCGTAAAACAAAAATATGAATAAAGTAAGCATACCAATCTTGCGTCGATTTTGCAAGGTACTACACATTTCATCACATTATATTATAGCGAGATTTCACTTATCTACTCAAAGATGGACGCTAACCCGCAATTTAGACACGTGGCTTCAGTGCTTTTAATGCGAGAATTCGCCGATCTGGCTTAGGTCTAGCTTTCTTGGTTACCTGGGCGTAAGTGAAAAATGGCCGTGTTTGGCGCACTTTTAGCGGGACATTTCCGCTTGGACACGTGATCCGTAGCGTGCATCGTGTGACCTTAGCCTCGTATAGACTCTCCAATCAGTAACGTTAAAAGTCACGTGGGGTCTTCCTAAAGTGGCCTATACTGGTTCTATCTACCGAGGTCAGTGGTCAACAATGACGTCGTATCTAAAAATAGCGAGGAGAAAATACCGAACGCTAGGAGATTTTCCGCAAGTGACAATTCCCGGGACTTTGCGATCAAGCATTGAGGATGAGAAAAAACGATGTCACGTAAATAATAAAAAAAATGAAGAGAAGATTGGGCAAGTCGTCACAATCAGCTACTTCATTTAATTTGATATTTATGTGATCAAATATCCACATCTGTTCCATACAAGTTCATAATTTTGTGGCATGTTTCTTAAAACTTCTGGAAGTATTGATTTAGTTGGTTTTCAAGTTTCCTATTGCCAAGAGGGCAGCTTGTGAGTATAAGAAAATTACATCTTGTGGTTCTATTTCATTTGACTCAAAAAGGTAAGATTCTACTAGGGTTTTCTGAATTGCGACTACTTCGGCTTTGTAGTTTGTGCACCATGTACCACAGGGGCCTGCAATTTTGATGGGTTCTTCTGTATTGGGTGGGATGATAATTGCCCCATATCCAGCATTTATTGCTGCTTTAAAAGCTGATCCATATGTGTAAGCATGGATAATATCTTCTTCATGCTGGCAGATGGTTTCCATGGCAAGTGTTTTCAGCAAGTTGTAGAAGGTTTGTGCATATTATTGGTCTTTTTTAGTTCTAAGTGGGGTGGTAAATCAGGTACAGCTTGAGTAGGCAGTCTGGTTTTTGGTATATAGTGCTTCCCTAAAAGCTGTTGGTACCTTCTAGTGGAGGAGGTCTTTTTAACTCAATACTTGGAGTTGTGGTCACTGATAACCTTTTTTGCTAGGTTCATCTTTGTCAGCTCACAAGAGCCTTTTTGCCGTGATGATAACTGATTTCTTTCTCCCTAGTTCTAGGGGTTCCACATTGGAGGAAATCTCTCATGCTCCAGTCGGAGTAGTTCGCAAACCTCCACAGATGAATCTGAGTGCCTGGTTTTGAATGCGTTCTAGTTTCAGTCTAAGTGTTAAGCTAGCTGTGGCTTGCAGGGGTAGAGAGTAATCCATAACTGATGTACAGTTGTCGTAGGGTACACTTATTTGTTCCCCAATCGCTTTTTTAGGTTCAGCCTTCTAAAGGCCTTTGCAATGAGATTTATTTATTTAATAAAATATTCAACATGTGTTTTGTATGTGAGTCTAGTATCTAACTGTATCCTCAGATAAGTTGGATTGTTCTCTTTAGCTAGCTTTGTATCATCAAGTTTTAAATCCAGTTCTTTTCTTACTGTTTTATTGCTGAGTGCGAATATAATATAGAATGTCTTACTCTTGTTGATCACCATTTTCTGCAAGCAACAGCAGGTTGTTAGAGCAGCCAGTGCACGTTTTAGTTTTTTTTTTTTTTTTTGCAGTTGCATAGGGGAATTTTCTTCTGCCCATAAGAGTAATTCATCAGCAACAGCAAACAGGGCGCTGGGTAATTCAAGGTGGTCTGCCAGGTAGTTTATGTATATGAGGAAAAGGGTGCAGCTTAGAGCTGAGCCTTGTGGGAGGCCTTCTTGGATTATTCTTTGTCCTGATATTATATCATTGAACATTGTATAGATGGTTCGATTTGTGAGGAAATCTTTCATCCAACAAAATATCATTCCTTCTATGCCCATCTTCTGCATCTTGAAGTATAGGCCATCTCTCCATATTTGGTCGTAAGCCTGTTTGAGGTCTACAAAAATGGTGGCCACATGGTTATTATCCTGGAAAGCATCAGCAATCTGTTGCTCCAAAAGGATTACCTGGTCAACAGTCTTTCTTCCTCTTCTAAATCCTGCTTGGTTAGGATGGAGGACTTTCCCTTTCTCTAACCACCAGTAGATGTGGTGCATGTATCATATGTTCTGCCATTTTCCCAATGCACGAAGTCAGGAAGATTGACCATTAGCTACTGACTTCGCTTGGTGGTTTATCTTTTTTGAGAATTGTGATAATGTTAGCTGTTTTCCATCTTGTAAGTACAGTGCTACTTCTCCGTGTCTTGTTTATGATTTCTAAGATCATCAGCAGACCCTTTTCCCCCAAGTTTAACTATCATGTCATTGGTAACCTGGTCTAACCCTGATGTTTTGTTTAGTTTGGTCTTTAGGAGATTGGATTTTAGTTCAGCTAGGGTGAACTCCTTATAAGAGATACTGTCCACAGCCTTGTGTGCTTTTAGCTTGCATTTTGTAAATGTCTTGATAGCTTTATCTAGGTTGGCTCTTTTATTGATTTCAGCAAAGAATTGATTTATGGTTCAGGATTATTTTTCTGCTGGAGTTTACTGTGTTATTGTTTGAAAGTTTTATAGGGGTTGAGTTCCCCTCTGGGATTTCCCTGCCAAGTTGTCAGTGAGTTTCCATGCTTTCTTCCTTTCTGTTTTGAGGTTGAGGTTTTCACATATTTCTTTCCATGTTTCCATTTGGGCTTTTTTGCTCGCTAGCTTAACCTGTAACTGTGGTTTTGTTTTCATGGCTCGAATTTTTCAAAGTCGATTAGACTTTGATATTGTGAAACAGGCTCTTTTAAGAAAATTTCAAGTTACTGAAGAAGGTTTTAGAGAAAAATATCATACTATTTTACCTGATAAAAAGGTTGACTTTGGAGAATTCATCTCCTCCATTAAGCTATACTTCAATCGTTGGATTGAGTTGGCTTATATCTCTAAAACTTATGAAGGATTGATTGATTTAATGTTAAGAGACAAAGTTCCTTCGGCAAGTAGTGCCGACCTTAAAGCTTTTTTGCAGGAAAGACGTCCAAAGACTATTGATGAATGTGAGACACTCGGACGTCAATACACCACAGCTCATCCAGACAGGGAGATCAAGCTGTCTACACCTGATGATACATTACCAGTTTGTGCAGCCTATCATGACCATAGAGGTGGAGAGTACCGTCAGCGCTCTAAGAGTGCAGATGGTAGACGTAGGTTTGACTTCAGATGCTCCAAGGTACAACTTTCCTCGAAGGCATTCACCTTCACCATATGGTAGGAATAGGTTTCCAGATTTCTCCAACAGAGGTCGTGGATATCACAACAGTAGATGGGGTGATGATAACCATCACAGAGGTTACAGACAATCATCCATTGAAAGACCACAGTGGAATGATAGGTTTCATGATGATCATAATGACAATGTGGTAGACAATAACAGGAAGGTTGGTAACCAAAATAAAACACGACAGCAAATGTTTGTGCGGAGCATAGTAAGAGTGATACAGATCATGCTAATGCATGTGTGTCCTATGCATCCACCAACGATAATATAGAAACACATCATGCCAATTTGGCCGTTACAGATACTCTTTAAAATGAGAGCTGTCCAGGTTGTAAACCTTTATTTCAACCTAATGGTAGAGTAATACTGAGTTATGGTCATGCGTTACCCACTCTAATGTCAGTCTCTGCTACTGATAAATTAAAAGTGCAGCAAGGGTTTGTGAATGGTCAGCCCGTCTCTAGTATTCGGGACAGTGGTTGTACAACAATTGGCGTACGTCGTTCTATAGCTGATGACACAGCTCTTACTGGGCGTTACGTGAAGTGTATTACGTTTGGGGGAAATATTGAGTTATACCCAACAGCGACTGTATCGTTATGTACACCATTCTTATCAGGCCAGGCTGCAGTGTGCTTGTTGCCTGAACCACCAGTTGATCTTGTGGTGGGAAATGTGGCTGGTGCTAGAGAATGTTCCCAGGCTAACATTGAAAAATAGACTCACCAGCACCCATTAGGCGCAAAGGCGTCGGCTACATCCACATACACACATGTCCATGATACACATAGTAGTTCTACACCAGTTTCATATAATACCATTCAACATTTGCATTGTAGATCACCTCCATATTCATTTGAGAACACTATTATGGTCCATAATGTTCCTTCTGGCGCCAAATGGTGGTCACTCAGAAAATGTTTTCTTTATGCGGGTCATGTTCAACATGTCCATGTCGCACATAGTGGCAATTCTTTACCTGCTGTGGCATTCATTCGTTTCTGCTCTACTGCTGATGCCAACAGATCTGTTACGCTAATGCACATGTCTTCGTATGCTAACCATATACTCAATTTTTGATTACATCGTCATCGTTGCAAACCACTCTCTGAAAATGCAATTAATGCAAAACTCTACACCACGCACTATATTGTTGCATTCTTTGGTGCGTTTCTTTTCTAGTCCGGATGTTTGGCACTACATCTATTTCTACTATAGGTCTATCTACTACACTTTTTGGCTCTTCGACGTACAACATTTCTTGTCTACTACTATCCTATATGTATGAACTTACATCGTCTTTGACTTTACTATTTTTACTTTTATCATGAATTCATCAAGCACTTTACTACTTTTCCACGGCCTGCCTTGACATGCAAGGGTGCACAATTAAAAATTAAATGGTCAGATAACTATAATCGATCATTAAATATAAGTCATTCTGCATTTTCTTCACGATAATTTGCACCCAAATGCCTAATGCCTTAAAAATGACATTTTTACACGTCGAGCACTGGCATCGGTGGCTGTTTCATGCAATTGTGGTACGACAAGTTTTACCCCTGCATTTACATCAGCATGAAGCTTCTTCCAGCAGAACAATGGTACCGTACGCAGTTGGGGAGCATGAATTACTCGCCATCGTGTACAACAACTTACAACAACCCACGACTACACCGCTGGTTCCTTTTGTTGCAGGAATTCAACTTTGAAATTCAACCGATTCGTGGAGCCGAAAATTGGCTGGCAGATCTGCTGTCCCGGTGGTCTGAAGACAGTGACTGATACTATACTGAAAATCACGAATACACTACTTCTCGTTCGCAGTTATTCATAAGAATCGGGAAAAGAAACAAATCGGATGTTCAGATTGACATAACAGTTACAAGTACTGAACTCGTATCATTTTACGAGCTAATTGTCTCTTACTGGTTGCTACTATACCTGCCTCAACGCCAGTGAAAAAGACATTTCAGGAGTTGACATACTTAAAAAAAAATTGCACAGTGTTTCTATAATCACAAAACATTGATATGCTAAAATATTAACGGTATACCTGGTATTGACATTTACTAACTTATACATAATATACTAAAGGAGTAAGACAAGGCTGTACCCTTTTCCCTTACCTGTTTAACATTTATGCCGAGAATATCATGAGAAACGTAAGAGATGACCAAGAACACACAGAGTTTGACTCATTTAACATCGGTGGGTACCAGATCCCGGAAATCAGATATGCTGACGACACAGTCCTCCTATCGACCAACCCAGAAGGACTTGAACAATTAATTATGTCCACCAAAAAACACAGCAAGGCCCAGAATCTATACCTAAACACCAAGAAGACCAAAGTATTGACAACAGACAAAGTAAAGACCAAACCAGAAATTAAAATTGATAACGAAGAACTGGAAAGTGTTAATGAATTCGAATACTTAGGATCAATCATCAACAGCTCTGGCGACTGTGCAGTAGAAATTAAAAGAAGACTTGCAATTGCTTCACATAAACTAATACAGATGAAAAACCTATGGCAAGGCACAAGCAAAGAAACAAAGTTACAACTGATCAGAGCATGTATATTCCCAGTAGCAACATACGGCTGCGAGACTTGGACACTCAATAAAACAGTTGCAAAAAAGATTACATCATTCGAAAAGAAATGCTACAGAAGGATGTTGAGAATACCCTGGACAGAAAAAAAGACCAACAGAGAAGTACTGCACTCACTAAACGTACAGGAACATTGGCTCCTAAATACCATCGCAATAAGGAAGCTGAAATTTTTCGGTCATATAAAAAGACATAATAGTCTGGAAAAAACAGTGATGGAAGGCATGGTCCCTGGAAAAAGGGGAAGGGGTCGACCTAGACAACGGTGGACCCAGGACATCACAGAGAGTCTGAACTTGTCTTTGGCCGATGCAGGTCGACTTGCCCAGAATCGTGATGCGTTCAGAGCAGCTGTAATGGAGACAACGTTCTGGAAAGAATACGTCACATGATGACATAATATACCGGTGTCCAGGTGCATTCACAGTAAGTAGATGGCCTCACTCGCATAGAAACAATGAATTATGAGGCACAGTGAAGTCTACATCTGGATAGAGGATGAACTTTAGGACTTTTAATTCATAACCTATTATTAGTGTATGTAGTTTAACATATACTACTCGTCAAAAGTCAAGGGCCACTTAGAAAAACCTTGGTTGAAACCATAAAACAAATCTGATATAAACGTAATTGATATCAGTCAAAACGGCATTTATTGAATACCAAATTGACATGTCACGTAAAGAAATGGAAACACACATTCAAACGCAATGAAGCTGTGAAGTGTGTCACCCACCTTTTCAAAAGTCACACAATAGATATTGGACAAATAGAATTTTTAAAATCGGGTATGACCACCATTTGCAGCAATGCATTCAAGACAGCGTAGGCGCATCGAGTCCACAAGGGTCCGAAGAGTATCCTGAGGAACAGCTTGCCATTCCTGAAGCAGAAATGCAGTCAGCTGTGCAACATCCATTGGCAGGGGGTGATTTGTTGACAATCTTCGACCAAGGACATCCCAGAGGTGCTCAATCGGAGAAAGGTCAGGTGAATGAGCTGGCCACGCCATCCTGATGATCCCATGTTGCTGAATAAACTCATTCACCACACGAGCTCGATGGGGTCGAGCGTTATCGTCTTGGAGGATGGCATTACCACCTATGGCCTCCAGAGCAGGCTGAACAATTGGTCTCAAGATTTCGTTCTGGTATATTGTGCCGGTCAAGTTGCATTGGATGATGTAGAGTGGGGTCCTGCCGTGTCTGTAGAAGCCTCCCCACACCATGACAGAACCCCTACCATAACGATCCACCTCTCGAATTGTGTCATCAGTAAATCGCTCTCCTGGTCGTCTCCAAACTCGAATCCTGCCATCATTGAATGACACAGTGAAGCGAGATTCATCAGTGAAGAGAACGTGACTCCATTGTTGCCTTGTTCATCGGATGTGCACACGACACCAAGCAACACGGGCTCTGCGATGAGCAGGAGTAAGAGGGATTATGACTGCATGACGTCGGTCGAGCAGCCAGTCCAAATTCATGTAAACGTCTACGAATGGTGCTTTGACTGACATTAAAGTTTACAGTTTGTCTCAGCTAACATCTTAAAGTGGAACAAATCACTGTTCGATGGCGCAAGGCTGACAGCAAGAGTTACCGGTCATCATGTCTATTGGTGCATCTAGAGCGACCTGCCCGGTGGCGATCCTCCACACTTCCTGTGGCCTGAAATCTCTTTGGATAGTAGAGTATGACACTGCAAGCCGTCCAGCAACCTCACGGACAGATAAACCACTTTCAACCCACGCTATAGCCTTCATTCTTTGTAAGGTGTCAAGACTTCTTCTCGGTGACATGGTTTTTGCAAGTGATGAAACTACCCTAAGTCTGCTGATTGTAAAACAAATTAAGAGTGAACTCTGTTCACGAAAAGTCGCCATTGCACGTGGAATGTCAATCAGCACGATTACTTCACCTGTTTGGTTGTACGGAAGTTTGAAAAAACAGATTAAAAATGTGAATTTATGGTCAGTAAACCAAATTGCACGTGATCACCATGGTTGTCGGTGAGTTGTTTTTATGCTTAACATGCATAGAGAACTATCAGAGGAAGATATTGCACCAATTTTTACTAAAAACTTCCTTCATTTAATCATTCTATGCGCTAATATAAAAGTGTATTGAAAATAATAGGGTGGCCCTTGACTTTTGACGAGTAGTATATATACCATTTATTAGTTTGACGTTTCGTTTATACCATTTGGGGGTCGATTAATCGGCTTTAATCGGGATTAATCGTTGATTAATTTAATATCTTACCTAGTGTTCACCAGAGGCAAACGCTCGCGGGACTAGGGGGTAATGTTGAGAGCGCATCATGGGGCGAAGCGATCATGAAAAAGTAAATTTCGAAGGATCGCTATGCACTATGATGTTTCTCACCAAAACTATAGTCATTGACTATGACTAAGCACGGTAGCGAAGCATGACGAAAAGGTCCATAGTTACTTTTTGAGTATTCAATAGTGTCGGCTTGTGTGGCGTGGTCCACTAACTAGACATATAGAATTCTACGCACAAAGTGTATTCAAGAATATAGATTTCGAAGCATAAATCAAGTAAGATTTTAATTCAATATGGGACAAACCCATGTTATCAGGATGTATGAAATCCATGGTAAGAAATAGGCTCGATTGGCCAAAGTATATGTTGAGAGACACGTCAAGGTTATCATATCTGGCATGTAAAAATATGAACATTTAAGGAATATGTTTAATTGCCGACTAAAAGAAAGTGTGCAAGAAGGCACCGAATTTTAATAATATAGACATTAATGGAAAGTATAATATGTCAAGAAGGATTTGCGAGAATAAAGTAAACGGACAAAATTATTAATATTTTATGAAAGCACGAAGGTATTATGCTTAATGGCATGAAGAAATTTACAGATGTATGGAATTATTTATAAATAGAATATCGAAGGAAGGAATCGATATGCAAGTGAAGATGTCAAATTTTGTTAGAGCAATGTGTCGCTCATGAAAGTCTTTGTGATAAATAAAAATGAAAGTCGTTGAAACAAGAAGTCTTCAAAGTTTTGGATTCTGTATTTTAATATTCAAAGATTAACAGTTAGGCCACTGAGTTGAGGAATATGAATATGAAGACGAACGATTTCCCAGAAAAGTTCTGGCCAGTTTTTATGGCAATACATCTTCAAATAGAAAAACCCTAGACAACATACATACAACAAAGGAGTTGTTCTTAACAGAGCCACTAGTTCAATTCTCCAGTGTGACTGCTCTTGCCCATAGGTGCTACCGCTCTTGGTCTCCCCAGATCCTCCCATCCATAATGCATATCCAGTATCCCTACTGTGGGTGCTCTTGAGGCTAGTTTCTCAGCTCTCTCATTACTACATACCCCTGCATGATGAGGACAGAATGTTCACACCAGTTCCTGCAGATTAGAAGCTTCCATGAATGTTATCCAGTCATGTCTTAACCATCTATTTTCAACCTTACAAAACATCATGGAGGTTGTAATCATGCAAACCCCACTATGTTCAGCAACGATTCTGACCTTTGCTCTTGCAGAAAAGCCCCACCCAGATTTCTCACCATGAATTACAGACCCATCAGTGTAGACAATGGCATCATCCTTAGCATTTTTGTTTAACTAGAGCTGCTGAGCTTCTTGTGCTTCTCGTGGCCAATACCAAGTTGAAGACTCCATAGTAATATCTACACTGTAGATTTAGGCTTTTCCTGTGGCTTTTCTGCCATTCTGAAAAAAGCCTATTTGTGAGTAACCACCGACAAAAGACATCCCCTACGTGAGAATGTAGCTGACATCAAAGGAGCATGAATAAAGAGGAGGGTGTCTTGGATGGCACAGGTAGATGCTACGATTGGTCGTAACCAGAGTTGAAAATATATCCAAAGGTGAAGAGTTGAGCAGGTCAGGGAAAAACTGGATAAAATAACAGCAAGTCATCATTAGCTTTGACAGAGAGAGCAGAACTTGGGGCAATGGAAAAGCAGATCTGGAGATTAATCAGATAAGTGATCATGCTGGGGATGATGATGCCATTGTGTACACATATGGGTCTGTAGTGAGTGGTGAGAAATCAGGATGGGGGCTTCTCTGCGAGAACAATGGGCAGGGTTTTTGCTGAGCAGAGTAGAGCCTACGTGACAACAACCTCCAGCATGAGAATGGAAGTAGAGGCAGTTACTGCAGGACTGACATGGCTATCTGAAAAGTTCCGAACGGACGGCTGCGGCAGGAATGGAAAACATTAATAAAATCCTCAATTCTTCAAGAACTGGTGTACTGTATTTCAGCTAATGTACTGTCTTTAAAAGCCTTAAAGCCTGGCATTGACTTGGCCTCCTTATGGATGAAGATCTTTTCAGGCATTTATTTCCAGAATAAGGAGGTTTCGTCCATATTAAAAATTTGCTGCTGCAAATAACCTCCCTCTACAATTAGTTTTTCTATGGTTTCGACAAAATTTTCTGCTGCCTTAGCATCAGCACTCGCAGACTCACCACTCACTGTCACATTATGCAGCCAAAAACGTTGTTTGAAACGCTTGAACCACCCAGAACTAGCACTAAACTGGATATTGTAGTCTGGTCCTGCTTTTTTCTTTAGGCATTTCGAACAAGCTTCGTGCCTTAGCAGTGATCGTGAACATGCTGAGAGGGAATCGCTTCTGTGTTTGGTCCTCAATCCAGGTCATTAGCAATTTTTCCATATCTGATTTAAGTCCGTCTCGTATTTTCATAAGCTTTGCAGCTTTCAGTGGAGCCGACATGCCCAAATCACGAGCTATAGCATTCACTTGTTTTCCACCTTTGTGATGTTTAATTACCTTTTGTTTCACTTCCAAATCGATACTTTTCCTTTGTCTCTTGCTGCTGCTATCACTAGAACTGGTTTTGCTGCGTTTGGGAGCCATGATGCACTTTACGGTAATGTATTTTCGAAAGTTCACATCAAAATAACGATAGTAAGTACAGTACAGTACAAACATAGGCCAGTAACATAGGCGTTTATTATGACTATCAAGACATATGTACTGTATTATAGGTTATATATGTACGGTACCATTATACACCTGGCATCGCAATCGTTTTGTACTATATACAAGAGACATGAGATACACGTGTTGCGTGCGGGAAGCTGTTGCTTTCGCTACGTCTGGTTACGTCCGCCTCGTCCTGTTTTCCGATCGGGATTTCTGAACTCTATTACAATCTTATGGGACCACGGACATATATGCGGTCAGACGTTGTCCGAACGGACGTTATGCGGCACATGACTGCATATATATATATATATATATATATATATATATATATATATATATATATATATATATATATATATATATATATATCGTTGCCTTTTACACCATATTACAAACATCATGTGCATTATTAAAATACAAGGCTAAATTGAAATACAGATAAAAGTCATATACACTCTTACACACATATTCCTATCAAAGGTCTACTATCATTAACATAATAATAAAACAGCCAACGTGCGATATATACATTCATGATTAAAATGTTAGGCAATGCTGTGTGATTTATTTTTCCTGAATTTAAAGGTATGAGCAGTACAATACCAGCGTCAAAGACTTCCCACGAACACATTAAGGGATCAGTGGGCAAGGTCAGACCTTGACACTTTAACGACATCTAAAACTGTGGTCAACATGATCTCCCGCGAATATATGAGTAGTTTAAAAGGTCGAGCTGAAGTACTTGAGAGGATAGGTGGACTGGGGAAGGGAGAGGGCACAGAAGGCCGAAAGCGGACGTACAAAATGTTAGGATAGACAGAGAATGAGATAGTAGTGAGACGGAGGGAGGGCCGTTGTGGAAAGAAAGAGTCGTTTTACGAAAAAAGGCTGCCTCGTTAAGGAAGAGGTACTATCTCAGGGGCTATTGATAAAACTTTCTGACGAAAAATGTGCAGAAATACACCAGCGTTGAAAATACGATGATTAAAAATATGTCACAGGAGCCGTGACCTACTGACAAAATGACGTAATAAAAAGGAATAGGGACCGACTATAAGGAGGAGAAAAAGGTACTCTCGATGCGGATGACAGAAAAGAAAAGACATTCGAGAGACCACTACGTCATAGGGCAACAAAATAGACGACAAGCAGAGACGGAATCCATCACGATGCAAGGAAGAAGAAGACCCTAACCCACAGACTGAGAATGTCATTCTAGTTCAGTGAATGACAACCGATCGAAAGGAAGATAGTGGCTTCCAACAAAATAAGACAGATTCCTGAAAGGTGAAGTGAATACCAAGGGGTTACGTTTCCAACAGCAAGTCGACAAAATGAAAAGGAAGACGACGAAATAATGAAGGTCGTCAGGATGGAGCCCCACAGATCAGTGTTCAACAAAGAAGAGAGAATTCAGAGAACGACGTGCGAATCCTTCAAGGTTGGTCGAGTTATTAGACCTTTATATTCATTCCTGGGTAGAAAGAAAGGACGTTGTTAAGAGATTCAGTCGAGAAAAGGGATCATGGGATTAAAGGAGAATCTGAGGCTGGAGATCTCATAAACGGTTGAACTTGATGGTTAAGGTCAGGGACTTATTATTTAAGTCATCTTTTCTATTGTAACTAACACTTGAAGTTCGAAACTATAGGAGATTCGAAATGTTATAGCGACAAAAAAAACGATGTCTAAGCTACCAAGAAATCAATTAAAATTGTTCAGATTTAATTGGTTTAAGACTTATACATGTGATGGTTAAAAGAGGTCTTGAGTTCATTGACATTCAGAGTGTCCTAGTTGTTGAGTTGGCTGGTTCAGATACTCTATAAATGGATTGTTAGAAACTGATGATTAATTCCAAATAAAGAACTAATTAGGAGAACACTTATCATGAGAAACGAAGTGAATCTAAAATAAGAAGAGATAGGAAAAGACATAGCAAATAAACTTTCAAACTGAACAGTGTACGTTGAGGAGCCATTATCGTCCATGAATATACATTCCCACCCTATTTTCCAGCGAATTGCTCACCACTAACGTTCAGATAAACTAAATAGAAACGGCCTACAAACCATAACAAGAAGTACACAATGAGAGACACCATAGAGAAAAAAAAAAGAGAAACAACCACGCTGTGACACCCCAAAAAGCGGGGGGGGGGGGGGTGTTTTGTTGCCGTGAGTCCAGGATTTGAACCTGACTGTATTTCTGCGGCCTATATTTATAATTCACGTTGTGACATGGAAAGGGTGGAGATTTGGTGACCTGGGACCAGGATTCGAATAACTCTGGGATTGTCGCGGATCGAGATCAAATCGATTGTTCAACCCTGCGTGCTTGAACGGTACAGTCAGCTTCGTCACAGATCTATTGTTCAACCCTGTTTGCTTGAACGGTACAGTCAGCTTCAGCAAAGATCGATTGTTCAACCCTGCGTGCTTGAGCGGTACAGTCAGCTTCAGCACAGATCGATTGTTCAACCCTGCGTGCTTGAACGGTACAGTCAGCTTCGTCACAGATCTATTGTTCAACCCTGTTTGCTTGAACGGTACAGTCAGCTTCGTCACAGATCTATTGTTCAACCCTGTTTGCTTGAACGGTACAGTCAGCTTCGTCACAGATCTATTGTTCAACCATGTTTGCTTGAACGGTACAGTCAGCTTCAGCACAGATCGATTGTTCAACCCTGCGTGCTTGAACGGTACAGTCAGCTTCGTCACAGATCTATTGTTCAACCCTGTTTGCTTGAACGGTACAGTCGGCTTCAGCACAGATCGATTGTTCAACCCTGCGTGCTTGATCGGTACAGTCAGCTTCGTCACAGATCTATTGTTCAACCCTGTTTGCTTGAACGGTACAGTCAGCTTCGTCACAGATCTATTGTTCAACCCTGTTTGCTTGAACGGTGCAGTCGGCCTCAGCACAGATCGATTGTCCAACCCTGCGTGCTTGAACGGTACAGTCGGCTGCTTACCAGAACTATTGTTCAGCCTTGCGTTTGAAATTTCCGGACGGCTGCCACGTAGATTGATTGTTGAACCCTGCGTCTCTGATTTTACTGACAGCTGCATCGCGGAAACGAGACAGATTGAGGATCAAACCTGCAGTAGACCTGGATTAGGTCAAACACTGCTAAAGAAGAACTATTAATACCACTGTGTGTATAGTTAGAATTAATTTATGACAGTTCATTAATTACGTGATTGGTAAATTGGTATTTTGTTTAGTCAAAATATAGTTAAATTCAAGTTACCCGACTAAGAATACAAAGAAGAGCGAGTAGAAAATGGCAGAAGGACAAGGATTAGATCCAAATACGCTAGCCTTGCTACATGTTACCAGTGCCCTAGAAAGGTGGAGCATAGAAAATAGACAGACTGGTTTGAGACAAAATATCGAGACCTATAGAGGAGAAACAGGAGGTTGTAAAAAGTGGATAGCCAGAATAGAAAGATATGCTTACTCCATGGGGGCAAACGAAGAAGAAAAGAAAAGGTTGGCTTTTCTAACTAGTGAGGATTTGTTGAATGACTTTTTGAGAAGACGATTTGAAGAAGAACCTCAAGAAACATGGGAAGAGTTGAAAAGAGGATTGTTGAATAGATATGGGGAATCTGTAGACCAACATTATCTCTGGGGACTACTTAGACAAGTAAAGCAAAAGACAGGAGAATCGGTCCAGTTGTTCAGTGATAGACTGAAAAACCTGGCAGAAGAAGTTTTTAGAGAACAAGATATACGGAGTCCAGATATCGAGGGACAGTTAGTTGGAATTTTTATTGGTGCCTTATACAAGGACGGAATGAGACTACTTCTCCTAAGAAAAAGTCCAAGGACTTTGAATGATGCTATACGGATAGCATTGGCAGAAGAAGATTTGTTGAAGAGGTTCCAGTTAAGATCAGGGAGCAACCACGAAGAAAAGAATTGGAAAGAAAATGAAGTTCGATGGACTGGACAGACAGTTAGAGATAGACCAAGAGAAAGAAATTATCTTGGGTATCAGAACAAGCAGGATAGAAGTGACAATGGCAGAGAAAACAGGAGAGGAATTATACAGATAGCAGAGGAAAAACGATGTTATTTATGTAATGCCAAGGGACATGTGGCAGCTGTGTGCAAAAAGCGAAAAATGGAGAGTCATAACGGACGACGAAACGAGTGGAAAGAAGATAGAAATTATAGGCATACAAGTGAGAGAGATGCTTCCGTGGGGTTTAGACCACCACAAAGAGGTATTGAGTATAGACATGGAGGGATTGTAGATGGAGAGTACGATCACAGGTCTACCTACAGAAGTAGAAATCCGGAATGGGACTTTAGTAGAGAAAATGTGCCGCCTGGAGTAGGTAGATGGGGACATGAGGAGAAGGGAAGATTGGATAGACAGAGAATGGGAGAGGCTGCCTCGAGAGGACCTCAACAGACTCACCGAGGAAACTATACTCCATGGAAAATCGAAGGACGAAATAGACAAATGAACATAGGACAAACAGGTACCAGAAGAGGTAATACTCCTGTCGAGAGGAGTAGAGCAAGACAGCAGGAAAACTTAAGTTCCACTCAGTGCGAGAGGCGGGACTGAGTGAGAGAAAAGAAAAATATAGACAAACAATGAAGCCTCACCTTAGAAATAGAGATAAGAACGGGTATACAAAGAGATCAGGAATCGGCAAGAGTATACGAACCAGTATTGACCAGGTGGAGAAAACAAAAGGTTGTAAAAGAAAAGTTGGGCAAGGGGGTAAAAGATTAAATGATGATCGAAGTTCATGTTTAATTAGAGTAGGAAGACAGAAGTTCCGTGCACTTATAGATAGTGGGGCTTGCTATTCTATTATAAGAGAAGAATTCTACAAAACAATTGGGGGTAGAGTGAAACTAAGGCCCAGTAGAGTAAAATTAGAGTCAGTATCGAGGAAGGCGTTACCAGTTATTGGGGAGATCGATTTGAAGTTCAAATTAGGGGACGAAATTATTGAGCATCAGTTTCAGGTAGTTAAAGGCATCTATAGAAACGTTATATTGGGCAGGGATTTTCTAAGAAAATTTGGAGTACGATTAGATTATCAAAATAATCTATTAGAGATAGGGAAAAGTTTGGTGCCTATGGATAACGATATACAAATCGCCACTTTGATAAGGTTGGGTAAACCAATAGTGTTACCTCCTCACACTATAAGTTATGTACAAGGAAGGGTGAAATTGAATCCATATTTCAGACCACATACAACTGTGGAGGTATTAGAAATGAATGACAGAGATATAGAACAGGAGCCAGGAATAACATTAATAGAAGGTATGCAGTATTTGGGAAGATATAATGAATTATCCCTGTTACTGGTGAATGCCTCTGGTAAAACTACGCAAATTTCCCGAGGTAGTATTATAGGGAGACTTAACAATAAAGTTGGTATGAGATCTGGAATTGAGCAGTGGGGGAGACTAGAGAATGAAGTGGACACAAGGAGAGATAGAAGAAGAGTAGAGGATGAAAGGAAACGAAACACTAGATTAATTGCCATAATAGATGATAAAAATAAGCAACGAAATTGCGGAAATCGAAATGGATTGAGAGATACCTCTCATGGATGGAATCAAAGGATTAATGGACCGCTCAAATTAAATCAGTTAGAAAAACAAAATAAAAGGGATATGACCGACACAGGCACTTCCTGGAGAAGGCAAGGGGAAGAACAACGATCGATGGAAGTTTTGTCTAGCGGTAGAGTAGAAGAATTGAGGAAGAAATTAAAGGCCGAAGAAGAACATAGAGCATTGCTGGAAAAATTTGTATTAAAACATCAGGATATCTTTGCGTTATCGGATGCTGAGGTGACGCAGACCCAGACAGTAGTTATGGAAATTGAGACAGATCAACGGCAGCCTCCGGTGCATTTCAGACCCTACCGTACACCCCTTAGAAGTAGGACAGTTATTGAAAGAGCTATTGAGGATATGTTAAAGGCAGGAATTATAGAAAGGTCCCGATCGGAGTGGTCCTCACCAGTAGTGCTAGTTAAAAAAAAGGATGGGACATTTCGTTTCTGTTGTGACTATCGGGCATTGAATAGAGTCACAAAGGCGGTAACATATCCTCTACCCAGAATAGATGACATATTGGGTACACTGGGTGGTTCGAAATGGTTTACGTCTCTGGATGCCAGATCTGGATTCTGGAGTATAACTATGTCTAATGACGCAAAAAAGAAGAGTACCTTTTGTACTCACATGGGAAGTTTTGCTTGGCGAGTTTTACCATTTGGTTTAAAAGGGAGCCCGGCCACTTATATGGGATTAATAGACGAAGTGTTGCAAGGGATGCAGGGATATGCTATGGCCTACATTGATGACATATTAATCCACACGGCGGGATCAAAAGAGGATCACTTGGAACATGTGGAACGGGTGTTGGAAAGGTTGAGACAACACAATATTAAATTGAAATTAGAAAAGTGTGATTTTTTGAAGATGGAAATACGCTATCTAGGCTTTATCATTGATAAAAATGGGACGAGACCGGATGATGAGAAGGTACAGGCAATTCGGGAGATACCTCCACCCAAAAATGTTAGAGAAACGCGCGGAGTGTTGGGAGCATTCGCATATTTTAGGAAACATATAGCGAATTTTTCCGAGATAGCTGAACCCTTGACCAATATGACTAGGAAGAATATTCGTTTTAATTGGACAGATAGATGTCAAGAGGCGTTGGACAAATTGAAAAAGGCTTTAAGGGAAATCCCTTATTTGGTACATCCAGACTTAACAGGGAAGATGATCCTATATACGGATGCATCCGACACGACAATTGGAGCATGCCTAGTACAAGAAAATAAACCAGGAGAAGATAATATATTGCCGTATATAATGGGTGAGAAGCCTATTGTATTCTTGTCACACAAGTTAAGTCAATCTCAAAAAAATTGGGGAACCACGGAAAAAGAGGCCTATGCTATATATTATTCAGTACAGAAATTGGATTACTACCTAAGAGGAGTGGAATTTACTGTACGCACGGATCACAAGCCTTTAGTGACATGGCTAACAAAACAGAAGGAAAACTCGAGGAAATTACAGACGTGGGCTTTGAATCTAATAATAATAATAATAATAGCCCCTTCAGTCATAACTGACTATGGGAATGCGCCCCTGAGGTGGCAGCCCTCAGCTGCTTATTTTCCTGGTGCTCCTTTCGACGTTTTCTCCTTACCTCTGCTTCTTGTGTGAGCCTCTCTTCGCCCAATCTGAGGTGGTGCCGTAAATAGCATCGCCACTTATTGCGATCGGCAGCTTCATCCTCCCATGTTGCTGGATCCATGTCCAGTGCCCTCATATCTCTCTTGCACACATCTTTGAACCTCAGCTGTGGTCGCCCAACTGTTCTCTTGCCATCTGCTAATTGTCCGAAGAAGATATCTTTTGGGATGCGACCATCTTCCATGCGGCGAACATGGCCAAGCCAGCGAAGTCTGCGCTGTCTAAGCAGCGTATACATACTTTGAAGGCCAGCACGTGACAACACCTCGACATTTGTCACTTTATCTTTCCACGAGATGCCGAGGATGCGGCGTAGACACCGCAAATGGAAGGTATTGAGTCTTCTTTCTTGCTTAGCATAGGTCGTCCAGGTCTCGCTGCCATATAGGAGTGTGCTGGTGACGCAGGCATTATATACCGCAGCTTTGGTCTTCATTGTGAGTTTAGAGTTTCCCCAAACACGCGGTGTGAGGCGGGCAAAGGTAGCTGCAGCTTTGCCAATGCGGCTGTCGATTTCTGTATCCAGTGAGAGTTTGTCATTGATGGTAGACCCTAGGTATGTGAAGTGGTGCACCACTGCCAATTCATAGTTATCGATAGTGATAACTGGTGCAGCACCCACACCCTGACTCAGCACATTCGTTTTCTTCAGACTTATTGTGAGGCCAAAGTCCTTGCATGCTTTAGTGAAGCGATTCATCAAGCTCTGAAGCTCCTGTTGGCTTTGAGTGACGACTGCAGCATCATCAGCGAACAACAAGTCTCTTATAGTGACCCTTCTGATTTTTGTTTTTGCCTTCAGCCTTGAAAGATTAAACAGACGGCCATCTGACCTAGTGTGAAGGCATATTCCTTCAGTTGCATCTCTGAATGCATGTTTCAAGAGTAAGGCAAAGAAGATTCCGAAAAGGGTCGGAGCCAGAACACAGCCTTGTTTAACGCCACTTCGTATATCAAAGGGCTGTGACGTGCTTCCAGCATATTGGACTGTTCCCTTCATGTCGTCATGGAATGACTTTATCATTTCCAGCATTTTAGAAGGGCAGCCTATTTTCAGGGGATTTTAAAGAGTCCATCCCTACTAACCAGGTCGAATGCTTTTGTGAGGTCTATAAAGGCGATATATAATGGTCTTTTCTGCTCTCTTGATTTTTCCTGAAGCTGGCGGAGAGAGAAGATCATGTCTGTTGTTGATCTGCCAGCTCGGAATCCACACTGTGCCTCTGGATATATGCGCTCAGCTAACTTGTGTAGTCGCATTAAGATGACTTTGGCAAAAACCTTACCAACAATACTAAGAAGAGAGATGCCTCTGTAGTTATTGCAATCACTTCTGTCTCCTTTATTTTTATACAGTGTTACAATCTTGGCATCTCGCATGTCTTGAGGAATAGTTGTCTCTTCCCAGCACTGGCACAGCATCCTATGCAGGGGATGTAATAGCGTGCTCTTACAGCATTTGATTAAATCAGGAGGAATCCCATCACTGCCTGGTGCTTTGCCAGAGGCCAAGCTATCAATGGCCTTACTGAGTTCCTCTAATGTTGGTTCGGCATCCAGCTCCTCCATAGTTGGCAGACTATTGACAGCATCAAGGGCTGCAGGCGTAACGGTATTGTCTCTAGCGTAAAGCTCAGAGTAGTGCTCGACCCACCTCTCCATCTGCTTACCCTTATCGGTTAGCTTCTCTCCGCTGATGGTTTTTAGCGGTGCCGTCTTACTTTTATGGGGGCCAAGTGCTTTCTTTATACCGTCATACATTTGTCTAATGTTGCCTGTTTGCGCTGCGATCTGGATGCTCTCACTGAGCTGGAGCCAATAGTCATTTGCACAGCGTCGAGCAGTTTGTTGAACTTTGCTTCTCGTAGCCCTCAGGATCTGTAGGGTTCTGGCACTCGGTGAACGTTTGTATTCATTCATAGCACTGCGCTTAGCTTCAATAACAGGTGCCATCACATCTGATGAAGCGTCAAACCAGTCATTTGACTTTGCTGTTTTCTTACCAAAGGTGGCAAGTGCAGTACTTTGAATGGTGTTCCGTAGATGCTCCCAGTTCTCTGTAATAGTATCACCATGCTGAGGGCTACTGAGCACTTTCTTGAAGGTCTCAGTGAATTGAGCGATCATGAAAGGGTCTGACATCTTGCTGGTATCAATGCGTGGTTTCCCTTCATGTCTGACACGATAGAGTTTTCTTTGTTGTGCTCTGATTTTGCAGCAAACCAAGGAGTGATCTGTGTCACAGTCTGCACTATGGTACGAGCGCGTGGAGAGCACAGACCTGAGGAGTGGCCTTCTGACGAGAATCAGG
The DNA here is from genome assembly GCA_024509875.1 of Oreohelix idahoensis. Taxonomy (NCBI): domain Eukaryota; kingdom Metazoa; phylum Mollusca; class Gastropoda; order Stylommatophora; family Oreohelicidae; genus Oreohelix; species Oreohelix idahoensis. The sequence continues at coordinate 253,415 of JAMPIV010021366.1, forward strand.
TCAAGTTGGTGCCAGTGCTTAGATCGTGGGTGTCTCCATGACACCTTATGCTGGGGTTTTGTCTGAAAGTAGGTGTTGGTCACGCAGAGGTCATGGTGGACGCACAACTCTAAGAGCCGTTGTCCATTTTCATTCATCTTGCCAATACCAAACCTGCCCAGACATGAAGGCCATGAAACATTATCAGCACCCACTCTAGCGTTAAAGTCACCAAGGAGAACAAGCTGTTCTTGCCTAGGTATGCTTTTGATTACTGCTGCTAGATTCTCGTAGAACTCATCTTTAGCTTCTGAGGCAGAGTACAGAGTAGGAGCATACATACTGACAAGGGTGATGGGACCTGTGCTAGTTTGCAGGCGGAGCGTTAACAGGCGTGTTGATCCATTCTCGCCTGGTTCAACCATGTTAGTTAGTGATTTTTTGACCGCAAAACATACTCCGTGTTCTCTAGCTTTATTAAGATCGTTCCCTTGCCAATAAAATGTGTAGTCCTTCTCGCTCACCGTTCCAGAGCCCGCCAGGCGCGTTTCCTGAAGTGCAGCTATATCCACCTGAAGTCGTTTAAGCTCATCATTAATTATGGCTGTCTTCCTTACATCGTTTACATCCTGTAGGTTTTCGGATAGTCCAGTCAACATAGTCCGGACGTTCCAGCATCCCAATCTGAGAGTTTGCTTATTTCTATTTTTTCGATAATTGCTTGGTGCAAAATTTTCTGTCCACAGTTCGGGTTTGACCCTAATCCCCATGCACCCAATGGGGAAAGCAGACAGTGGCGGGACAACACCTTATTGACTGGGGGCTGCCCAGCTTGAAGCGGGCGGTAGCTGTCCAGTGAGATCCTAGAACTTCTCCCACTGTCGGAAGTAGCCCCTGGCGCCATGCCCTACGCCAATTGGGCAAAATGCTTATAACCGGTAACTGCTACTTCCCGTGTTTTGCCGACACCTATAGGGTGAAGCTGGAGTGTCCTCTCCAGGGCGCGAGCTTGGGCACAGTTATATGGAGATCAAGCTGTTGCCCATGCAGCATGTTCCCCCTCTCCACACAGCCGGTAGATCCAAAGGAACGGCAGTAGCCGATACAGTTTGGTGCCAGCCATGTCGCAGGAGTTGCCAGAATAATGTCGAATCGACATTAGACTGCCTTAGGGACTCCGACTCCGGATTTATCCTCAGGGTTTACTCCCGAAGCCAATTCCACAAATGGATATTCCCGCAAGGCAGCGGTGGTTTGAATTCAGAGTTCCTTCTCTTAGATAAGCTACCAACCAAGGATCACGAGCCCTATCTGCCCGAAGCTGCTGGTTTTAAGGCGCCAGTCGCTCGCCTTTGCCCCTTCTCCCGTCAGTGGAAACAGTTCCGCCGGGCTCAAATTGAGCCACACGTGAAGGCCGAAGCTGGACTTGGTTGTCAGAGGCTGTTTGAGGCGCGTGCCATAGAAGTATTTTATCTGCAGTGAGAGCTTATCCTCACTACAACTCCCGGCAATAACAACCTTTGGAACTGCTTTGAATCTACAAGAATACAATCTATGGTGTAATGATGGAAGTGAGAAGGAAGAAGTTGAGAGGAACTTAAGTAATAGTAAGAAAAGAGAGGACGATAAAGAAATAGCGGCACATTGTCCATATTCCGAGAAAAAGAGTAGAGAGCAAAAAGAATCTACAAGAATACAATCTAAAGATAGAACACATAGCCGGAAAAAAGAACACCTGTGCAGATCTGTTATCTAGAACTAATTACGCGCCAAAGGAGGGAGAAGTAGTTGGGGACTCTGAGAAAATAACTGAAGAGATTAGCGATAAATTCTTTCGAATAAGTGCGGTAAAAAAGAAGTGGGATAAAAAGCAGCCGATAATGATGAAAGAATCGAATAAAAAGGAAGAAGAAGGGTTAAACCATGGACAAGAAAGATTTGACATGGTAACGGAACAGGACAAAGACCGTAAACTTAAGGAATTAAAGGAGAAATTGTTAAAGAATCCTGAGGAAGTAGAAAACTTCTTTATATGGCCAGAGGACGGACAAGTGTATTATGCAGGGAAGGACTATGAAAATGGGTGGCGAAAGTATATTCCAGAACAGTTAATAAAAATGATCTTAATCCAATATCATGATGACAACGGACATGTTGGTAGGGATAAAACGTTGGACATTATTAAGAGGAGATATTTCTGGCCAGGCATGAACAAAATGATAACGGAATATGTGGGAAATTGTGAGATTTGTAAGTTGAGGAAAATGAAACCCATCAAATGTCCACTTCAGGAGATGGATAGACCCCATTATCCGATGCAGAAAATTAGTATAGATTTATCTGGGCCGTATCCTCGAACAGCCGAAGGAAATTCCATGATACTACACTTCTTGGACTTGTATACCGGTTGGCCAGAATGTTTTGCTGTTAAGGATGGGACATCACTAACGATTACTCGGATATTGGTTACCGAGATCATCCCGAGACATGGAAGTCCGGAAGTTATTCTTACCGATAATGGGAGAGCATTTTTGGGACATACATTTCAAGAGACGTTAAAAAAACTAGGAATAAAGCATATTACTACAAATTTCTATCGACCTCAGGGAAATGGGATGAATGAACGCATGCATGGCACCATAAATGATGTCATCAGCAAAATAAGTCAGGGGAATACAGAGAACTGGGATTTATTCTTGACACAAGCCATGGAAGCAATAAGGTTTAATGTAAGTGAGAGTAGGGGATGTCGCCGTTCTATCTGTTGTACGGGCGAGATCCCATCTTTCCGATCGAACGGATACTTAAAGACAGGAGAAAATATTATGGAGAGGATTTCACTGAGATTATATTACAAGACAAGCACAAGACCTATAACTTTGTAACAAACCGATTAAAGAGAGAGTTTGAGAGGCAAAAACGTTATGCGGATAAAAAGGCTAAGTTACAAGAATTTCAGCCAGGTGACAGAGTTTACTATAAGAAGCATGTGCGCCCCACTAAATTTGATAACCAATGGATAAAAGGTTATGTTATTCTGGAGAGAACCACCTTTCGGGAGGTACGCTCCTTTGGTCAGAAATGACTGATAAGGAAGATCACATGGAATGAGAAATTGAATCATACAACCAAGGCTCACGTTCAACAACTACGGAGAGATGACTATAGACCATGGATTGGAGAGCCCAGCATGAGAGAGAGAGAAAAGCAAGGAAGGAGAGCCACCCTTGTAACGACACCAGGTATCGATAGTGAAGGAAGGAATCCAGAAGGTTATTCGTTGATGGAGAAACCTTTTAGTAATCTAAATACTAGAGTAGGAATGGAAACGGGTAGGAACAAGACAAAAACAAATTCTGAAACAGAAAAGAGAAAGGAAAATATAGAGCCCCAGATTAGTGATAGGGAGATCGATAGAAGAAGAGGTAAATCGATTGTGATGAGGTATACGGAATTGTCAGAAGATGGGGGAGAAGGACTAGCAGATCTAGACAATTGGGAGAGTGAAGATGATATTCCGTTGATGGAATATAAGAGGAGATTTCTGACCGATAATTGGGAGAGTGAAGATGATATTCCGTTGAATGAGTATAAGAGGAGACTTCTGACCGATAATTGGGAGAGTGAGGATGATATTCCGTTGATGGAATATAAGAGGAGATTTCTGGCGGATAAGGAAGAGAAGAATGAGGACACGGAACCAGAAGGGACCACAGTTAACCAAAAACGACGGGGAGATCCTCAGGACTTGATGAGTCAGACGGAAAGGATTTCAGAGGCACAGGAAAGGTTAGGCATTACAGGTGCACGAGAGAATAATGACAAGATTGATGTATCGTCGGATGATTCATCAGATTATGAAAGACGTCTCCAAGATTGAGAGATGAAAACCAGTCGGAGACGAGACAAGAAAGGGAGAAAAAGGGCAGAGATTCCAATATGTCCACAATAGAAGAGATAACTGCATTGTGTACAAGGATTGAGAAGGAGATTGAGGAATTAGAAACGAGAAAGAACCTGATGGAGGCATCTAAGGATGTCAACAAAACAAGTAGGAATTGGTGTAATGACGGAAGTGAGAAGGAAGAAGTTGAGAGGAACTTAAGTAATAGTAAGAAAAGAGAGGACGATAAAGAAATAGCGGCACATTGTCCATATTCCGAGAAAAAGAATAGAGAGCAAAAAGTAGAGAAGGAAGTACAGAGAGTTAACAGAAGCTTGAAAGAGGAGAAGAAAATTAGCAAGGTAGCTAAGCCAAGTATGGAGGAGATGAAGGAAGCCATAAAAGATGAATTGAAAGGAGCTAAACCCGACACAGTGGTAATAGAGTATGTACGGAGATTTCTAGAGGGAAGGTTTGATAAGGACTTATCAGGAAGAACTGGAGAAATTCGCAGACTTGTGATGAGAGTAATGGAGGAACTTGATTATTGGGGAATTAAAATAATGGAAAGAGACGTGTTCTCCGATTCGGAGTCAAGTTACTCAGACAGTGTATCGCTAGATGAAGAAGATAAATGGTTATTCACGGAGGATGAAGGCCTAAAAGAAAATATAAGATACGGGTATAAAGAGAGCTACTTGAGGAAAGTGAGGCCTACGGAGAGATGTGAAATGGTAGAAGAGTTGAGAAAAGGAGTGGGAGAAGAGGTGAATGACACGAGTAAGAAAATGGTTAGAGTGGGCGAACCAAGCGTGGAAGGTCTGAGGAGGGTGATAGAGGTCATCATAAAACGACCTGATTTTAACCTCTGTAGAAGAGTAGTATGGAGATTGCTGGAGGAAAAGTATCATACACACTTTCCAGAAACAAGAGATGAAATAGACATGCTTCTGACGAAAATGTTAGATGACGAAAGGATTTTGAGGCGACAGAGAAGAATGGAGCAAGCAAATTGTGAACGAAGTCAGAAAAGAAAAAGGAGGAAGCAGTAATAGAAATTGCTAAACAGATTTCGTGGGAGAGACATAGGGACAAGGAGGCCACCATAGCGAAATAGTGGAGGTTGAGAGTAAGTGAAGTAGAGAGGCTGTAATGATGAAAATGTTGAAAATAATGAATAATTAAGGTAGGGTAAATGGTCATGAAAAATGAAGAGGATATATAGTGCGAAGAAGAAGAGGCCATAGGAGATGGCGAAAGCAAGAGGGAGCTGAGAGATCAGACGATAATGTCTGAAGGGCCATGTGAGATGGCGTGTATAAAAGAATGGTCAAGATAACCATGAGTAAACTGGGAAGTCACAGAGGAGTGACGGACCTAGAGAATAAGGTAAAAGGTGAGAAATAGTTCCAGAGAGGGAACGAGTTAAGAAGTAGTGCGAGGGCACAGAGATGCTACGGCGAGTGATAGACTCTTGTTGAGATTTATGCGGAGATAAGCTTCTCCTAAAACCAGAGGGTAAGGTAATTTGTAAGAGATAGTTCCAGAGAGGGAACGACAATTAGAGGTAGTGTGGAGTGCAGAGATGTTGCGGTGATTGCTAAAGTCTTGTGGAGACTTGTTGGGAGATAAGCTTCTCCTAAAACCAGAGGGTAAGGTAAAATTGGAAGAGAAGTATAGAAAATGAAATGAGACAGCGAACCGGATTAAGAAGATGGAAAAAGAGAAAATCCCTAGGGGCTGCTTATAGCAGTTATAAGCACAAGATGGAGGCGATGGCCAATTCTTGTATAAGGGCAGGAATGGGTCCAAACGGACTTGTGTGAGCTGAGTTGGAAAAAACGATAATGCCCATACCGCAGAGCAAGGGTAAAAACATAGATGCAGAGGCGAAATGACAGGAGGGTGATTATAGAGGTAAGGAGCAAGACGAGAAAGAGGACTTGAAAGTGTGTCATTAGTAGAAATAAAAGTCGTTAGGAAAAACGAGAAAACGTTGAAAGGCTGAATTGCAGTCGTGGCGAGAAACGAGAGCAAGGCGAGGGCTGAACCATGATTGAGTGTTGATTGTGGTATATAATTTAAGAAGGTAAAACTTGTTAAATGTTGTAGGTTTAATTGATAATTAAGAAGTTAATCATGTTATTACTAAAGTATCAGAATTTGTAAAGAATTTGTTCGCGTTAGTTAGTATTGGGTGATTTGGGAAAAGGGAAAGTTATGGATCAGTGGGAGATAGGACCAGAGGAATGATGCTTTGGACATCATTTTTTTCTTTGAGGGACCCTGGGGTGAATATGTCACAGGAGCCGTGATCTGCTGACAAAATGACGTAATAAAAAGGAATAGGGACCGACTATAAGGAGGAGAAAAAGGTACTCTCGATGCGGATGACAGAAAAGAAAAGACATTCGAGAGACCACTACGTCATAGGGCAACAAAGTAGACGACAAGCAGAGACGGAATCCATCACGATGCAAGGAAGAAGAAGACCCTAACCCACAGACTGAGAATGTCATTCTAGTTCAGTGAATGACAACCGATCGAAAGGAAGATAGTGGCTTCCAACAAAATAAGACAAGATTCATGAAAGGTGAAGTGAATACCAAGGGGTTACGTTTCCAACAGCAAGTCGACAAAATGAAAAGGAAGACGACGAAATAATGAAGGTCGTCAGGATGGAGCCCCACAGATCAGTGTTCAACAAAGAAGAGAGAATTCAGAGAACGACGTGCGAATCCTTCAAGGTTGGTCGAGTTATTAGACCTTTATATTCATTCCTGGGTAGAAAGAAAGGACGTTGTTAAGAGATTCAGTCGAGAAAAGGGATCATGGGATTAAAGGAGAATCTGAGGCTGAAGATCTCATAAACGGTTGAACTTGATGGTTAAGGTCAGGGACTTATTATTTAAGTCATCTTTTCTATTGTAACTAACACTTGAAGTTCGAAACTATAGGAGATTCGAAATGTTATAGCGACAAAAGAACGATGTCTAAGCTACCAAGAAATCAATTAAAATTGTTCAGATTTAATTGGTTTAAGACTTATACATGTGATGGTTAAAAGAGGTCTTGAGTTCATTGACATTCAGAGTGTCCTAGTTGTTGAGTTGGCTGGTTCAGATACTCTATAAATGGATTGTTAGAAACTGATGATTAATTCCAAATAAAGAACTAATTAGGAGAACACTTATCATGAGAAACGAAGTGAATCTAAAATAAGAAGAGATAGGAAAAGACATAGCAAATAAACTTTCAAACTGAACAGTGTACGTTGAGGAGCCATTATCGTCCATGAATATACATTCCCACCCTATTGTCCAGCGAATTGCTCACCACTAACGTTCAGATAAACTAAATAGAAACGGCCTACAAACCATAACAAGAAGTACACAATGAGAGACACCATAGAGAAAAAAAAGAGAAACAACCACGCTGTGACACCCCAAAAAGCGGGGGGGGGGGGTTGTTTTGTTGCCGTGAGTCCAGGATTTGAACCTGACTGTATTTCTGCGGCCTATATATATATATTTTTTTTTTTTTTTTTTTTTTTGCGTTCGCCCGCTAATACTCGAGGCGAAATCTCAGGTTATCATTTATGTCTAACCTGACATTGATTTTACGTGAGTATCCCTTTATTTCTTGTACAGAGACAAATGTCCCTCGCCATTCAGGCAAATACTCGCCGATTTCGGAGGTACCCATTGATTCCGAAATTCTGATAAAATAATCAAGATCAATGTGTGTGTGTGTGTGCTATATGCTGCTTTCGGAATTATGTTTAACATGATTGCTTTGTAGATATCTGATTTTTGCGTTGTTTGTAAATCGATGATTTTCTACAGTAGTTTCATTGTAGGTGTGATTGTACTGTATTAAAAAAACAAATGATCGTCTGTTTCTTGGATGTTTTTCCTACATAGCTGACATTTTGTTATTTGGTTGGATCTGTGTGCTTCTCGTTTTGTTGTGGGTGTCTTGTTGTATATTAGTCTAAAAGTGACCTCTCTTGCTTTAGCAGTGATCTTTGGGTTGTGCAAGTTAGTGAAGGTTTCGGTGTAATTTGTTATAGCATATTTATGTCCTCTTTTAATTTTTAGGTGTAATGGTGGTGCTTGAAGTTTAACTAAATATTTATATATTGCATTTGATTTCTGGTGAATTAATTTTTCATGTCCTTGGATGCATGTCTTATAAAATGAGAGCATAGGGCCGAAGTGATGGGGTATGGCATTGTTCAGTGGTCTCAGTTTGGAAAGTCTGAGTCCCGTGTAATAATGAGCTAGTGTGTGTCGTTCTGGGTGTTTGATGTTGCTGCCTGTGTGTTTAATTCTGAGTTCCTGGATCTTTATTTCTATGTCTTGAAGGGCAGTCCTTCCGTGTTTCTTTTCTTGTATAAGTGTTTTGTGTTTAATGCTGTAAAATGTGCGACCAAAAATGAATGCTCTGACCTGTTTGTTTAAATCTGTGATAGTCTGTTTTGGGAGGTCGAAAACTGTGGTAATGTAAAGTGGCTTAGGGAAAATGTATGTATTTACAATTAAACTTTGTCCAAAAATCGTTGAGGTTTTGTATTTGTATCTGTGCAGCATGTCTCGTATTTTTGATGTTAGATTTTTCCATGTGTCTCTGTGTGTTCTGTGTGTGCGATTTAGGTGTGAGGGAAAGGTTATACCATAGATTTTGATGTTGTTTGTTGGTGTTAGTCCAAAGGGAAAGTCTCCTTTGTTCTTCCATTTGCCTATGCCCAATATTGTTGATTTTTGAACATTTACTTTTGCTCCGCTACCTTTGCTAAAGTCTGTAAATGTGTTTAGGATAATTTCTATAGATTTTTTGTTTGGTGGGAAAAAGATGGTGTCGTCTGCATAGGCGAGCAACTTTTGTTCACCTTTCCCTTGTATGAAAGTGCCCTTAATATAGCTGTCTTTTCAAATGTTCTCTAGTAGTGGTTCTAGTGCAAGAACACAAGTAAAGAAGAGAGAGGGCATCCCTGCCTTACAGATCTTTTAGCCTGAAGGTGTTAGTTCATGTATGATTTACTTAACACTTTACTCGCGGGCTTCATGTACAGAATATTAATCCATTGTCTGAAGTGTTCACCTATGTTGCAATGCAGTAATGTTTTGTGGAGGTATGAGTGTGTTATTCTGTCAAAGGCTTCCTCCTGGTCAAGGGAAAGAACCGAAGACTGACAATCCATCTGGTGTGTGTAGGTGATTATGTCTCTTATGAAATGTGTGTGTTGATGGATGTTTCTGTGCTGCACGCTACCCTGCTGTTCTTCGTGTATGAGGGTCGCCATGAATGGTTTCAGTTTGTTTGTTAGAGCTTTTGTTAAAATTTTATAATCTACGTTTAAGAGTGATATTGGTCTGTAGTTTTTAAGGAGTGTTTTGTCGGAGTTTGGTTTGGTATTAGAGTGATGTAAGACATGTTTAGGCTTGGTGGGAGTTCCTTATTCTCAAAGGCTTCTTTGTATACTTGTAGTAAAAGAGGCTCTAGGGTTGGAAAGAAGTGTTGGTAAAATTCTGTCGTAAGTCCGTCAGGTCCTAGTGATTTGTCTTTTTTGCATTGCATTCACTGTGAGTTTTATGTCTGTTAATGTCAGCTAAGTGTCCAGTGTTTGTTTGTCTGCGTCAGATGATTTTTTTTTTTGCATAAATCTATCTGGTATATATAGTTGAACATTTTCTTCTGTGCAGGTTCCTATAGTAACTTTCGAAAGCCTGCACTATGTGTTGTGTTTCTGTCTGTGTGGCCCCTTCTAAATCCACTATTTGGCCTATCTGCCTGAAGCGTTGTATATTTTGCTCTATCGTCATGTATTGTTTGCTGGGAGTCTCTTGTGTGATTGTGTTGAGTTTTGTCCGTAATAGAGCTCCCTGGAACCTGTGGTGTTTATATCGTTCTAGTTCATTTTGTAGCATGAGAATGGAGGGAGAGTTTTTGTCTGTGTGCTTTGTTAGTTGTATAGCTTTCTCTGTCAATATATCTTGTTGTATGCGGTGTCTGTGTATGATGGATGACATTAGCTGTGTTCATTCGCTTATGGTGCTTTTAAGTGTTTCCCAGTGTTCTTGAGTATCTTCTTCTTCTTCCTCGTTCGCCTTCAGACCTCCACATTTATGACTCTAATAAAGGCAGTAGTCAACCCAAGGCTCCCAACATCTCCAAACAGTTTTTCGTTGACAGAAGTGGGTTGCTGCCATATGCTACTCCGTTCATTACTGTAGGTTGGGCAGTATTGCAGCAGGTGTTCGACTGTCATTGGGCTGGTACCGCAGGTGCAGAGATCTGTTGCACCAATTTTGTATTTGTGGTACAGATGGTATCTCAATCTGTTGTGACCAGTGCGTAGTCGAAAAATGATGACCTGTTCTTTTCTGGATAGTTGATGATATGCATCATTTTTCAAATGTCCCGGGTGCTCTCTTTCCCATTTGGACTTGAATGTAGCCTTTATAGTAGTCTTTGCCGTTGCGTAAGTTGTCTCTATATCATTTTGTTGTAAGGCACCTCCTTCCTTAGCAAGTCTATCTGCCTCCTCATTTCCTGGTATATTGCAATGGGCTGGTATCCACTGGATAGTGCACTTCTTGAAACATTCGGCCAGTCTTTCAAGGGAGATTATCAGATCTTTCAATCCTTTAGTTTGGTGGCTCTTCAGCGCTGATATTATTGAGAGGGCATCTGAAAAGATTACTATCTGTTTTTCTGCCTGTGCTTTGCATTCAATAAGAGTTTCAGCTGCCTGTTTCAGGGCTTCTGCTTCAGCACAGAAGTTATTGCAGTATTTTCCAGTGGCAATTGCCATAGAGTGAATTCTATTCTTTAATTTTATGAGGATGCCGGCACCCCCATTTTCAACTGCATTTGTTGCCGAACCATCAGTATATGCATGTGTCCAAAGCTTTGCTGGAAATGTTTGGTCAATATACTTGGTTGCTATACACTTTCTTGAGTATGTTCTATTGGTATGTCGCTTGTGTATGTAAGAATTTTTTTGGTCATGTGCTCTACGTATGTTTTGTTTTGGAGCAAAGTGTTAATGAATTTCCAGTGAGGGGAACGTCTGGAATGCGAACTTGCTTGTGTAGTGCTAATGGTTACGAGTACTGCTTTGTGATCTGTGAACTTGAGAGCTTCTGGCAAGTGTTTTGCTTGAATTATGTGGTGTGTTGACGGCACATAGATTCTGTCTGATCACGCAGCTCTGTTGTGTGTGGTGTGTGCATGCGTTGTTTCAATACTGTGGGTGTGTGTGTGTCTGTAGGCGTCTAATAAGCTGTTATGGTTTGTATTATGTCTAGTTGGTGTGCGTCTTCTCCGTTTGCTCACTTTATCTGTGTTCTAACTACTCCAGCAACAACGTCCATATCTGTCAAAACGCAGTTAAAATCGCCTCCTAAAATAATATGTCCTCTGTATGACTGAGTGAGTAAGTTGTCTAAGTTTTCGTAAAATTGTGGTTGGGGGTTGTAGTTTGCTGGAGGGTGTATATTCACTATCGTGTATGTGTGTGTGTTGTTTCCTAACTGAGCGATGTTTATTTTGCCCTCGCTGTCTCGGTTTGTCCTAAGTATTTCCCACTTGTCTGATGTTTGCTGTATTGCTGTTCCTGCACCTGTGTTGTGTATGGCTAAACTAATACTGGAATGTCGTAACTTGGTTGTGATTTGTAATGCATGTTCGTCTGTGTGTATGTTTGTTTCTCCGCCTATGCCGGTCCCAAGCCCGTATGAAAAAGGAGGAGGGCGGCCTGCATGGAGGCCATAAGGAGGCAGCCCCTCCACCATGAAAAGGCACAACAGGCCAATCACCTGTTTGATTTAAACTATGATTACGAGTAATATAAGAGAGAAAACCGGACTGATTCTAAAGGCGACGAACTAGAACGGACTACGGACTACAACTTATGGAACTTGTAACACAAGAAGTATAAATGGGAAAGAAGAGGAGCTGGTGGAAGAGATGAGGAAAGCAAAACTAGAAATCCTGGCTATTACCGAAACAAAGAAAAAGGGACAAGGAGTCATGGATCTCGATGGCAGCACGCTGCTCTACAGTGGTGTACCCACATCTGAAAGAGCTAAAGAGGGCGTGGGTTGCATTGTGGCCAAAAACCAAAAAGATAGTATCAAGGGATGGAACTTTGTCTCAATGAGGATGAAAGAGAAGAGGTCAAGGAGGAATTATTCGAGCTGCTTTAAAGGACAGTGGATGACTGCCTAGATGAAATTATCATGCTCGGAGATTTCAATGCCAGAGTTGGAAATGACCATGCTAGATGGGGGGGGGGGGGGGGGGGGGGGGGGGGAGGGGGGGAGAGTTATCGGAAGATATGGAGAAGATACTCTCAATGACAATGGAAAGCGACTCCTTAGATTCTGCAGTGAGCAGAATCTGATCATTACCAACACAAAGTTCCCCCATAAGCGCATACATGCATACACTAGGTGTGAACCAATAAAGAATGAGAAGTCAGTGATCGACTATGCCATTGTTAGGAGGGGCTCATTCAAATATGTCCGGGATGCTAGAGTCTGGAGGGGGCCAGAGATTGGAAGTGATCACTACCTGCTTACAATCAAAAGAACAACTGAAAGAGTTGCTCAGCCTAGGAACTGCCCAGCATCACGCAAGAAACCAAGTAAACGAACGGAAGAAATGAGCATTAAAACCTACAAGCTGAGAGAGCCAGAAATTAAGACCAGATATCAAGGGCTAATTGCTACAGCGGTGAGAAACACAGAAGAACAACCTGATGACTTGGAAACCCTGTGGCTTAAATTAAAGAACATCATAAAGACAGCTGCTGCAGAAGCATGTGGTGAAGTCCGACTTGAGAACAAGAGAAAAAGGACACCTTGGTGGACAGAGGAAGTCAAAGAGAAAATAAGAGAAGAAAATGGCATCGAAACAATACTTAGGAGCTAAAAACACAGCAGGACAAATGGAGAAATATAGAGAATATGTGATACTCAGAACAGAAGCAAAGAACAAGGTGGTTGCAGCAAAACAGAAGTCCTGGGAAGAATTTGGAGAAAAGCTAGAAAAAGATGCGCAAGAAAACCAGAAATTGTTCTTTAAGACCCTAAAGAACATGAGGAAGGAAAAACAATGCCCTCTCAAATTTATAACGGACAATCAAGGCAAATTGCTTACTGCCCCAAAGGAAGTAATGAAAAGATGGAAAGAATATTTCTCAGAACTTCTTGATGGTGAGCAAGGTCAAGCATCAGAAATGACAACCACTAGCATCATCATCATCATCATCATATAGCATGTCCTTTGCAGAACGTCGCTCTCATCACAGCCCGCCTGAAAGACGCTCGATCTCTAGCCAGCACTCCTGCCTCCTCCAATGTCATGTTCAAGGTGTCTTCAATGTCCTGTGTCCACCGTCGTCTTGGTCGGCCCCTGCCTCGCCTTCCAGGTACCATACACTCCATCACTGCTCTCTCTAAGCCACTATGGCGTTTAATGTGGCCAAAATATTTCAGTTTCCGGGACATGATATTGTTTATGAGAAAGTTTTCCTCGATGTGCAGGTTGTGTAGGATGTCTATATTTTTCTTCTTCTTGGTCCACGATATTCTGACAATTTTTCTGTAACACTTTGCTTCGAAAGATTTGATTTTTTTTCTTTAATGTTTGAGTAATGGTCCATGATTCACATCCATATGTTGCTACCACTAGCACAGAAGAGATAACCAATGGTGGCGAAGATGACATAAATATGGAAGAACTGAAGGCAGCACTGGAGAAAATCAAGATGGGCAAAGCAGCTGGGCATGATGGTATAACACCAGAAATGGTTAAGTACATGGGAGCATCAGGTGACCTATTACTCTTAAGGGTCCTAAAGGCAGCGTGGTGAAAAAAGGCCATACCAAAGGATTGGGAGATTGCCATCATAACACCGATTTTTTTAAAGGGTGACAATCGACAATGTGGAAACCACTGAGGCATATCCCTTCTCAGTGTCCCTGGTAAAATCTACTCTAGAATCCTAGAGCAGAGACTCAGACGCCTAGCTGAGCCACAATTGGATGAAGTCCAGTACGGATTCCGAGCAAACCGAAGTACTCAAGACCTAATCTTCACACTCAGGCAGCTGAGTGAAAAGGCCCATTAGTATAAGAGTGAGATCCATCTTTGTTTCATAGATCTAGAAAAGGCGTTTGACAGGGTCCCCTGGAGCAAACTTTGGGACTGTTTGGCAAGGAAGAACATTCCAGCACCTCTGATTCATGCTATACAGAGCTTCTACAAGTCTTGCAGGAATTATGTGAGGACAGCAAACCATAAGTCAGAAGAGTTCAGGACCACCACTGGTGTAAGACAAGATGATATCCTGTCACCTTATCTTTTCATACTCCTCATGGACGATGTTATCAAGTCATGTAAGGAGAGAACAAGAAAGTATTCAGTGGGGTACTGGAAGATGAGACAGGTATGTATTTCAGAGCTGGCATTTGCTGATGATGTTGCCCTGATTGCTAAATCAGAGGCACATCTCCAATCCAACCTGCAAGTCTGGAAGGAAGAGCTGGAGAAGAGAGGGATGGTCATAAGTAGCTCTAAAACAAAATCCATGGTGATATCACGAGAAGAAAGAAGACACCAGATTAAGCTGGGAGAACAGGTCCTGGAGCAGGTTGACATTTTAAATATCTCGTAGCTATTATAGTCCGAAAGGGAGGCATCAAAGAAGAGTTGGCCACTCGAAAAGCTACAGCTGGTAGACTTTTTCAGGCCATAAATTGAGGATTCCTCAGCAAGAGAAAGGTTGGTAAGAAAACGAAGATGGCTGTATACCGCTCCACCTATGTCCCAGTCTTGACATATGGATGCGAGTCATGGGCAATTACTACAACCCATAAAAGCCAGATCCAAACCTCATAAATGAGGTATCTGAGAAAGGTGGTTGAAGTAACAAGAAGAGACATGGTCCGCAACCAGACGATACGTCAAGGCCTAAAATGCATAAAGTGTTGTCTGTTCCTATTTTCGCATTTAGGTCTCTCCCCCCCCCCCCCCCCCCCCCCCCCCATCAAAATGGTGATGTGCTTTCTTATCTTATTGTCCAAGACATTTTGTAGTCTGATGTAAAAGTCTTCTTTCCTCTGCCTCTGATTCTTCTTTATCGTTTGTTGGTGCATAACACTGGATGATGTTTATATTTACTTTCTTTTTTGGCTGATTTAAACCTTGCTGTTATAATTCAGGGTCCCATTGCTTCCTATTCTATAAGTGCCTTCTGTGCTACATTTTGGCTTCGCTAAATTGATTTTGAAACCTTTAAGAGATACAGAAATGAAAATTTAAAATAAAAATACGTTTCTGAGTAGTTAAAAAACTATTGCTCCAGCTTTAAGTCTTAGTTTGATGTAAATATCCATCTTTGAGCAGAATTCTGATAGGTAGAATTTGGGATAATTAGAAATATTTAAGATAGTTACAGCGCCTTATACGTGTTACTTTTAATAGAAGGTTAAAGTTTAAAAAAAGAACACGAAAAGGTATGGGTTTACTTCTGCATTTATTAGGTACACCCATATCAGATACTGCCGTAGGGACATGATGTGTAAGGACATCACTATACTGAATCCAGCTTTTACTTCGAAGTGAGGAAACCAGTCCCATTCATTGCTGCATTTGCCTTCCCTAACTCAAGAGGAGAGTCCAGTACCCATTTACGGCTGGGTTGATTGCAGCATGAGTCTTCCACACGTGTTTCGGTCCCCAAAAAGAGTGATAGAAAAAAGGAGGAGTGCAGGAGAGAAGGAGGAATGCAACCTTGACTAAAGCATTTTTAAAAATCTATTAATAGCACACAATGCGATAGTTGACGGTTAGGACTTGCTTATGGTAACACAAAATGAAACGAGAGGCTGGCGGTTGAAAATAAACTAGTGCCTTAGAAACGGTTGTTAGGACACAATATTTTTCCCCTACAGTTAAGGTTTGAATAAAGCATTTGACTTTGCTAATGCACCGCCTTGGTCCCTCTCCGTCTTGAAAATTAAATCTAACATAAACACGGTTGGCGAACGGCTAAACGCGTGGTACATTTTATTAGAACGAGCGAGAGAAAAGGAAAAAATAAGGGAGGGGATTGACATGGAGGAAAACCTAAGATAACGTATGCATTGTGAAAGTGAAACTAAGTAACTAAATTGAGAAGGGTATCGAAAACGGTGGCAAAAGAAACATAGATGAAGTATTGTATTCTAATTGCCTACTAAAGGAAAAGAAAAGACAGTTGATAACTGAAATGATAATACTTGATTATTAGGACTATCATATTACTCATTATGATATATTATCGTACCGTAGAGGAAAAGTAGGTTGTTTGAATAACTAAAGAGGAAAAATACAAAGATGAAAACTATGATAAAGAGAGAAATAAAAACCAAAGGCTAGATGACAGACAGTCGTCTGGTTAATAATTGCTTTTCTCCATTAAAATCGTTTAGATATTAACAAAATTATCGTAGAAAATAAAAATGAAAGACAGACACAGTGATATCCACTCAACTTTGAAAATCGGGGGATGTCACATTTTTTTTTAAACATGTATTTTTGAAAAGAGACAAGTCGGCTTACCCTGATCTGATTGGTTTAGGGGAGCATAACTAACGAGGGGATATAGCGAACGTTTTGCTAAAGCTTAGTGTCACTTGAAAAGAACATTTCTTTAACTAAGGTTATCATCAGACGCAAGGTATTCATGACCAATTGCCTTTGCTGTTCTGGACAGTAGGCGATCTGAGCGTGCCCATTGATCGCCGGTTAACCTTACATTTGTGTAATATTTCATTGATTGCGGTAAGATAAACATTATTATTGATATGTATATGTATTATTAATGTGTAGAGGAAAACCTAGATAGGCGCCGACACAAAAATTTGTGTTCTGCGACCTTTGTCATTGTGGAAGCTTGAGACAGGCATGCCTAAGTAAAATTATGGAGCAAATGAAAGTACATGGGGTTTGAAAATTAATATATATTATTATGACTGTAAGACCAGCAAACCACTGGCCGTCTTCGGCAAGTCACGGTGTTTCACATGACTTTGAAAAATAACTATGATTTCCTATGAAAGGAATGTATCAAACTGATGATATTGAAGATTACCTGAGTATGAAGCAGTCACGGAATAAGATAGGGACGATAGCTATTTGTTTAGCACAGGAAGCTGATTTTAAACTGTTTAATGATGCTTAGTTGTTAGTGATGGAGATATATGTGTAGAATATTGAGGTGGCCTTAATCTTCTTATTGCAGGGTTACATCCTATAACACTCAGTGTGCCACAAAGTAATACTGGAGCTGCACAGTTCAATGCAACAGTGTTGATTTGCCTATATTATGAAGCAAGAGTGCTGAAGCAGTCTCCAAGACTTCACTGTCGTGAGATATACTATTGTTGAGACAGTCATCAGATCTCTCAAGAAAAATTCAGTTAAGCCAAATCTTCTGCGGGCTTAATGAGTGTTCATATTAACTCTCCACCATTGACTAAAACAGTTTATTAAATGATGAGAAAAATCGTTCCTCATACTAGTGACCAGACATAAGACTTAGTGCTTCACCAAGAAATTCCATATTAAAAACATTTTTATATTAACAGTTACGGACAAGATGTCCTGTAGATTTATTTAACACTGCATATATTTCCATTCAAATTTTAAGTTTTTTAAACATTCCTGTACCCAAAAGATTTGAGGTACAGGAAATTAAAAATTGTAATATAATATAACTTTAACCACAGCCTTGTTTATTCACTTTTCATTAAGTTAAAATTGTGATTGTTGTCTGACACTCACCATTACACTTGCATAACCCTAGACATCAAGCCATATAAAGTAACATATCTCATAAAAATAAGACACAGAGTGAGATCGTAATGTGGTAGGCAAGTAGGTACCCTGAGAATACATCATTATCAATTATTTGACTCAGGTACGTACGCAGCTGGACCTCACTCTGTTGACACTTACATATTAACATCTTATAACATTACCACAGTCACACATTGACGAAACCTGTTCGTAACATTACAAGGTGAAACTTGATTTGGAATCACCAGGGTAAGAGTTAAATATGGAGACCTTAAACGCATGCGCAGCGGAATAGTTAACAGATATGGAAATGATTTTTTTAATAGACACTGCAAGACCGTGAACGGATGGCACTGGACATGACAGGGACGTTTGACGTTTGTGAAGGCCAGTGCTTACTAGGATTACATCCCGAATAGAGTATGGTGATACCATTGCAGTGACTTCCCTTGCAGGAAGCCAACACCAAGCAGTTCACTTGGCAGCTTTTAAGTTGGTGCTTAGCTGTCAATAGATTGATGGTTTCTGCTCCCACTGATGTTTGGTTCTTTGCAGATAGGTGACTGGTTAAATCGACACTGGTCAGGTCTGAAAGTTTGCCACGTTCCAAGAAGTATCAGTGAGTAATCACAAAGCTGGTCCAGCGTCTCTAAGACCCGTCTGATGATGGTGTCTAGCGTCGAATTGATGCCACTTATACTCTCACTTGTTCCAGAGATAGTACCCTCAATTGGTACCACCGACTTGTGTCACAAAAGAAGAGAACAAATAACCTCTTGAGTATTGAGTTTTCCTGACACACACTCATGTGCCCCCCTCTTTTCATTCCACCATCCCATATACCTCAGAACTTTACCCTCTCTGAGAATTAATCTTAATTTCAGTGTGAACGGAAAACTTTCATTAAATTTAAATTGAATAGGTTTACATTTACCTCTAAATTGGCTGAAAAGGTTAACAATATAATAAGTATGTACATCATTTCTCTCATCATTCACTTCCTGCTCCATATGGAACTTGGGATTACCTCTGCTTTTGGGTCTCTATAAGAAACTCGCATAAAGCAGTCACCAGCCCTTGCAGTGGTGGTTCATGAAATCATCATTCTGTATGCTGAGGTTGCCAGCCTCGTATGACTTGGACATCCACTAGCAATTTTTACAAATTAATATTCACATGTCAATGAATACATATTATTTCACGTGTTAATAATGCAAAATTTAGAATTATAAATGTACAAATTACCCCAAAATTGTCTTTATGTCACGGACTGCCTACCCTTTGTTCTGCAGTAGTGGTCCAACAGTGGCCAAAACCTAGAGTATCTAATGTGGGTCTTCAAATGTGTCTACTTTGGCACAAGATTACTCTTGGCAGAGTTGTAGATAGCATAATGATGTTTCTACCTCGAGGGAGTATGGTGAAGATTTAACTCTTTGACTCCGCAATTATTTTCCACACTGTGCC
This sequence comes from Oreohelix idahoensis, assembly GCA_024509875.1. Taxonomy (NCBI): domain Eukaryota; kingdom Metazoa; phylum Mollusca; class Gastropoda; order Stylommatophora; family Oreohelicidae; genus Oreohelix; species Oreohelix idahoensis. The sequence continues at coordinate 272,598 of JAMPIV010021366.1, forward strand.
GTAATTTTAATTTGTGATAGACTAAAAACAACCCTCAGAGAGTTGTTTTGGTACGGATGTCAAATCTGACCAACGCTCAGAGCATTATTCCGGAGTCAAAGAGTCAAGAAATCGAGAACGATGCTGAATGAGTTTGAGCACGTTAACTCTGTATCTTTTCCGCCGCTTTTTGTGAAGATGGATATACATGATTTATTTTATAATTAGCTGGTTCAAACCCCCAGCTGATTTAATTCAGCGAAATCTTAATTTAGTAGCTCTGTTTTAAGTGTGTTTAAGATGACTGAGACATACCGGTGCAATACATTCAAAATGATTAAATCAACGTTAAATTTGTATTTATACAAATAATTAATTTAGTAATCAATTATGTTTAACAGTTTAAAATGAATAATTCTTTAGAGAAAGTACTCATCACAGGGTGATGTTATGGTTTTCGAAAAATGGACAGTTCACTTGGTCAGCTTTTAGGTTTTACTTAGCTGCCAATAGTTTGATGGTTGCTGCTCCCACTGATGTTTGGTTCTTTGCAGATAGATGTCTGGTTCAATCGTCACTGGTCAAATCTGAAAGTTGTGACACGTTCCAAGAAGTATCAGGGAGTAATCACAAAACTGGTCCAGCGTCTCTAAGACCCGTCTGATGATGGTGTCTAGTGTTGACTTCTACTCTCACTTGTTCCAGAGACAGTACTCTCATTTGGAACCACCGACTAGTGTCACAAAAGAAGAGAATAAGTACACTCTTGCGTATTCAGTTTTCCCAACACACACTTATGTGCACCCCTCTTTTCATTTCACCATCCCATCTACCTCAGATCTTTACCCTCTCTGAGAATTAATCTTAATCACAGTGAGCGGAAAACATCTAAATATGATGGACATTTAGACTGCATATGTTTACATTTACTGCTACATTGGTTTAAAAGTTAACAATATAATAAGTATGTACATCATTTCTCCCATCATTCAACCCCTGCTCCATATGGAACTTGGGACTACCTCTGCATTTCGTTTTCTATGAAAAACTTGCATAAAGCAGTCACCAACCCTTGCAGTGGTGGTTCATTAAATCATCATTCTACATGCTCAGATTGCCAGCCTCGTATGACTTGGACATCCACTAGCAGTTTTCACATATTAATATTCACATGTCAATATATACATATTATTTCGCGTGTTAATCATGTAAAATATAGAATTATAAATGTAACAACTCACCCGAAAATTGTCTTTGGGATCATAGACTCCTGCCTCAGAGAAACAGTTAAGGCAACTTGTTTAAGATGCCTCTGTTATATGTCTGGGGTGTTACTTTACAATATGTTTCCCCTCTGACTTCGTGTTCAGATTCCAAGGATTCCGGTATTCCGTGTTAATAAAGGCAGAGTTTTCCTGGGATATGTATAAGTCCTCAAGATGCTCAAAGAAGGTCCGTTCCGATAAATGGAATTCTGATCTTAGTCTTTACTCCGGCTGTGTGGCTGGTCTCTTGACGAGTTGAATTTCACAGTACTTTACCCCAGCGAAAGTGTCAGGTTATACTACAACTTTCATCCCACGCACGTTGTTGTTTACTACTAGACTAGGCTCCAATCAGAAATTTTGTTATGTGTACATCTCGAATGGCGTCAATAGTTTCAATTACGCGTGGTGTGATGGGGTCTATTTAAAAAGTTCCTCATAGGAAAATTCTGCATGTTATTTAATAGGTCACTGTCCAAATACGGAATTGTTATATCCGTCGATTCGCGGTAATGATTGCAACTACAACTCCCTACATTATCACAAATAGTGTCTTCGTAACACTTCTGTCCGGAAGCTATTACAAAATTTCATCTTTCGTGCATATATGTAATATGTCCGTAGACAGTTAATTTATCTTCCCATACTTGTGCAAACACCGACCCTCGTTTGACCATCTGGGCTATGACTTTTCACGACAGTAATTAGAAGGTCACACAGCCATATCAGCGATAAGCGAGCTCGCTTGGACATTTTCTGTGAATCCGACGCCCAATGTCTGGCAGGTAGAAGTGCAAACAATGACTCGAAGATACCAATTACTTGTTGGAAGGTAGGGGAAGAAAAGGTGCCGACCATTGAATAATACACGTAATTCAATATGCAAAACAAAGATCGCTCAATACTGCCGGAGCGGACAAGAAATCGACCCAAATTATGTGGCAATTAGAAACAACCGGGAACTACAGCATTTCAAACTAAGCTTGGAGAAGTCACTTGAGCCCTGGACGTGATTCCTTGGCTTTGATCTGGTTGGCTGCATGCAGGATGATCTCACTATGGGCCTAGTGGTAGGCAGGGGCAGTGGTTCTATGCAGGACGTGACACTGCCTTGAGAGAGCCAAAAGACAGAGCACAGTATTTAGCTCTGCATAGTTGGATGGCGGGGAATGCACAGTATGCCACGCGCTTCTTACTCCTAGCTTGAGACCAGATGTGACGATCATTTAAATCCAAACCAAGCTGGAGAAGCTGGAGCTCATGACCTCAACTCAGCACGTTTCGGAATGGCAGAAAAGCCACAGGAAAAGCGTAGATCTACAGTGTAGATAATACCAAGGAATCTTCAGCTTGGTTGTCGCATAGAGATTTATGATCAATAAATTTTCTATACTCTTTTCTTTCTCTACCCGTGTCCTCTATTTTATTATCGCTCTTTTATCCTTTTCCTGTATTTTTCGCATTCGTTCGTTTGCGAAAAATATATTTCTTTCCCATTCTTACTTTACCGTTTTTATCATACACTGGAAACGCATTTATTGCATCAGATGTCAGTAGCGGCAGGTAGACGAAATGTGTGATAAGTCGTCTAGTCAGACATAGATGCAGACATTTGTCTACATTTTCATCTGACATGGGCGTCTCTTCAGGCTAGTCGCTCGGCGATAAGTGTGATATGACACACACGCAGCGTTCTAAAATGAGACATAGCGTCTAGCATTTCCATCTGACACGGCACTCTACGGCCAGTTTCTTAGACGGAGGTGTTATAGACGCGAAGTGGCAGGTTATGGCAGTCTCTTGGTTTAACGTAAGTGTTAAGAGAAGGGGAGACGGGGGTTTGCGAAATAGCGCGCACCCTTTGTCTATTTAAGATGTATCTACCCGTAGTTAAACTTGATTTCATTCATACTCCTAAATTTGCAGTAGACAGGTTGTTTTGTGCTACAGAGAATAAGCTGTATAGCGAAGTCTGAGTTGTTTCGGAAATTTTGCCGAGCTTCTAGACTACCAATAAATATAAGTGTATCATTCTATAGTTTGTGCGATCACCCGTAGTTCTGTTTGGAGGTAATATTTAATATCTATTGTGTTGAGTGATCTAGTGATAAATCGCTTATTCTCATTTTACTAGTTAGATTTCTGTGCAGAAGGAATTAAATATAAGTCTATTATATTCTCTAGCTGACGTGTTTCAGTGGAAAGCAGAATAAATTATAATTTCTAGCTTAAAAACTCATGCAGCTATAAAATAATTCAATTTAACTGCTTAGTCGAGACTATTGTAAAACTAACTTATAATTGTATAGATTCACCACTGAGTATTGACGAAATACGTATGTATTTCTAATTCATGATGATTGATTTTATGAATATAACTTATTTCACGGGAAGTTTTAAACGATAAGTCAAGCTCTCCGCTTGCAGTTTATAATGTAAGTTATAACCGAGTACATAGTAAGTATAAGTATTTTATATGTTGTTTTTCTTTATTCAGTGAAAACTGGGGTGACCCAACTCTACCAGCGTTGTAGTACAGAGTAATACCTGTGAAGAACATAAACAGTTGTTTTTTTTCTTAAAGACTTGGGTGAATAACGTAAAACCTGTCCAGATTGCATTGGCATCCAGAACGACAGAGTACCCATTACATAAACTTTAAGATTTAAAGAAGTAACCGGCCCATCGAGCCTGATTTAATTCTTCCAGAGAAAACCCTCAAGTACATTTCAGCCCTTGCGGCAAGTAACATATTCCTATCAGTGACATTCCGACGGAGTTTTGACTAGTGGTGTGGTGGCCAAATATAGTCCTATCCTGAAAGTAGACATCGACCTGACATTCCTCATTTCTAGAAACCTAAGCTATTGACACTGTGCTCGCTGTTAACGTACGTGCCTGGACAATTTTAAGGTGACTTAAACAGAGATCCAAAAATAAGAACGACCAAGAAAACGGTTCCCTGAAGAAGTGAATCTAACCTGTCTTTTTGGAACTGGGGTTCTCTTGGCCAAGTCTACCATTTGAGAGTCTGTATGTGCATGTCCAAAAATTGTGTTACCAGAAATTGCTACCAAAGCTGTAAGTACGCATAAGAGACCATGATCACGGCTGAATGAATAGAGTGAATGCAGGACTGGGTGATTCCTTTATTGTTGTATTTTGGCACAGATTTTGCTGTCTTAATTTCTTTTATGCACGTTTTTGTTGCTAACAATATTTGCCTTAGGATAGATCATACTACTATCTAAGTCTGATCATACCTTTAAAAGGGACAATCATTAGACTACAGCAGATGTATCCGTGACTCTTTGGGGCTATCATCTTTTTTCTTTTAACAGGACTGTGGCCTAAACATCGAATGAAAGGATCATACTGTGGGTCTATCATTCCTGTCGCATTTTATTGATATTATGACTATTTGTATATGCTCGATGTAAATTTTACGTGTTGTGATGAATTTTTCGGAAAAATTAAATCCACTAAAACCTAATCAGTGTTTCTGGTCAGCTCGTTCGAAAATATCTATATAATCGTTGTTATAGTTTTCCCACGTCTGTGTGTCTAACTGTCGTCAATTGTGTGTGTGCACGTGAGTGGTAACATATATACTGTTCACAAAAAAGAAACGCAATATTTTTGGTGTTACTTTTATAAAAGATATTCTCTGATTGGACATCAGTCAACCTATCGACTGTGTCCACCTGGTTATTAACTTCTCGTGGTTACCTGAATTGTACTCACCTCATGATTCGTGAGGCCATGAAAGAGGTCAAGGTCAAAACAACATTTTTGACAATAACTCGTGACAGGTTCAAGAGAATCCCGTGAAACTTACTGAAAACAAAACTCTCTGACCGTATTATTGAATGCCTATAAAAGATTGACGCTCCTCGAATAAATTCAGTTGCAAATTCAATGCGCAAGTATGGCTCATCTCACTACAGAACAACGACTCATCATCATTGGACGTTTACAGACTGGACAGTCACAAAGTGTAATGGTCAGACAATTTAATGTGGTTAGAAGCACCATTAGTCGCCTTTGGAGGCGATTTCAAGAAACTGGCTCAGTGGCAGACCGGCCACGCAGTGGAAGACCCAGAGTCACAACTCCTGCCGAAGACCGCTTCATACGGCTGCGTCACCTCAGGAATCGACTTGCATCTGCGTCCTCCACAGTCCAGTCAATGTCAGCAGCTCGTGATTTTCAGATCAAACGGTCAGGAACCGTCAGCACGACTCCGGTCTTTGGGCTAGAAGACATTACAGAGGTCCTGTTCTTACGGACCGGCATCGCCAGAACCGACTGTAGTGGGCGAACCAGCATCGTCAATGGACCGTTGGGAATGATTAGAGACGGGTTTGGTTTAGTGATGAATCATTTTTTGTGCTCCAGCGACACGATAGACGGAGAAAAGTTTACTGCAGAGTCTATGAGCGCTATGCCCAGAACAGCGTTGATAAGGCTCCTCCACATGGTGGTGGAGGTGTACTGATGTGGGGGCGATCAACTTCATGGGAAGAAGTGACCTGGTGCAAATTGAAGGACGCCTGAATGCCCAACGATACGTCGCTGAAATTCTTCGTCCTCACGTCCTTCCACTTCTGGCTGCACGAGGGTCGATTTTTCAGCAGGATAACGCTCGACCTCATGTGGCACAACTCACCACCCAGTTCCTCGCTGACAACAACGTCCAGACTATTCCGTTGCCAGCCATGTTATCAGACATGAACCCCATTGAACACATATGGGATGAACTTGACAGACGACTCCGCCAGCGAGACGTGGCTCCAGCCAATCTCCGACAGTTGTCTCTTGCACTGCTGGAAGAGTGGGCAGCCATCCCACAACAACAGATCCAACGTTAATCGGATCCATGTCAAGGAGATGTCGTTCTCTGATAGAGGCCAGAGGAGGCCATACACCTTACTGAAACGGAGGCCTCAGTCGCAAAGAATAAAAGTCCAAACCAAATTTAATGAACATCATTTCATTGTTAAAGTTTGAAAGTTTCTTCATGCCAAGATTGAAACATTAATTCCGTAAAATAAAATTTTGGTACAAGTTTGAAATTTGGTGTCCATTACCACTGCAATAATGTTGCGTTTCTTTTTTTGAACAGTATATATATATTAATATATGTAGTCAATAGACTGTCTGACTCCTCTAGATCTGTTGTAGAAGATAGGCTGAGAGAGAAGATTCTCGATTTCAGAGACAGCCTCTATTGATTTCTACCATCTCACTCGTGGAAATCTATTTCTACTACCATCTCTCACTGTGGCTATCACTCATTCTAATCTTTCCAGAAGGGACCAACCCAAGTCTTAATTCCCCTATCAAAAATCTACGACATTGGTATTGGCTATAAAAGAGCGAGAAGCTCGGCAGCCCTAGTTAAAAAACAGCAACAATCTGTTTAATAAGGTTAACACAGAGAGTTAAGGAAGGATGTACCTGCCGTACTGATTAAATGGATAATCAAAACTCAACATCTGTTATAAAGAGCAAGTAACTCGCAAAAACAAAACAGGGAAATAATTATGTCGTGCTCTTTCTGCTGCATCTCCTGATGACGGCGCTGATTCTCCTGTGGTCATTTCATTCTGCTCCATTCCATTTCAACTTATTGGATCTTTGTAGTCAATCATATCATGACTTATGGTAAATGGTCGATGGACAACGAAAAAATCGAAAGGTTATGATTGTTCTTTTAATTGGTGTTCAATTTAGCTTTCATGCTCGCTTTGTTCGCACTTTCTCGAAATGTTTGCTAGATTTTTTTCGTTCTTCGTTACAGGATGTTTCACTGAGACCATTAATAGACAGGGGATAATGCCCGACATATGAGGAAGGACACATGACCATCACTGATGCCCATCTAGGACAAGCTTCATGAAGATGGCAGCAGCCCCAGCCTCATCAAACATCTTTAAGTTGACGCCTGGGTGTGTTCCCAAAAGAAGCCGGGAAATCCAGACATGTTGAAATTTCTGTCCAGACACTGTTATGTGAGAATACCTCGGAAAAAGAGAAATACGAGGGGTGGCAGTCTTATTTCTGCATTCATTCCGATTATCAAATATTGATAACTGCCACCGTTATTAATAATTCATTCAATTTCTGTAATACTATTTGTACTAGTTGCACGCGTATGATCCAATCCACGCACATAATGAAGACCAGTCTTCATCACAAAACAGTCATCTGACTTCTATGATCACTTGAATTTTTCTGTCATTCGCTATATTGTTCTTGTTCGAACAGCTTAAAGCTCACAAAAAAAGTACCTTCCTTATGTATCATCAGCGAGTTTAATTCTACCAGACCGTCTAATTTCGAGATAATGATAACAAATGGCGTTAATGGAAGAGCCAAGCGTCTCACACATTTTTATTAGGAGGCGACTGAACATAACCAACACTGACATTAAAGCTCCAACAAATTCACTGAACGCGAGGTGCTAGAATCAGATTTTAGCCCTTTTTCCAATCCCCCACCAGCAGTTTTGAAGCTTTGATATTAAGAGGTAGTTTAAATGTGTTTTATTAATTATTATCATCATTATCAACCGACATTTCCACATCGAAGGTCAGCTGCAATGGATCTCTAACATCTTCTGTCTCTTTGTCTTGATGGTGCACTCTGATAGACTGTTTCCTGTGCATCTCTTGTCTTGATGGTGCACTCTAATAGACTGTTTCCTGAGCATCTCTTGATGTTATCTTCCAACTTATAGCGCTATCTTCATCGTGCACCTTTGCCCTCCATTAGGGTCTTCGGTAAGGCGGTATGTTTTTTTTATATGGCCAAAAAATATTTTAGCAGTCTAATTTTGATCTCCATTAATTCTCTTTTCATTCTAGGTTTTCTAGGATCTTTTTCTTGTCTTTCCATGACCGCATTCTTCTAACTATTATAAAATGTCTATTTTAATTCAACTTAGGAGGTTCAACACTTTCAAATTACGAACAAAAACGGCCCACAGTTAGAACGTCAACCCAAACCTTTCGTGTAAAACAATTTAATTTCTCGTTAATTCCTATCTCTTCGTTCTACCGCTAGTAGTTAACTGAAAGTAAGTCCGGCTCTTTATATTACAGACAGTGTCTCGACTGCCCCACATAACAAAATGTATCCACTATGTAGAAATTTTGAACTGACTTTAAATGTCTGACTTTATTTAAAATTCGTGTCACACGGAGTCCCAGACGTCCTACATTTAGATTCTCTTGGGAAATTGCCGTGATCCCTAGAGTACATTCACTGTTGTTCTAAAATTCATAAGACGATGAAAAGGGTGGGAAGTTCTGAAACTGTACAGGAAAATGAAGTAATTTAAGCAGAAAATGTTATATGACTTCTGCTGGTTTTGCTGTTGTCTCTAGCTGACTGACAAGCATATACCAAACTTTTTAGAAGTCTTCTTCTTCTTCCGTCCTTAGCCAAAGACCGACCAAGCAGTCAGAGACCATCACGCCTTGTGGCGTCTTAAGGGCAACAGCAGATTGATTTTCTCTGTTGCAGTTTCCCATCACGCCTAGCGGCGTCTTTAGGGCAACAACAAATAGATCCATCATGAAAACAGCCGTTATCGAAATAATTAATACCCGCGCGTCACCATTAGAAGATCAGCAAGAAAGAGTTATAATGTTACAAACCCATTTAGTCTGTCCAGAAGTTAGCGTGCCGAGGATTTTGCATAATGAAATCTGGTTACTTCGCGTTGTTTCATGTTCCATATATACTGTACACGATCTGTTATGGTAAGTGTGTAAATACAAAGCTAAATTGCTTCTACTCGTGTAGTTACTGGGGGTGGTCTCTGAGGAGGTGTAAATAACCTGGATCGTCACATTTTCTGTGCCATCCTGTAATTCATTATGTGCTCTTCGCTTCCTTTTTCCACCTCTGGCAGTTTTTGGTATTTTCGATTCATTGTTTACACTTTCTTCCTGAAATTCTTGTCATGTCGGGGCTTCATCGACCGTCCTTACTGATTATTGCAATCACTGACTTTCGTTTGAACCCATATTGACACCTGGATCTGTAAATTGAAATATTCTTTACACTCTACACAGTTCTGGCCAGACAAGAATGGGAGCGCCCGATTAATACGTAAACAACCTTGAGATGGCCACAGTCATTTGTCTTATCACTGATAATATTTTTTTGTCTGGCCTGGTTGTTGCTTGAAAGTTGTTTGCTGGACCTGATAAATGATATTGGCTAATCATTTCCGGACAGATTTGATATGGACAATGGTTATGATAACTTATCCATCTGGGAAGATGTCGTCTGTGTGGTGGGTTTAGATGTTACGAATGCTGGTGTTGTAGTTTATTTGTGACTGAGTGAGGTCAAGCTGTGAAGGCCCCCGAGATTAACAATAGATGGGGTGTGTTCTCAGAGAACCTTTCTGCTACCACCCTACGATCTCACTCAGATTTATATTTTAGACTAGTATGTCTGATAGCTACGTCTAATGTCTAGGGTAATGCAAATGTAGTGTGATGTTACCAAAATAACCAAACACACACTTATTAATTCCTATGATCAACTCAACTAACACCGAATTTTAACTTTTGGTAATGCACAATTTTTTTTACAATTTTATTTCGTCCTGAACCTATTATTATTTTGGTCATGACTTATCAAAAAATCACTTGAATCAAATTATGTATTTAGATATCTATATACAGAAAATTGCAATTCACAAAAAGGACAATCTGTCCAAACACATATTTTAAACTATACGAAGAGTATTAATCTTTTCTATCTTTAAATAACTAATTCTGGATGGCGAGTTGGAGTGTTGTCATCATATACATGTTCGTATTCACTAGTCTCAGTTTTCTTTCTTATGTGGAAATGGTGGTTTAACAATAAAGTCAGTTGATAATATTCGGTTGATGTAGTGTCGTGTGCCAGATCATAACTACTTGCACTCGTAGTTGCAATATAGCTGACGGTCCGGCCAACGGCCACTGTCTCACTTGTCCTGAGGTAATATAGTAGCAAGCGTGTATTAATATTACAGTTCTAGTGGTAGACAGCTTGTACCACCAGAGAAAAATTCAACAGTCAAACATATGCTTCCTTCAGGAAATCTAGCACTGGGTTAGTGCCAGTAAGAAACCCACAAATTCAATGAAATACACACACAGGTACGCTGATTTTGGCACAAATCTAGCTGAGCCGCGGCAAGACTACGACTGCTTTCTTTATTAATATAGTTATTATAGGGTGAAGCAAGTCACACTTCTAGTTTATCACTCGTCCTGTTCAATGGAACGTTTTTCTTAGAATGGCGTCCAGCCTTCTAACTTTTTTTTCAATATCCCCTACATTGGCCAATAGAAATCGGCGTCTATCAAATTTTGAATTCAAAGTTCAAAAAAGCCAAACAAAACTCCAAACAACTAGGTGTTCGTCTGTCGGTTGGTCAGTCCATTTTTGGCATTACATCTAAAAATAGGCTTGGTTTTTGGGCTAACCAATATACAATTCCACCTCCCACTTACTCATAGATTTCCCCTCTTGGCTTTGTCTACCCTCTCTTGCCTCTCTTTTCAAATTTGCGTCCCCCAAATGTTACCGATAAGACCAGCAAGAATGAGAGTATGTTCGTCAGTCTGTTGCAACATATATAGTATTTTAGCAATAGCTGGGTTAATAATGAGACTATTTTGTAATTTAAAACATATTATTGATCAGGAGATCATATGCCATTTATATATCTAAGTTTTATGGCTTTAAGTATGATAGTTCGTATTTCCATATATTTTCCATGTTAGTCGTCCATATTATTTGAATCTAGAAATCCACCATCCTTTCCCCCTCCTTCTAACACTTTTTTTCAAATAAAACGACAATGTCTGTGTTCGTCCAAAATTTTACGCTACTCTACAAGCAACGAGAGCGGTGTGCGTGTTTATATATTTTCGCAGTGTGACTATGGAACGAACAAATTTTGGCCTTGTATAGATTGTTGCTTCAAACATGTTCTATTTAATTTTTCCATACGTTGTCAATACACGACGCGTTCGCTGCCAATTTGTGTTTCAAACCAACGAGTGTCAGTGCATCATTTTTCTGTCGTTCCTCTCTCACTCCTTCCAGAAGAATAAGCCTGTTGCTGCCTATTGTGGCCGTCATTTTTGTAGCTGTCTTATTTGAATGTTAGTTATACGCTTGAATGGTGTAAGCGATGACAGTTAGTTATTTGCTTGAATCAGACGCGAATGTTATTTTAATATGAATGTACAAATAGTTAAAGTCCTCACGGTCACATCAACACCAACAGTGTCGAGGGAAGGACACTGGAACTTATGATTGGTAAAGTTACAATCCACGGTTTATTTGACAATCACTTTGACAAGGACGATACAAAAATCTTGCATATATACGAAACTTCCTTCCTGATAAAATGGTAGGTAATGTTCCATCAGGTACATTGTTAATCAACATAAAGTACATCGGCATAACCTTGAAGATTCATCTTACAATAGTGAATAGTTGGTATTAACAAATGATCTCAAAGACGGTTGACCTTTCAAGGGCAATCCCTCATCGTGCAACTAAGAGTATAGGATCCAATCAAATAGATATTCCCTCCTATCTAGATGGTCAACAGAATACGACTTCTAGATATCATAATACAATCATTAACTTGAAATATATATCCTAGGCTGAACTTCTAACTTTTGGTTCACCTTCCATAAAAAAAGAGCCGTTAATCGTATGACGGCAATTCCAATATTCAATAACGTAGATCCCGTAATTTCAATCAACGAGTTTCAATATAAGTATGCTCGAAACTTTCAATGCATAAATGTTCAAGTTTGATCCATTCTGGTCCCAACGCATGAGGGTACCAGCTAGAGGTCAACTTGTAGATTGTATATCAATGACGACATTAATTCAATAAAATATTAATCAATTATATCAATACCTTACTTTGTGATACAGGGGCTATGTCTTGAATGCAGTGAGCCGATCACCAAAGTAAAAATCAATATGCCCGAACACAGGGGCTAAAATATATCAACAGACCATACTGTCTGGTAGGGATCCTGCTTGATTCTCTAAGCAGATACGTCATCTGCCTTTGTTTGACAACAAGCGCGTTAATTTCAAAATCTCCAAAAATGTGCGTTCTCGTGCACAATAAATTTAATATACCAAACGTATTACTAATATCTCAGTTGGTGCGTACACTTTTAACAAAGACAGGACCTGAGACTGTCTATGCTTGTTAAAGTCTGTTAGGACTTAGAAAGGACGAAACAAAGCCTTTCGTGTCAAAATGTTATAAATAGTTTTTCAAGGACACTAGAGAACGATAGTACTATTTACTCTACAATACTTCTTCTTCTTCTTCTTTGATCCTTAGCCGCCGACCGTCAAAGCAGTCAGTGGCCATCATGCCTAGTGGCGTCTTGTAGGGCAACAACAAATTGATTCCACTTTGCTTGGTCGGTGGCCATCCTTCGTACAGTGCCCCAACTCTGGTTCATTCTTTGCATCTCAGCCTCCACAGTCCTCCGCCAGGTTGTTTTTGGTCGGCCTCTCTTTCGTTTTACTCTACAATACGGTCTGCTAAAATCAACACGATTGCGGCGTGGGTGAAGAAGAAGCGTCATAACTCCACTATTTTTATTTCTACATTATTTTGACTTTATAAATACTACAAATGTTATCGGTGTATTAATGTAAATCACCACAGCCTGTGAAGTCGTGAGTGTAAACATGATCGATTACGAACGGAAGAGAGAATCCCTTATATGGGAAGTGACTTGAAAAAAATCACATTTTGTGTGTCACGCAGGAACTTTCCATGAGAGTGTAGTGAGAATATACCCTTTCCAATCACCCAAATTACATGTTATTGGTTTGGCATTTGAGATGTTAAAATACAACATTTCTAATTGGAGCCTTATCTTATAGTAGCAATGAGGATGCGTGGGCCGAAAGTTGTCTTATAATAATCTAGCGCCTTTTGTGTCTACGGCACTGATAAATTCAACTCGTCAGGACAGCAGAAAGACAAGCCAGAATCAGGAATAGAATCAGGATTCCACTTGAAAGGACCGGACAACATGTTTGGGCATCTTGTGGACCTACACCCAAGCAAACAATGAAGCAAACTTTGGAGTATCTACTGAGGGTCTTCAAAGGTATTTACCTTCAGCTCAAGATCACCATTCTTCAATTCACATCTCTGCCAAGAATAATCTTGAGCTAAATGATGGCCAGAGGTACCATTCCTAATATACTCTTTTTCTGACACAGCGGCTAACTATGTCATTGACAACCGTTTAAAATAGCCTTTGTCGGTGAAACAAGAAGATGTTTGCCTGAAAGATTTAAAGTCTATTTGACATTTAATAAGTATGGCCATGGTGACATCTCATATATTACAATGATTGGTCCACACAGCATGCAAATCTGTTGAAAGAATTGCTTGATTCATTTAATTGTTCAGACAGACCATCTTTTCCGTGGTACGACAATGTCACCAATTTGGAACTGGTGACAAGAACCATACTATTGCCAGTGGAATAAGAGATGAGAAAGAAAAACGCTGGCGATGGATAGGACATACATTGAGGAAAACTGTTGAAAGTATTTCAATGTGGTTCTTGTTCTGGAATCCGCAGTTTGGGAGATGCAGACGTGGACAAACAAAAAGACCACGGAGAAGAGAGCTGGAGACAGAAGTGAAGATGATGAAGAAGAGGTGGACAGAACTCGAGCTGATGGCACGTGACAGGAGGACTTGACATGTGTTTGTTGAAGGCCAATGCTCCTTGAGGAGCTAAGGAGTATTGATTTCATTGTCTTTCCCTTGTGGTTTGTTCAGCAACACTCCCTGTAATCTTTTCCTATATGTTTGTGTGTGTATGTGTTTTTAATTCATCAACAAAATGCCATTTTCGTCTTCTTCTATTTCCTCATCTTTTCTAATTACGCTTATCGACTTTCTTCTTCCTCCTTTGCCTTACACATCAATATTTTTAAAACCCTTCTGACAAGCCCAATGCCCATGAACTTCCAATCTCCATTTTATGAATGCCACAAACTCCAGCACAGTTAATTCTTTTTGTGTCGGAAAGAACGGCGTCTGGATAATACACAGACTGCATTCCCACAGAAATTGGCTATAAACAGCCAGGACAGCTATTCTTCTTATGTGCCCGTAAGAAACGAACGGTGACAAGAAATATTCACTTGTACTGTTCAACCCCACCCCATATCCCTCTTTTTTCTCTCTTTTTTCCCATTATTTAACATTGAATTCAAAGACGAGCTCCAGGATCGGTGGTATAAAATAAGACACACACACACACCTACCAGTACATAGAAAAAAGAGGCACTCGAGTTTATGATATTAATAAAACTCTGGCTTTGTCAAGAGCTGTGCACGGTGATTCTTCTTCTTCTTGTTCGTTCACCCTCAGACGTCAACTTGAATATATTCAATGAAGCAGTAGTCAGCCTGAGGCTGTTGGTATCTCCGTAGATTTTCTCCAGGAATGGTACTGGTGATGGCCACATGTGCTTTCTCTGTTCCTCGTATGTTGGGTACCTTTGAAGCAGATGTTCAGAAGTCGTTGTATGAGTAATTGAAGCGCTGTGATTATCCACATGATTAGAGGTTCAAATACCGTCGCGCATCTCAGCGGTTTTAGCTGCGCATGTTCTTGTGGTGTTGAGGTCAGAATGTTTGTGTAGATTTCGTGTGGAAGTCTGGAATATATCGAAGATATTTCCTAAATTGAGTGATATATTAGTTGATGTCGATCCTATATATAAATGCGAGGATACACTGATCTTTATGAACTTCAGCTTTTGGTGGAGAAACTATGGTCCTAGATGGTACACATGAAGCATATGGCCTTTTCATTGAATTTGTCTTCACCACGCGAGCACTGCCCTAGTATTGTTGTGATGAATGGATATCAGACAATGAATGTATTTGAATAGCATGCACTGGTACGAATGGCAGAAATATTATTGGATACCAATGTCAACTATTGAATTTCATTATTGTTCATAAAGTTTATTAAATACATGTATTTGAATTGTCCTTCCAGTATTGGGTCTTCATTTATTTGTGTCGGACCTTTTTGTTATATCGTCACGAGCTATCATTAATATTTACTGGAATTTACCTCTAGCTTTGAAACTAATACAAACAGGTTCATCAACAGGTTTCAAAATTCCTTTTTTGCTTTCCTGCAATTTAAATATGCACACATCATAATGTATCAGATCCCTGTAAATGGGTACCTGGCTTTGCTCTTGAGTTAAGGACGACAAAGACAGCGAGGAATGGACTGGCCACCTCACCTCCCGAAGCTGGACCTAGTATAGTGAAGTCTCTAACAGTTCACTCCCCTACGGTAGTATCTGCTATGGAGCTACATTTTTTACCTGTGTGGTTCCCGGGGGTCTCTGTGGAGATAAAGACAAAACAGGACTACAGCTCCTTCAGGCATGTCGTACAAGGCAACTAATTTAAGATTGTGCATGAGGCTGGCAACCTCATCAGGTAAAACAAATTGCCACAGAGATCAATGCTGTTAGAGCATGTGATATTTGGTACGGGCTTCCAGCTACAGTGGCGCCTTCATGCACTAAAATAAACGAAAGTGACAAGGATGATGATAATTATAAGGATGAGGATAAAGAAGGTAATGATTGTTGATGATAATGATGATGATGCTATGTCATATTGAATAACAGGATCCCAAGACTAAGGACAATATTCCAAACGGTGAAGTATTCCTCTCGCTGTGATCAACGTGAAGTGTCCTTTTCATTTGATTTTCGCGGGATGTGCTCATTATGGGAAGTAATGATAATGCAGAAAACCATTTTTGTTGTTGACACACTATTCATCTCATAACTGATCAAAGAAACATTATAAGAAGAAGAAATTGATAGAGTATTGGAAATATTAATGGAAGCAAGCAATAAACATAATAGAGCGCCTGCTCAGTAGATTCATATGTCGTTGCAATATTATTACATGTCACAGAGAGTTTTATGATCTATAAATTTTCTATATTCTCTTCTTTTTTTCTACCCGTGTCCTCTATTTTATTATCACTCTTTATCCTTTTCCTGTGTTTTTTGCATTCGTACGTTTGCGACTATAAACATTACTATTTTTCCATTCAAACGTTCGCCAGTGTCTGTTCTCATTTAGAAACGCACTAGTGATGTTATTACGTAGATGCCAGGCTCGGGAGGTTATTGCGTTGTAGACGTAAACTGTGAATATTCGCTTTCGCCAGACTTATAGGCAACATATCGTCTGCATTTTCACCTGTCACAACATAGTTTCATCGGCTGAGTGCTCAGGTGAGGTGTGAAACCCGACATCTGGTCAGACACAGAAAGCAGACAGTTGTCTATACTTCTCTCATGACACAGCGCTCTTGGGCTAGATTCTCGACATAAACGTGTGAGAACTCACTCTGTCAGATATGATAAAGAGACATTTGTCTGGTAGTTTCCTCGGTCACGGCACTTTTCGGCCAGTTTGTTAGACGGAGGTGTCTAAGACGCGTTTGGCATGTTGTGGCCAGCGTCTAAGGTACGTAGGTGTTAGGAAAGGGGAGAGATCGGGTTTCGTTTTGCGAAATATGTTGGGACCCTTTGTCTGGTTTAAGATATTAACCAGAGTTGTAAACTTGATTTCACTCATTCTCCATTTGCAGTGGAAGTGGTCACTTCGTTCTAGATACTTAAACTTATAAGTGAAATCTCTTAGTTTCGTTGTGATACCGTAGTTCTGTGTTGAGGTAAATATTATATTTAATATATCTAGATTTTGCGAGTGATTAAGTGTTAAATCGCTTATTTTATTTCCCGAGTTCTTTTGTGCAGAGTGAATAATTTATAAGTCTGTTATATTCTCTTGCTGATGAGTTACATTGGAAAGCAGAATAAATTATAATTTCTGGCTCAAAATCATGTAGCTATAATGAATTTAATTTAACTGCTAAATAATCAGACGACAGAAATTTTTTTAAACTAACTTATAAATGCTAGATGCCTCATGAGTGTTGACGGAATACGTAGGTATTCCTAATTCATGATGATTGATTTTTATATATATTTTATTTCACGGGAAAGTTTAAACGTCAAGTCAAGCTCTACGCTTGTAGTTCAAAATGTAAGTTATATTGAGTACATAATATGTAAAATATTTCATATGTGTTTTTCCTTTATTCAGTGAATACTGGGGTAACCCAACTTTGCCGGCGTTTAGTACAGAGACCTACCTGTGAGAAACATAAACATTTTATATCTTTAACCACGTGGGTTTTCAAGTAACACCTGTCTGACAGGGCGTGTGCCTTCAGTGATAGACAGAATCCCAATCCCCCTAACAGTTTTTTTTTAAAGAATAAATGCTTATACTGGGCCTCTGAGCCAGTTCATATTTCTTCACAAACTCTAAAGTACATGCTGCCTTGTGGCGAGAATAATTACAGAAAAAACATTAACTTTCCGACATTGTTGACAAAGTGCGTGGTGAACCGAGACTATCTGTTGAGAGAGGTTGTCCACCGGTCATCTTCCTAATTAAGGGAAACCTCGTGTTCTGACACTGTGTGCCCGCTGAAACCCTAACTCTTACCTCGTGAATAAGTGACATTAACTTAAATCTGTAAAGAAAGAACGATCGCCTGAAGTGGACGCTTCCCGGACACGGTGAATGAAACAAATATCTGCAGAGCTGGGTATCCGCTTCAACCACAGATAGACAGATTAAACGAAGGGAACACTAAGGCTTGCGCCAGACGGCGAACAACAGCACGATTGTAGGTAAGGTTGTGTGAATCAGGGCCCTGATGAAAGAACCGAGTGAAAGTAGACTGAAGGATGTTCTTTGTTTGATTCACCCACTTTGTAATTTTCCTTATGCAAGATTTGTTGCTAAACTATATTTTCCTTAGGATAGACCATACTCATATCCAAGTCTGTTCATAAGTTTTTTAACAGGGAAAATATTAGACCCAATCCTATGTATCTGTGACTCTTTGGGCTATCATCTTTCTCCTAACGGGACTGTGGGCTAAACATCGAGGGAAGGATCATACCAACGGGTCTATCATTCTTGTAGCATTTTCTTGATTTAATGACTGTGTATATGCCTTTGATGTAATTTTATATGTTGTGACGTAAGTTTATATTGATAATTAAACTGCCCTTAAACTTAATCAGCGTGTTGGTCAGTTCGTTCTAGAATATCTATATAATCATTTGTTATAGTTTTCCCACGTCTGTACGTCTAACTGTCGTCTTGTATGTGCGTGCACGTGAGTGGATAGAGATATATATATATATATATATATATATATATATATATATATATATATATATATATATATATATATGTGTGTGTGTGTGTGTGTGTGTGTTTAGACTGTCTGACTTCTCTAAAAACTGTCGTAGAAGATAGGCAGAGAGAGAGAAGATTTCTCGATCTCAGAGACAGCCTCTATCACATTCTACCATCTCACTCGTGGAATCTATTTCTATTACTACCTCTCACTGTGACTATCACTTATTCTAATCTATTCAGAAGGGACCAAACTAAGTCTTAATTCCCCTATCAAAAATCTACGACATTACAACGACAGTATAATTACAACGACAGTTTTATTGTTGGCTTACCATGGAAGTAGGTAAAAACAGCAAATCAAGGAAAGGAAGGATTTACAGCATTAATCAAAAGTATACTGTTCAAAAAAAGAAACGCATATCTATCCGAGGGCGCGTTTTTATGAGTTTGTAAATAAAATTTGGTGCTAGGGTATATAAAAAACCAGCCTCAAATGTTCTTTACAGTGTCATATGCACGTGTTGACCTGAATTGCGTTCGTTTTTGTAATCGTTACAACGCAGTGGTCAACTGTGTTTATGACGCGATTTTGGACCACAGCTTATGTTGCGCGCACGTGAAAGCAACAAAATTTGGGGTTAACACTATTCACTGACTACGCAACTGAAACCTTATAAAAGGATAACGCTACACACACACAAAAATCAGTTCATTTTCAAGCAGACATTTATGGCGTCTGTGGTGGGTTTAGATGTTAAAAGAAGAATGGTGTGCATATAGTTGTACTTGAGTGAGATCAACTGTGAAGGTCTCTGAGGTAAACAATGGACAGCTGTGTTACAGAGTACCTTTCTTGTTACCACCCTACGATCTCACTCTAAGTTATATTTTTATTGACTAGCGTGAATGAAAGCTACATAAAGTGTCTAGGGTATTGTAAGAGTGTTGTTAAAGAATCTCAATACAAAAACATATACAAACATGTATTAAATACTATGATAAACTCAACTAACTCCAGCTGTTAAATTGTATATGTAAAATTTCTTTTGTTAAACTTTATTTGTCCTGAGCCTAAAGTTGTTTTGGTCAGGACTACAGTTCAATGAGAATCAATTTAGATGGATAGATATATTTACAAATATATATAAAGATATTTACATACAACAGACAATATGTCCATAGTACATTGTTACAAATTTTCAAGTTAATGTTAATTACTCTATTTAACTACTGGTACTGGGAGGCAGGGTGGGGATCATCATCATCCCACCGTTCTTTTGTTTCACTAGAATTGTTTATGTTAGTCTTTTGGAGGAACGTTTTAGTCTATACAGGAGATTTTTCTTTAGTCGTGATAAGTTGTCCCAGGCCAGATATTTCACTTATCTGGGTCCTGGAATCACAGCAGTTGCAGTTGGTTTGGCCAAACACTTCAGTCTCCTCTGGTCTTGAACTTCGTTAATACCAGCAGGTGCCAGAGACTCTTAGAAATAGTGCTGAATTTCTCTATCATCGAGTACCAGCACCCGACAAGTGCTAGCAGGAACCCCACATATCAAGGAAATATAAACAAGTAACGATGAATTAGGCAATAGAATATGGCACACTTTCATCACTGCCTCTGTTCAGACTGCTTTCTGTTGTTAGTTATTTTAAAACAAAGCACAAGTCTGCTCATCGCTTCTTGCTCCTCTGAATATTTTGAAAAAATGGCAGCGAGCAGCCTACTTTTCCTATCAGGTAAAAAGCTTTGGCCAATAAGACCAAGCATCTCTTTTTTTGAATGAAACTTTAAAAAAAAAAAAAATCTCAAACCACTATGCGTTACTACTACCAACTAGATTTGTATATTTAGGTTAGCCAATAATATTTCGGCTTCCTTCAAATTTCATCCAATCCACTTCATCGTACTATCTTAGCCTTTCTTTCACCTAATTTTTTCCACAAAAAATATGCTATCCAATCTAAGCAGATAAGACTTTACCTGACAGTATCTCCGATTCTCTATGTATTATTACCAATATTTGATTATCTAATGGACTATTTAGATAACTAACTACATTTTCTTGGTCAGCAAGTCTTCAGGTACACGAATATATGATTGTTATGGGGCTAAGTGGCTTGGTTCAAAATTCTATCATTTTTTCTATGTTAGTTGTTTATTTTTAAACTACCTCCTGTTCAATTCTTTTTCTATGTACTTTCAAGCTAATTACGAGAGTTTCTCGTAACACGTCTAGAATTACGTCATTCGCAATAAGAGCTAAGCGTGTTTTCATGACCGTAGTGTCCAAATTTTCTAATGTTTTCCTCGTATTCGGAAAACCGCCTAAGGGCAAAGCTAGCAAGTTGGTTTTATTTTTAGAAACAATGTGAGACGTGATTTGCGTTGGGTTATCTATCCGTTCTCCTCCCTTCCACAATGTATTCTAGGCAAATACTTCATTGAACTTGGAAAGTGGTACGTTTGTCTCAAGGACGATTTTGAAAAATAGGGTACCCTTTTTGGTTCGGCCAATGTGTTATCAACTAATACGCTGAAGGCGTAGGCGACGACTATGATTCTCGCCGAAAATTTGTAGTACTATCCTATCTTTGACTTTATGCACTATACTGTTATATGTTAAATTAGATATTGTATTTAGAAGTTCACCACATATCTCCCCACTTAGAACAGACTATCATAAGTCAGTTCCTACTTCTAAATACACATAGATAAATTTACTAACTATGCCTGGTGACTACTCTGATGTTCGTCGTACGGATGTCTGCTTAAAAAATCGGCACCTACATTGGTTTTGCCTGGAATATATTTTATGGTAAACTGGTATGGCTGTAGGAACAACGACCAACGTAATAATCTAGCATTTTCATGCATTGCTTGTGACAGACACACGAGTGGTTTATGATCTGTTTGGATCTTAAATGATTTACCATAAGGATAAATCTGGAACTTTTTTATAGCCCATATGACAGCCAAACATTCTTTTTCACTTGTTGAATATTTTTGTTCTGCTGTGTTCAACTTACGACTAGCATAAGCTACTGGGGTTAATTCCCCATCAAGTGAATTTGACCTTTGTAATAGAGCTGCACCCAGACCTATTACTAGCATCCGTTCTCACAATGAATTCTTGACTCAAGTCAGGTAATTTCAAAATAGGCCTGCTTGTGAGCTTTTCCTTCAACTCTTGGTAGGCTAATTCACACTGCGCTGACCAAGTAATTCTATCAGGATTTCCTTTGCGCGTTAAATCAGTCAATGGAGCACATATGGAGTTAAAGTTTTTAATATACTTTTGGTAGAAACCACATAATGAGACAAAAGATCGCACATCTTTCTTTGTCTGTGGTCTTGGTGCTCTTTTCAACTTCTCCAGGTTCTTGGGGTCAGGGGTCATGTTTCCCTGATGTACTTTGTGTCCCAAGAATTCCAGCTCTTTACATCCAACACAGCATTTCGTCGGTCTAGCTGTCAAATTTGTCTCTCTAAGTCGATTAAACAACATATCCAGAGAGTTAATGTGTTCCTCAAATGTTTCAGTCGCTATGAGAATATCATCCATGAAGTTGGTGATGCATGGATTATTCAGGGGATCCAGTAATTTTCTCATCATCCTCGAAAACACACTCGGTGCATTTTTCAGCCCGATTGGCAACATGTTAAATTCATAATGTCCTTCCGAGGTGCTAAAGGCTAAATAAGGTCTAACCTCCGGCTTTACTGGAATCTGATAGTAGCCTTTGCTCAGATCCACTTTAGAGAAATATTTAGCTTTATTCAGCCTGGCAAACAGCTGATTTGTATCAGGTAATGGATCCACCTGACCTTCTGTGACAGCATTAAGTTTCTTGTAATCTATACACAGTCTGTGTTCTCCAGAGGGTTTTCTCAACAGAAACACACTGGAGCTGTAAGGAGATTCACTGTGCGAGATAATTCCTTCTCTCAACAGATAATCTATCTCCTCTTTCAAAGCTTTTTCCTTAGCGAATGGAATCGAATAGGCTCTCATACAGATTGGTGTTGGGTCTATGAGTTTCATATCATATTCTAATAAATTTGTATGCCCCGGTCGGTCCGTTAACACATCTGTATGATCATTCAGAACCTGTTGAACTCTCTCCCTCTGATTTTTCGTCAAGTGTGTACTGATTTTTACCTGTGCAGCGGTCTCACAGGGATGTAAAGGATATTCATGAGAGGTGAGTGGTTCCTTTTTCATTTCCATTGCAACAGACAAGATCAGTAGGTGTGTCTCCTCCTGGTTTTCTCTGTCCAGATATTTCTTCAGGAGATTCACATGATAGATTTTCTCTTTCCCCTTCTTATCTATCTTATAATTGGTTCTAGACACCTTCTCTAGAACTGTATATGGACCTTGCCATCCAATTTGCAATTTATTCTGGATGCCGGGCAGTAGAAGGAGCACCTTCTCTCCCACAGCTAATTCTCTGTCCTTCGCTTTCTTATTGTAATAGGCAGCATGCTTTTTCCTGGCTTGTCTCAAATTTTCATTGGCAAGTTTCCAGCCAGTTTTAAGACGAGTGGTCAGCTCGTTCACATATTGATATGATGAGGTAATATTTTCTTCTGCCTTTTCATCAGTCCACGTCCTTAACAAGGCTACATATGGACCTTTAATATTGTTGACCTATTTTTCCAGGCACCGGTATGGTCTTTTCCATTGGAAGCCTTATAGTGAGGACTTTTCTTCCTAGAATCATCATTCACAAATCGACCACTACCAATTTTTTTCTTGGGGTTTTCATCCCACTTTAAATTCCTTGTGAGAGATCTTCTCTCTCTTTCATCTTCACCCAGTTCACATAATTCCGACCGAGGGATTGTCGGCTTATTCTGGGGTAAAACATTTCTTTGTACTCGCTGCATAGTGGCCATTTTATTACATTCGAGTGAGGACTGTCTGTGGAAAGGGGTTCCCATTCCCCTCTGTCCACTTTATTATAATTATTTTTCTTTCCAGGCCTAAGTTTGCCCCGTGGCGTGTCTAGGTCCTGATTCATTTTCCCACGTGTGGGTGTTCCCTCTTTATTTTCTGGCCCAGGTTTGCCATAATGCTTCTCTCGCATTTGGTTATTATTTTTCCACCCTGTGGAATTTTTCTTATTGCACTGGTCGCAGGCCTCGACAAATTTTCTTATGTCTTCAACCACTCCTGGCCAGTAATAAGACATAGATGTCCTTGAGCAGGTGCGACCCATTCTCAGATGTCCAACGTCTTGAACATGTGTTTGTCTCATAACTCGTTCCCTATATTTCGAGGGCACTACCAAGTGTGCACACCCGTATGATCCTGCTTTATCCGTCCGGTAAAGCAGTCCATCATCCAAATAGAATTATCCTTTTCTAGGAGGGGTATGGAGTTTTTGGAGTTTGTCAAAACACGGCTTCAGTGATCTATCTTTAGCCTGTGCCTTCCTACACTCTTTACGAGACATAGTTTTTGGTGGTTCCTCCTTCTTTCTAGGAGTCGACCTGACCTGAAGCGTGGCCATTACTACAGGTTTCCTATTACAATTTTCGGTGTTATGGTTGTCCATCCGACAATTTTTACACCACCTCTTTCCTTGGTTAAAATGTTTTCTTTCATCATATTTCCTTTCATTTAATTGTGGGGTTTTATTTTTATAGTCATTGCGTGGCCTATCAAACTGGTGCTTACCTTTGTTCTGTTCTCTATGGTCAAACCTATTAAAGTTTTGTGGTGCCTTAAAATTGTCTACCTGTTTCTTTTTATTACCAACTACCTCTGCTTGGGCTGCCTGATACCTCTCAGCGACATTGAGTAACTCACCCAGCCTCTCTGCACCTTGTTCCATGAGAAACTTTCTCAGGTCTGGAGCCATGGACTCTCTTAGCTGCTCAATAAGGATCATTTCCTTAAGATCTTGGGTTTTCCCCAGAGCAGTCCATTTCTCCAAGTAGGTCTCCAACCGTGCAGAGAACTGGTGATAAGTCTCACCAGACAGTAGTTTGGCATTCCTAAATTTTTTTCTATAAAATTCTCCGTTCTTTTCGTATCTTAACAAAAGAGCCTGTTTTAACATGTCATAATTGTCTTGGTCATCTCTGCTCATCTTGGCAAAAACTTCATAAGCCGTTCCCCTAAGCCCCTGGGATAACTTGAGGCTCCACCTCTCTCTCTCTAACCCATATGTAGTAGCCAAAAGTTCAAATCTACTTAAATACCCTTCTATGTCATCATCTTTCTCAACAAAATGGTCTACATGAAAACCCATAGCTGAGGTTGAGGCTCCCTGACCAGCAGTGGCATCTGAGGCAAAGGGGCTGGCACCTTTTTCAGGAGCATGGCCTTGAAATTCCAACTCCCTTAGTCGTAACTCGTGCTCCCTTTGTAACCTCTTCTCCTCCTTTGCTGCTTCCCTCTCTGCAGCCTGTCTTCTTTCCTCTGCTTCTCTTTCTGCAACCAATCTCTTTTCTTCTCTTTCTGCAGCCATTCCCTTTTCTTCTCTTTCTGCGTCCAACTTCTTCTCTTCATACTGGAGCCTTTTAATCTCTGCCTCCCTATCTGCCTCCAATGCCCTAGCCTCCTTGTCAGCCTCAATCTGCAGCCTCTTAATCTCTTTTTCAGCCCCTAACTTTCTTTCTGCTTCTTTCTCTAATCTTTTATCTTCTCGGGCAATAAATTTGTCCACCTCTGAAGTTACATACTGGACCAGCTCTGGTCCATCCATGCCCATCTCTTTAGCAGTCTGTACAGCGGCAGATCTGAATTTGGCTAGACCAGCCATTCTAACTCAAGCAGGTCTAATAAGGTTCTAAGACAATCTTAAACTTAACTAAAATAAATACTACTATAATTAACTAATTACTACTGGCTGTGACAACTTATCACTGTAAATCTCCTCTTAATTATTTTTATCTTTCTTAGGGGGTGTTCCTAACCTCTACTAACACTAGTAATACAATCTTGAAATTATATCCTACTGCTAATTTTTATTCCTGGAGTTAGTTAATATATGCTGTATGAGATTCCTATTTAAAACATTCATCTATATATGCCAAATTCAAATCTCGGACTTAGAGACCCAATATATGTGGTGGGTTTAGATGTTAAGAAGAATGGTGTGCATATAGTTGTACTTGAGTGAGATCAACTGTGAAGGTCTCTGAGGTAAACAATGGACAGCTGTGTTACAGAGTACCTTTCTTGTTACCACCCTACGATCTCACTCTAAGTTATATTTTTATTGACTAGCGTGAATGAAAGCTACATAAAGTGTCTAGGGTATTGTAAGAGTGTTGTTAAAGAATCTCAATACAAAAACATATACAAACATGTTTTAAATACTATGATAAACTCAACTAACTCCAGCTGTTAAATTTTATATGTAAAATTTCTTTTGTTAAACTTTCTTTGTCCTGAGCCTAAAGTTGTTTTGGTCAGGACTACAGTTCAATGAGAATCAATTTAGATGGATAGATATATTTACAAATATATATAAAGATATTTACATACAACAGACAATATGTCCATAGTACATTGTTACAAACTTTCAAGTTAATGTTAATTACTCTATTTAACTACTGGTACTGGGAGGCAGGGTGGGGATCATCATCATCCCACCGTTCTTTTGTTTCACTAGAATTGTTTATGTTAGTCTTTTGGAGGAACGTTTTAGTCTATACAGGAGATTTTTCTTTAGTCGTGATAAGTTGTCCCAGGCCAGATATTTCACTTATCTGGGTCCTGGAATCACAGCAGTTGCAGTTGGTTTGGCCAAACACTTCAGTCTCCTCTGGTCTTGAACTTCGTTAATACCAGCAGGTGCCAGAGACTCTTAGAAATAGTGCTGAATTTCTCTATCATCGAGTACCAGCACCCGACAAGTGCCAGCAGGAACCCCACATATCAAGGAAATATAAACAAGTAACGATGAATTAGGCAATAGAATATGGCACACTTTCATCACTGCCTCTGTTCAGCATGCTTTCTGTTGTTAGTTATTTTAAAACAAAGCACAAGTCTGCTCATCGCTTCTTGCTCCTCTGAATATTTTGAAAAAATGGCAGCGAGCAGCCTACTTTTCCTATCAGGTAAAAAGCTTTGGCCAATGAGACCAAGCATCTCTTTTTTTGAATGAAACTTTAAAAAAAAAAAATCTCAAACCACTATGCGTTACTACTACCAACTAGATTTGTATATTTAGGTTAGCCAATAATATTTCGGCTTCCTTCAAATTTCATCCAATCCACTTCATCGTACTATCTTAGCCTTTCTTTCACCTAATTTTTTCCACAAAAAATATGCTATCCAATCTAAGCAGATAAGACTTTACCTGGCAGTATCTCCGATTCTCTATGTATTATTACCAATATTTGATTATCTAATGGACTATTTAGATAACTAACTACATTTTCTTGGTCAGCAAGTCTTCAGGTACATGAATATATGATTGTTATGGGGCTAAGTGGCTTGGTTCAAAATTCTATCATTTTTTCTATGTTAGTTGTTTATTTTTAAACTACCTCCTGTTCAATTATTTTTCCATGTACTTTCAAGCTAATTACGAGAGTTTCTCGTAACACGTCTAGAATTACGTCATTCGCAATAAGAGCTAAGCGTGTTTTCATGACCGTAGTGTCCAAATTTTCTAATGTTTTCCTCGTATTCGGAAAACCGCCTAAGGGCAAAGCTAGCAAGTTGGTTTTATTTTTAGAAACAATGTGAGACGTGATTTGCGTTGGGTTATCTATCCGTTCTCCTCCCTTCCACAATGTATTCTAGGCAAATACTTCATTGAACTTGGAAAGTGGTACGTTTGTCTCAAGGACGAATTTGAAAAATAGGGTACCCTTTTTGGTTCGGCCAATGTGTTATCAAATAATACGCTGAAGGCGTAGGCGACGACTATCATTCTCGCCGAAAATTTGTAGTACTGTACTATCCTATCTTTGACTTTATGCACTATACTGTTATATGTTAAATTAGATATTGTATTTAGAAGTTCACCACAGTGTCTCTATCAATAAATTTAAGGAACATTGCTATTGGCTGACTGCATGCAGGAGAAATTCTAAGTCAGGTTGCCAGGCATCTAAACGTGCATCAGAGTACCATCAGTCGACTTTGGCACCGGTTCCAAGCCATTGACTCAGTTGAAGACCGGCATCGCAGTGGACGACCCAGAGTGACAACAGCAGCAGAGGATCGCTTTATTCGGCTTCGTCACCTCAGAGACAGGTTTACAACAGCTTCCTCAACTGCCCAGTCATTGCCTGCAGGACGTCATGTGTCTGATCAACCTGTCCGGAATAGACTGCATGACGCTGGACTTTGGGCACAACGACCTCACCGAGGAACTGTCCTTACGCGCCGCCATCGCGAAAATCGACTTCTTTGGGCCAACCAGCATCGTCCCTGGGCAGCTGACAATCAATGGAGATGTGTCTGGTTTAGTGACGAATCTTTCTTTTTGTTGCAGCGTCATGATAGACGGCGTAGGGTCTACCGTAGGCGAAATGAACGTTTTGCCAAAAATTGCGTTGATGAAGCGTGTTGATACCGTGAATCAAACCCAGCACCTTTGACGAGAGAGACCAGAGCTCTAACCACTCTGCCAATCGGACGCTTGTGGTAGCCGAGCAAATAAAAGGAAACACTATAAAGAGCTTTACAT
Source organism: Oreohelix idahoensis (assembly GCA_024509875.1). Classification (NCBI taxonomy): domain Eukaryota; kingdom Metazoa; phylum Mollusca; class Gastropoda; order Stylommatophora; family Oreohelicidae; genus Oreohelix; species Oreohelix idahoensis. The sequence continues at coordinate 300,876 of JAMPIV010021366.1, forward strand.
TAGGAAGTAATCTGCTCATCAGCAAAATCCTCCATTAAACAAACATTTCGGCCCATTTATCATCTTGACGCCCTGGTGAGAGTATGGGTTGGGGGAGAACATGGATTGTATCTCCAGTGTCGTCCTCCAGTTGAATTGTCTCTTCACTTCCTGCACTGAGAATTGAAGGACTCCACCTTGTTTGCAATTGACTCTTCACTCCTGGCTTTATTCATTCTACCAACCTGAGGCAGTAACGGAAGTAGATTTGTGGTCTATGACCTTTGCTGCTATTCCACAGCCATCGGGCCTTTTCATGGATGGTCCACAGCAGTAGAGAGCCAGTCTGCCGATGCAGAAATAGTAATCAATGTCGGATAGCTGGTTAGAGGCTCATGACCCTTATTGCCCTGGGATCCAGATCACTGTCAGTCCGCCCCTGCTCTTGTGCTTCTGGACTTGATTGTGCTTTCAGACCCAATTGTTTCAGTAGATCATATACTTAGGCAGCCAGACGACCTCTGGCCGAGATGCTTGCAGGAAATACTCTAATCTTTGGGTGCTTTTTTTCTGCACGGGCACATATCTGCTCGTCAATTTTTCTTTGAATAATTAAATATCAGCCTATAGTGACCAGTTCTCTGTCTAACAATTATCACCTGCCATCTTCTGGTTAAGGATCAAAGAGAAGCAAGATTTGATTCTACAGCATAGAAAAGGCATTTATATTTCTGGCAGAATTAAAGAGACATGGACACAAAAACAGTCAGTGCTCACTCAGCATGTTCTAATCGCCACTTCCAAACTATACTGTTCAAAAAAAGAAAAGAAACGCATAGCTACTGAAGGCACACACATAGCCATAATTTTGACATTCAATAACTTTTTCAATTTAATGAGTTAATTGTTCAAATTGCACACAAGAATACCTTAGGGTTCAACCAATCAATTGACAGCTGTTTTGCATCTGGGTCACGAGAGTTTTTTGGCGTACGGGCTTTCCCGTTAGTATGGTGTGTGGCCTCCTCTTGCATCGATCAGCGACTGGCATCTCCTGGGCATGGATGCAATCAGACGTCTGATGTGGGCTTGTGGGATGGCTGCCAACTGTTCCTGGAGTGCCTGGAACAGATCACGACGATTGGCTGGAGCAACGTCTCGGCGACAAACAGCTCATCCCACAGGTGCTCAATCGGACTCATGTCTGGAGACAGGGATGGCCAGGGAAAGGTGAGAATGTTGTTGGCAGTCAGGAACTGCGTGGTCAACCGTGCACAATGGGGTCTGGCGTTGTCCTGTTGAAACACAGACCTTTGGGCAGCCAAAAGTGGAAGGACATGGGGTCGAAGAATTTCATTGACTCATCGTTGCGCATTCAAGCCTCCTTCAATGTGCACCAATTGACTCCTTCCGTTGTAACTGATCATTCCCCACACCATTGCACCTCCACCACCGTGCGGCGGAGCTTCATCAACGCAATTTTTGGCAAAACGTTCATTTCGCCTACGGTAGACCCTACGCCGTCTATCATGACGCTGCAACAAAAAGAAAGATTCGTCACTAAACCAGACACATCTCCATTGATTGTCAGCTGCCCAGGGACGATGCTGGTTTTCCCAAAGAAGTCGATTTTGGCGATGGCGGCGCGTAAGGTGAGGTCGTTGCTAGTTTTTCATATTAATGTAATCTCCTCCATGTCAGCGTGAAAAAACAAGATTAGCTTAGCTGAATATAATATTCAACAGTAACTCATATCCGCAATGTATGGAAGAAGTACTAAAGTTGAATATAGTAAATATGTCCATGACTTTGCATTTGAGTTAGAGACGGGTAATGCAGCTGAGTTAGGTAAGGAAAAGGCAGCAAAGAAGGGAACTGGTCACCCCCACCTCTCGATGCTGGACCTAGTATAGCGAAATCTCTAACACTTCAACTCCCCTTCGGCAATACCTGCTATAGGACAACCTTAAACGTGTTACCACAGAGAAGAAGACTGGCACCTTTTAGAAAGAACCTATATGCCAATGACAGAACCTGAGCGAAAGCTCCCAATTTACTGCAGAGAGATAAATGTGGCAGCAAGATGACGAAGAAATAACGTCTAACATCTTTTCTACTGAAATACAGTGCAACTTCTAATATGTTTCTTATTGAAGTAAACTTTACCTTTAAACATGTTTACTGTTGAAATAAATTTAAATTTTAAATTCTAATACGTTTACTGTTGAAAAAACTTAACTTCTAATATGTTTACTTTTTTTTAAAAATACTTTAATTCTAATTTGTTTACTGTTGAAATAAATTTTAATTCTAATATGTTTACTGTTGAAATACACTTAAAATCTAATATGTTTACTATTGAAATTAAAATTTAGTATGTTTACTGTTGAAATAAACTTTAATTCTAATATGTTTACTGTTGAAATAAACTTAAAATCTAAAATGTTTACTGTTGAAATAAACTTAAACTTTAAACATGTTTACTGTTAAAATAAACTTTAACCTCTAATATGTTTACTGTTGAAATAAACTTTAACCTCTAATATGTATACTATTAAACTTTAACCTCTAATTTGTTTTCTGTTGAAATAAACTGTAATTTTTTAATATGTTTACTGCTGAAATAACCTGTTATTTCTAACATGTTTCCTGCTGAAATAACCTATTATTTCTAATATGTTTCATGTTGAACTAACCTGTTACTTCTAATAAGTTTCCTTTTGAAATAAACTGTCTCACCTAATATGTTCCCGTTGAAATAAACTGTAACTTTTTTCGATGTGGCGTGGGTTTGCTCGCTCGCTGTTTTGTTTATTTATTTATTTATTTTGCTTTTTGATGTCTCAACTGCTTGTGAGGCTTTGTAAAAGATAAATTGGAATTCCTGTCAACAACTAAAGTTAATTTTAATTTTTTTTTATTTTTTTTTATTTTTTATTTTTTTTATTTCATGACGGAGAAGACTGAGCGAGAGGCCATAGTGCCAAGACAAACGTTACACCTAAAAACACCAACATATCCGTTACTCTTTCAACAAAAAGTGGGGTAATCAACAAGATTCTGATCGCATGAGTGACCACATCATATTACATATATTCATATAATATACAAAAACTGCGTAATAGCAGAATTATGATTGCATGAACAAGAATTACCTTACCTATTCCATATCACCGTCCAGTCACAAGGCAACTATTTTTACAATTGTGTACACATCTTCAAATTTTATTAGCTTAACATGTGATGTTATGAAGTAATATTTGAATTTTCATTAATCGTAGTGATATACAGACAACTTCAACAGGAGGTTAATCTGATCATCAGAATTTGTCCTTCCGTCAATTAAGTGTTTCGGCTATTTCACATCCTTGATACTCAAGCCCACTTAGGTCATAACTCCTATGTGTCACGCTCTTGTTAGTTTTATCTTTAGGGCTCGGAGTGGCTAAGAGGTATAGCGTCCGCCTCGAATTCTAGAGGTACCGGGTTCGATTCCCAGTAGAGGGAATATAATTGATGGAATTCTTTTTTCAGAACCAGTGGTCCTAATGATGTCTTACTCCCCCTTGGTCTCCTTGGTAGTGAGATTGGATGCCTAGCCTTCTCGGATAAGGGCGAAAAAATAGGAGGTTACGTGTGCAAGCTGTGCACTTTAAAAATCTAACAGTAGTTGGAAATCGTAAAAAATATGCCATAAAGCCGCTGCCCTGGCAAAACTTAAAAGCTAGAAACCTACCCACCACAATAATATTTATAGAATGTGTGATTCATATATTCACACATTGGGAATCTCACCGGAGCTACAGAGTTCGTGCACTGTGCTGAGATCCTCTTTGTGTAATCTAAGGGAGGAGATTGGAGAACTGATGGAGTTGTCCGTGTGCAATGAAGATTGTCTAAATCCTAACCAATATATGCCTACGCAGAAAACTGAACCCATTCCAACTTGGTTGTAATTTCCAATTTTCTATTTCTAAATTTGCAATTTCCAGAATGGCTATTTTCATATTTTCTACTTCGTCAACTCTGATATCATCACATGAATATAATATCTCTTCTACATTTTCATTAATTTTTGTTTTCAGTTTATTTCTCTTGTCTCTCGTTTCCACACTTCTGTTTTGGAATGAGTGCCCGGATTAAAGGACTGTTACATGCTTTCCAGAAGGATTTCATCTACTTGAGTATTATTGCATGAACTTCATTTATGTTATAATAGGAAACTCTATATATACATGTTACAACAGAAAGTTATCTTATTATCAGAAGTTGTGGATCGTCGGACAAGAGATTCAGCATTTTTATCTTCTTTTTAATCTAATAGGGAGGCGGGAGAGGGAGGGGGGGGCCGTTGGGTAATGACTCCGAACTTTCAGTTTCCAATTGCCTTTATTACACTTGTGCTGGGAATTGAACCCACTCCACATTAACCGCGACTTTTAACTTCACTCTTGGTTTAATCTACTCTGCCAGTTTAAGGCAATTGTGAAAGTAACCACTATGTTGTATATGCGTAACTGTCCTGAATTCTATTGTCCATTCAGTTGCTCCACAGCCAACCTGATGCCTTTCCCGCAGTTTGACCGAACCAAATATGTGTCCATGTTCTTGAATAAACTTTCATACCAAATAGTTTCAGTAGATCATACACTGAGGAAACCACTAGATCTCTTGCAACTTCCTCTACAGCTATGACTTTTGCTGTGAACCCCTCATGGGTAAAGTTCGTGACCAAATAATTATATTTGGTCAATTCGAATGAGTACTGCTGGTCTAACCTGAAATTCAAATGGCAATGTCAACTCAATCATTATGATCTGGAGCGATAACGAGGAGTGTAACACTATATCTGGTCATCTTTGAGATTCCTTAATGATTTCGGGGTATGTCCCACTTCCAGGTAGTTCTACTGCCATCTCCAATTCATTTGCACAGTAAAGAATAGGTGGCAAACTGATATTTGGTTTCGATATGCTGACATTCCTGCTCTCAGAAATTTTGTACTTGTGGTACTCGTCTGATTGTTCGGTTCGTCTTCAACTTTGCCAGGTCTGTTAAAGCAGCCAGCTCATTCAGTACTCTCTTGCGGCGCCATATTTATCGCCTTTGTCCCAACGACACCTTGAAAGCTGCGAAAATGAATCTGTACTGTTTTTGTTATCAAACTCCATAATTCTCGCCGTTTGTACGTCGGTCACATCTAAGGGATGCAACTGTTGTTGAAACTTAGACATTAATTGTAATGTTTCCCTTATATGTACTCTCCCGAAAGTAGTAACACTCAACGAAGAAAAGTCGGTGAATTGTGCAACACAAAGTGAGTGACAGTGATATGTGAATAAAATGTAAGTTTTTGATTTTAGAACCCAGTTTCATTCCGGAAACGGATGTAACTCATCATGTTGTTAAAAATAACCTTAAAATGTAAGTTTTCGATTGTTTCTTCAAGACAAAATTTTAATTTAAAGTATTGCAGACTTATTTTTGGAGCTACTCTCTGGAAATGAAACGGTTTATTGGAGCATAGATACCATTATTTCCGATGATCCCAACGATGCAGTTGATTTCCCAACCGAGTTCCTTAGCGAGCAGTGCCCTTAAGAAATGCCACTGCAATTGCTGATATTAAAGGTTGCTGCGTGTATCATGCTATTGCGAAATCTGAAAAAACGGACTATTGAATGGTGTCGTGTGAAATTCTAATCCACATATATAAATTAAAAAGTAAATGTAAAGCCTAACAAATAACTTCAATAAAAGGACAGAAGAATGGTAAAGAACAGTGCTGTCACAATGACTGTACTCGAAATCCCCCTTGTTTTCTAATTCGTCTGCAAATTATAACGTTCCACGTTGATAGTAAAAGCCTATAGCAGCATACACGCGTTTCCACAACACAATAAAACGTGTACTGCATTTCTAAGAAAAACCTTGAGATACGCAGGCTGATTAATGACCTAAATTAATACTTCCATTAATTTCATTTTATACACGGCGTGATGAAAAGACAGATGAACTTAGGATAGAGAGAAGGGAGGGCTGAAAGCAGGAACGCATACAACACTAAACACGCGTCTCGCTATACAATTAAAGTCATCACGCGTGTAAGGCCACAAGCACTAATTTTTTTTCAAATCGACAGTGATAAAAAACACTACCCATACGAGAGTTAGGTTTTAAAAACCTGAAAAACGCTTATTAGGAAACATGACATTATACTGGTTTACGTTTGAAAGCATGACAGTACCCAGACACCACATCGATCGAAGTGAACGGGAGGTAGAAGAAAATGCATATTTTGAACGCAGCCCCTTAGCCCCATAAAATTTATATAGTTGGGTTCCTTAGGACTTGCTGACAAAGAATATGTTAAACGTTACGCAAATAGTCTAGGAATTAACAAATTATAGCCAAAAGAAATAGTGAGGGTGTCAGACAACCCCAAAATCAGAATCGCTCAGTGGCAGATTTTGACACCACCATTGTACGGGAAATAGGTCCCCATGTAAAATCCTATTTGATTGGATAGAAGTAAATGTAAGGCTAAACACGATTAGTCGGGCTACAAATACTATCTTTTGTTGTTAGGGGAGACGGAAGGAAGGGTACTTTTTTTCAAACGCTTGTGTAAACATGGCTCGATTGGTTAGACCCGCCAATATAGGCAATTAGGAGCGTCAGTTCAGTACCACATTTTTCAAATAAACTTACTAAAGAACCAGTGCGTTGAGCGCCAGTGCATATTTTTCTAAATAAAAGCCTGGGACATCGGCAGATCGAAATTGTGCTATATTCATTGCCAGTCAACGTAACTGTGTATTATTTCCATGAATTGTGGTAAGCTTGATATATTCAATATCTTTTTAATGAAAATTGAATGTAAATTGATAAATTATGTCTATATATGTGTGTGGTTCAGTAGCGAACATGAGGCAAAGCCTATATAGTGCTCCAACCTGAACAGAAGGAGTCGGAGAAAAGTAAAACTGCATGGAATTGCCAAACAGTACACTGACACCTATCTTATTGACTAGAAAGAACTAATGCTGGAATTGCAGAGGCGTGGTAACCATTAGGGAGGAGTATACTGGTGTAAATTGTTTCAGATGAAGCTGGCAGTTGGCCTACCGCTCTGAACTCAGTGTTTGTTATGTATTGTGTTCAGTCTGGAAATAGATTATAAATTAGTTCTGAAATAGGAGGTACAACCTTCTTGTTTCAGGGATTGTGGTCCTAGTTATTGAGCAGCACCTGGTCTGAGCTTTGCTGAATCTAGAGGCTGACAGCATACTCCTGGGTCCAGATAGCGACCAGTGAGGTGTCTCCAGAACACAGGGAAGCAATCGAGCAGAGGAGTCTTTTCCTGCCACCATCACGAAAGTTAAGCTTATGTGGCCAGAGGAGCTCAACATTATGTGTCCCCCTCAAAACTTGACATTATAGTAAAATAGAGGGTCAATACATTGTTTAAATTGATAGGAACGGTGAAGTTTCCCCATACTATTTCCAAGATAAACAAACACTTGAAGTCATGATGACAAATAACAACATAGCTTGAAAAACAAAACCAGTATTACCTCATAGTACTACTACACAACTGACACACATAGGATAATACTACTACAATATGTCACTACTAAGTTCATATTTATAAATTATGTACATATAAATTGTGATTACATTTGATTGTGATTCCTGGTTCACTGTGTAGTTGAATCAGGATATATATTAGTGAAAGTAATTAATACATATATATTTGAACTTTTACCATTGACTCAATTAAGATAGTCTTATAGAGTGTTAAATGTGTGTGAGTGTCACAGTGTTGTCAAGTGTGGTGGAATAAATTAAATTGTTTATCTGTCTGTTGTTGTTGTGACTTACACTTCATCATTTACATAACCCTAGACATTTAACGTAGTCATCACAATATTCCAGAATAATTCTGACTGAGGTATAAATGTGGTAGCAAGTAAGGTTATCTGTAAAACACTACACCTATTAGATACAGATACCTTCACAGCTGATCTCAGTCAGTACACTAAGTCCCCTATAAATATTTATAACATCCCATTTTACCACATATATTGGGGTCTCGCTCCCGGGATTTTGAATCTTTCCCTATTATAAATATTGGGGGTAATTCACTTCAGGGAATAATAAGAATTAAAAGGTATCCTTGGGTGGAATTAAATAAGGTTGAGCTCTCAGTGCCTGTGGTGTCTTTGGATAAGTAATTACAGATTGTATTGTTTAGTTAGACATTATATAAATTTACCTGTTAGAAAATGGCCGACTTGGCAAAATTTCGATCTGCTGCTGTGCAGACTGCAAAAGAGTTAGGAATGGACGGGCAAATTATGATTGCTTATGTCACTGCTGAATGTGACAAATATATTGAACGGGAAGAAAGAAGATTAGAAAAAGAGGCCGAAAGAAAGTTAGAGGCTGAAAAGGAAATTAAGAAGTTACAATTTGAGGCTGAGGCTGAGACTAAGAGGCTGGAGGCTGAGACTAAGAGGCTGCAGATTGAGGATGAGGCTAAGAAATTGGAGGCAGAAAGAGAAGAGAAGAAATTAGCTGCAGAAAGAGAGGAAAGAAGATTGACTGCAGAGAGGGAAGCAGAAAGAGAGGAAAGAAGATTGACTGCAGAGAGGGAAGCAGAAAGAGAGGAAAGAAGATTGACTGCAGAGAGGGAAGCAGAAAAGGAGGAGAAGAGATTACAAAGGGAACATGAGTTACGACTAAGGGAGTTTGAGTTTCAAGGCCATGCTCCTGAAAATGGTGCCAGTCCCTTTACCTCTGATGCCACTGCTAGTCAGGGAGCCTCAACCTCAGCTATGAACTTTCATTTAGATCATTTTGTTGAGAAAGACGATGATATTGAGAGCTATCTAAATAGATATGAACTATTAGCTACCACGTATGGGTTAGAAAGAGAAAGGTGGAGCTTAAAGTTATCTCAAGGGCTTCGTGGGGCAGCTTATGAAGTTTTTGCCAAAATGAACAGAGGTGATCAAGAAAATTATGACATGCTAAAGCAGGCTCTTTTGTTAAGATATGAAAAGAACGCAGAATTTTATAGGAAAAAATTTAGGAATGCTAAATTACTGTCAGGTGAAACCTATCACCAGTTCTCTGCACGGTTAGAGACATACTTGGAGAAATGGACTTCTCTGGGGAAAACCCAAGATCTTAAGGAAATGGTCCTTATAGAACAATTAAGAGAGTCCATGGCTCCAGACCTGAGAAAGTTTCTCATGGAACAAGGTGCAGAGAGGCTGGGTGAGTTGCTAAATGTTGCAGAAAGGTATCAAGCGGCTCAGGCAGAGGTATCAGGTAACAAAAAGAAACATGTGGAAAATTTTAGGGCACCACAGAACTTTAATAAATTTGATCCTAGAGATCAAAACAAAGGTAAGCACCAGTTTGATAGGCCACGGTATGACAATAAAAAATAAAACCCCACAATTCGATGAAAGGAAATATGATGAAAGAAAATCTTACAACCAAGGAAAGAGATGGTGTAAAAAATTGTAAGATGAACAATCATGACACTGACCGTTGCAGAAGGAACCCTATAGTTATGGCCACCCTTCAGGTCAGGTCAACCTCAAGACAGGAGGAGGATATTATGTTGAATACCACTCCAGAAGAGATGAGGAAGGCACAGGCTGGGGATAAGACCCTCAAGCCTTGTTTCAGGAAATTGTCAACTTGTCATACTACTCCAGACAAGGGAGATTTTTACATGAAAAACAAGTTGATGTATAGGAAGGCCGGAACTAGATCCCATGGTCACGGACAGTTGGTTCTTCCAAAGAGATATAGGGCAGACTTAATAAGGAGCCTACATGTGAAACAAGATGGGGACCATGAGAAAATAGGTACCATCATTCAAAAGGTGGCTCACAATTATTATTGGCCCAAGGCAAGGTGGGACATTGAGAATTTTGTAGAAAGGTGTAGCATAGCACATGAGGGAACACCCACAAGTGGGAACATTGATCAGGACCTGGACACGCCACGGGGCAACCGTAGGCCTGACAATAGAAAGAAAAATAAATTTGATAAAGTGGACCAAATGGAATGGGAAGCCCCTTTTCACGGACAAGCTTCAATTAACTGTTTTGCAATGGCCACTATGCAGAGAGTGCAAAAAGATGTCTTACCCCAGGATAAGCCGAAAATCCCTCAATCGGACTTATGTAAACTGGAGGAAGAGGATGCAGAGAGGAAATCTCTCATCAAGAATTTTAAGTGGGGAGAAAGCCCCAAGAAAAGAATTGGTAGCGGTCGTTTTGTGCATGATAATTCTGGGAAGAAAAATCATCACTACAGAGCTTCGGGTGGAAAGGACCTGGCATGTGCCAGGAGAAATAAGTTTCCGAATTTAAAAGTCCATATGTAGCTCTGTTAAGAACGTGGACTGATGAAAAAGCAGAGGAAAATATTACATCCTCATACCAATATGTGAATGAGCTGACCACTCGTTTAAAAACTGGCTGGAAACTTGCCAATGAAAATTTGAAACAAGCCAGGAAGAAACATGCTGCCTATTATAACAGGAAAGCTAAAGACAGAGATTTGGCTGTGGGAGAGAAGGTACTGCTTCTTCTCCCCGGTAGTCAGAATAAGTTACAAATTGGATGGCAAGGTCCATATACAGTTCTAGAGAAGGTGTCTAGAATCAATTATAAGATAGATAAGAAGGGGAAAGAAAAAATCTATCATGTGAATCTCCTGAAGAAATATTTGGAAAGAGAAAATCAGGAAGAGACACACTTGTTGACCTTGTCCATTGCCATGGAAATGAAAAAGGAACCACTTTCATCATTTGAATATCCATTACATCCCTGTGAGACAGCGGCACAGGTGAAAATCAGTACACATTTAACGAAAAATCAGAAAGAGAGAGTGCAACAGGTTCTAGATAATCATACAGAGGTGTTAACAGACCGACCGGGGCATACAAACTTATTGGAATATGATATGAAACTGATAGACCCCACACCTGTCTGTATGAAACCCTATTCGATTCCTTTTGCTAAAGAGAAAGCTTTGAAGGAAGAGATAGACTATTTGTTGAAGGAAGGAATTATTTCACACAGTGAATCTTCGTATAGTTCCAGTGTTGTACTTTTAAGGAAACCCTCTGGAGAACATAGACTCTGTATAGATTACAGGAGACTGAATGCTATTACAGAAGGACAGGTGGATCCATTGCCGGATACAAATCAGTTGTTTGCCAGGCTAAATAAAGCTAAATATTTCTCAAAAGTGGATCTGAGTAAAGATACTATCAGATTCCAGTAAAGCCTGAGGTTAGACCATACCTAGCTTTTAGTACATCAGAGGGACACTACGAGTTTAACAGATTGCCATTTGGATTGAAGAATGCGCCTAGTGTCTTCTCTAGAATGATGAGAAAATTATTGGACCCTCTGAATAATCCATGCATTACAAATTTCATGGATGATATCCTTATAGCAACAGAAACATTTGAGGAACACATTGACTCTCTGAATATGCTGTTTAATCGACTTAGAGAAGCGAATTTAACCGCCCGACCAACCAAATGTTGCGTTGGATGTAAAGAATTAGAATTTTTGGGACACACAGTTTATCAGGGAAACATGACCCCTGACCCCAAGAATTTAGAGAAACTAAAGAAAGCCCCGAGACCACAAACCAAGAAAGACGTGAGATCCTTTGTCTCATTATGTGGTTTCTACCAAAAGTATATCAAAAATTTTAATTCCATATGTGCACCGTTAACTGATTTGACACGTAAAGGAAATCCAGATCGAATTACATGGACTCCACAATGCGAATTCGCTTACCAGGAATTGAAGGAAAAGCTCACAAGTAAACCTATTTTGAAACTACCTGACTTAAGTCAAGAATTTATTGTAAGGACTGATGCCAGTAATATTGGGTTAGGTGCGACACTGCTACAGAAATCAGATGCATTGGATGGGGAATTAAGCCCAGTGGCATATGCTAGCAGAAAGTTGAATAAAGCTGAAACCAACTACTCAACTAGCGAAAAAGAATGTCTTGCAGTAATATGGGCGATAAAGAAATTCAATATTTATCTGTATGGGAAGGCATTTAAGTTGCAAACGGATCACAAACCCTTGTCGTTTCTAGCGCAGGCTAGACATGAAAATTCTAGATTACTCCGTTGGTCATTACTGATGCAACCATATGAGTTTAGCATAGAGTATATAAGTGGAAAAACAAATCTGGGAGCGGATTTTTTAAGCCGCCATCCGTGTGATGAGAATCACCCTAAGCCCCAGGAAGGACAATAAATTTCTCTATGTGTATATAGAATTATAGACTGACATATAACGTCTGTTTCAAGTGGGGAGAATTTGTCGTGTGAAATTCTAATCCACATATATAAATTAAAAAGTAAATGTAAAGCCTAACAAATAACTTCAATAAAAGGACAGAAGAATGGTAAAGAACAGTGCTGTCACAATGACTGTACTCGAAATCCCCCTTGTTTTCTAATTCGTCTGCAAATTATAACGTTCCACGTTGATAGTAAAAGCCTATAGCAGCATACACGCGTTTCCACAACACAATAAAACGTGTACTGCATTTCTAAGAAAAACCTTGAGATACGCAGGCTGATTAATGACCTAAATTAATACTTCCATTAATTTCATTTTATACACGGCGTGATGAAAAGACAGATGAACTTAGGATAGAGAGAAGGGAGGGCTGAAAGCAGGAACGCATACAACAATAAACACGCGTCTCGCTATACAATTAAAGTCATCACGCGTGTAAGGCCACAAGCACTAATTTTTTTCAAATCGACAGTGATAAAAAACACTACCCATACGAGAGTTAGGTTTTAAAAACCTGAAAAACGCTTATTAGGAAACATGACATTATACTGGTTTACGTTTGAAAGCATGACAGTACCCAGACACCACATCGATCGAAGTGAACGGGAGGTAGAAGAAAATGCATATTTTGAACGCAGCCCCTTAGCCCCATAAAATTTATATAGTTGGGTTCCTTAGGACTTGCTGACAAAGAATATGTTAAACGTTACGCAAATAGTCTAGGAATTAACAAATTATAGCCAAAAGAAATAGTGAGGGTGTCAGACAACCCCAAAATCAGAATCGCTCAGTGGCAGATTTTGACACCACCATTGTACGGGAAATAGGTCCCCATGTAAAATCCTATTTGATTGGATAGAAGTAAATGTAAGGCTAAACACGATTAGTCGGGCTACAAATACTATCTTTTGTTGTTAGGGGAGATGGAAGGAAGGGTACTTTTTTTCAAACGCTTGTGTAAACATGGCTCGATTGGTTAGACCCGCCAATATAGGCAATTAGGAGCGTCAGTTCAGTACCACATTTTTCAAATAAACTTACTAAAGAACCAGTGCGTTGAGCGCCAGTGCATATTTTTCTAAATAAAAGCCTGGGACATCGACAGATCGAAATTGTGCTATATTCATTGCCAGTCAACGTAACTGTGTATTATTTCCATGAATTGTGGTAAGCTTGATATATTCAATATCTTTTTAATGAAAATTGAATGTAAATTGATAAATTATGTCTATATATGTGTGTGGTTCAGTAGCGAACATGAGGCAAAGCCTATATAGTGCTCCAACCTGAACAGAAGGTGTCGGAGAAAAGTAAAACTGCATGGAATTGCCAAACAGTACACTGACACCTATCTTATTGACTAGAAAGAACTAATGCTGGAATTGCAGAGGCGTGGTAACCATTAGGGAGGAGTATACTGGTGTAAATTGTTTCAGATGAAGCTGGCAGTTGGCCTACCGCTCTGAACTCAGTGTTTGTTATGTATTGTGTTCAGTCTGGAAATAGATTATAAATTAGTTCTGAAATAGGAGGTACAACCTTCTTGTTTCAGGGACTGTGGTCCTAGTTATTGAGCAGCACCTGGTCTGAGCTTTGCTGAATCTAGAGGCTGACAGCATACTCCTGGGTCCAGATAGCGACCAGTGAGGTGTCTCCAGAACACAGGGAAGCAATCGAGCAGAGGAGTCTTTTCCTGCCACCATCACGAAAGTTAAGCTTATGTGGCCAGAGGAGCTCAACATTATGTGTCCCCCTCAAAACTTGACATTATAGTAAAATAGAGGGTCAATACATTGTTTAAATTGATAGGAACGGTGAAGTTTCCCCATACTATTTCCAAGATAAACAAACACTTGAAGTCATGATGACAAATAACAACATAGCTTGAAAAACAAAACCAGTATTACCTCATAGTACTACTACACAACTGACACACATAGGATAATACTACTACAATATGTCACTACTAAGTTCATATTTATAAATTATGTACATATAAATTGTGATTACATTTGATTGTGATTCCTGGTTCACTGTGTAGTTGAATCAGGATATATATTAGTGAAAGTAATTAATACATATATATTTGAACTTTTACCATTGACTCAATTAAGATAGTCTTATAGAGTGTTAAATGTGTGTGAGTGTCACAGTGTTGTCAAGTGTGGTGGAATAAATTAAATTGTTTATCTGTCTGTTGTTGTTGTGACTTACACTTCATCATTTACATAACCCTAGACATTTAACGTAGTCATCACAATATTCCAGAATAATTCTGACTGAGGTATAAATGTGGTAGCAAGTAAGGTTATCTGTAAAACACTACACCTATTAGATACAGATACCTTCACAGCTGATCTCAGTCAGTACACTAAGTCCCCTATAAATATTTATAACATCCCATTTTACCACATATATTGGGGTCTCGCTCCCGGGATTTTGAATCTTTCCCTATTATAAATATTGGGGGTAATTCACTTCAGGGAATAATAAGAATTAAAAGGTATCCTTGGGTGGAATTAAATAAGGTTGAGCTCTCAGTGCCTGTGGTGTCTTTGGATAAGTAATTACAGATTGTATTGTTTAGTTAGACATTATATAAATTTACCTGTTAGAAAATGGCCGACTTGGCAAAATTTCGATCTGCTGCTGTGCAGACTGCAAAAGAGTTAGGAATGGACGGGCAAATTATGATTGCTTATGTCACTGCTGAATGTGACAAATATATTGAACGGGAAGAAAGAAGATTAGAAAAAGAGGCCGAAAGAAAGTTAGAGGCTGAAAAGGAAATTAAGAAGTTACAATTTGAGGCTGAGGCTGAGACTAAGAGGCTGGAGGCTGAGACTAAGAGGCTGCAGATTGAGGATGAGGCTAAGAAATTGGAGGCAGAAAGAGAAGAGAAGAAATTAGCTGCAGAAAGAGAGGAAAGAAGATTGACTGCAGAGAGGGAAGCAGAAAGAGAGGAAAGAAGATTGACTGCAGAGAGGGAAGCAGAAAGAGAGGAAAGAAGATTGACTGCAGAGAGGGAAGCAGAAAAGGAGGAGAAGAGATTACAAAGGGAACATGAGTTACGATTAAGGGAGTTTGAGTTTCAAGGCCATGCTCCTGAAAATGGTGCCAGTCCCTTTACCTCTGATGCCACTGCTAGTCAGGGAGCCTCAACCTCAGCTATGAACTTTCATTTAGATCATTTTGTTGAGAAAGACGATGATATTGAGAGCTATCTAAATAGATATGAACTATTAGCTACCACGTATGGGTTAGAAAGAGAAAGGTGGAGCTTAAAGTTATCTCAAGGGCTTCGTGGGGCAGCTTATGAAGTTTTTGCCAAAATGAACAGAGGTGATCAAGAAAATTATGACATGCTAAAGCAGGCTCTTTTGTTAAGATATGAAAAGAACGCAGAATTTTATAGGAAAAAATTTAGGAATGCTAAATTACTGTCAGGTGAAACCTATCACCAGTTCTCTGCACGGTTAGAGACATACTTGGAGAAATGGACTTCTCTGGGGAAAACCCAAGATCTTAAGGAAATGGTCCTTATAGAACAATTAAGAGAGTCCATGGCTCCAGACCTGAGAAAGTTTCTCATGGAACAAGGTGCAGAGAGGCTGGGTGAGTTGCTAAATGTTGCAGAAAGGTATCAAGCGGCTCAGGCAGAGGTATCAGGTAACAAAAAGAAACATGTGGAAAATTTTAGGGCACCACAGAACTTTAATAAATTTGATCCTAGAGATCAAAACAAAGGTAAGCACCAGTTTGATAGGCCACGGTATGACAATAAAAATAAAACCCCACAATTCGATGAAAGGAAATATGATGAAAGAAAATCTTACAACCAAGGAAAGAGATGGTGTAAAAATTGTAAGATGAACAATCATGACACTGACCGTTGCAGAAGGAACCCTATAGTTATGGCCACCCTTCAGGTCAGGTCAACCTCAAGACAGGAGGAGGATATTATGTTGAATACCACTCCAGAAGAGATGAGGAAGGCACAGGCTGGGGATAAGACCCTCAAGCCTTGTTTCAGGAAATTGTCAACTTGTCATACTACTCCAGACAAGGGAGATTTTTACATGAAAAACAAGTTGATGTATAGGAAGGCCGGAACTAGATCCCATGGTCACGGACAGTTGGTTCTTCCCAAGAGATATAGGGCAGACTTAATAAGGAGCCTACATGTGAAACAAGATGGGGACCATGAGAAAATAGGTACCATCATTCAAAAGGTGGCTCACAATTATTATTGGCCCAAGGCAAGGTGGGACATTGAGAATTTTGTAGAAAGGTGTAGCATAGCACATGAGGGAACACCCACAAGTGGGAACATTGATCAGGACCTGGACACGCCACGGGGCAACCGTAGGCCTGACAATAGAAAGAAAAATAAATTTGATAAAGTGGACCAAATGGAATGGGAAGCCCCTTTTCACGGACAAGCTTCAATTAACTGTTTTGCAATGGCCACTATGCAGAGAGTGCAAAAAGATGTCTTACCCCAGGATAAGCCGAAAATCCCTCAATCGGACTTATGTAAACTGGAGGAAGAGGATGCAGAGAGGAAATCTCTCATCAAGAATTTTAAGTGGGGAGAAAGCCCCAAGAAAAGAATTGGTAGCGGTCGTTTTGTGCATGATAATTCTGGGAAGAAAAATCATCACTACAGAGCTTCGGGTGGAAAGGACCTGGCATGTGCCAGGAGAAATAAGTTTCCGAATTTAAAAGTCCATATGTAGCTCTGTTAAGAACGTGGAGTAAGCAAAGTATTTGCCTTTTATTAAGTGCTTAAGGAGAAGTCATTTTTGGGTTGCTTTCCTTGAAAATAGTTCTGTCATCTTCGATCGGACTCCGCAGACGACTCTAGGCCTACTGCGATTTATTCTGTGGCTGGGTAGGAATAGATTGTTCTTGCTTCAGTATATCTATGGCCTGAATTTATACGTAGTGTTTGTATGAGTAGGACGAGTCTGTCTTATATATGGATATCTTTGCATTTCTAAGTCGAACTAATTTGGTTGTCGCTAGAAAAGGTCAAAGGCTATGCAGCGGAAGTATCGCTAGCAAAGGGGTGTGATCCATGGCTGTCATCCTGTGAGGATGCCGAGTTTTGTTGTAGCAGGCTTTTTGCCGAAATAGTGATCTATATATGGATGGGGAAAAGTGATAATCATTTAGACATGTTGTATGTACTTTACCCCAGTGTTTATTCTCTTTTGCCAAGGAATGGCAAAGTTATATTTCGCATAAAAAGGTAAAACCACAATTTATTATGAACTTGGGCTTCGCCATCGTTGTTGACAGCGGCCACCCCCGGACAACGGCTTTGACAGGCCGGCTAAACTAGGTGAGGGTAGCCGAATGGTTATAAACCTTCGGTGAGTTAGGGTCTGCCTACCCATGCATGCGAACAACTGGATTCGATAGACTGCGCGGAAGAAACCACCTGTTGGTTCATTGACGGCGAATTTTACCAGCAACGCGCTTTTGGAGCGTAAGGAGCACGGCGAATCCACGTAGAAAGCCATTAGGTCCCATTCATCCACTGCACCTGACTTCATCTCCAGTCGTCTTGACTTGTCTTGCCACTGGATTGAGATGGACCCAGGCGAGAGAGTGAGGTCGACGAATTGCGAAACTCTTCCTCACTTTAATCCAAATCACCGCGCAAGTCACTCTTTCATCCTTATTCTTAAATAATTGGATGAACAGAGTGGTCTTCATCACCCGTGATGGACGAACAACCTGATAAGCAGATGCACAGTGGTACTTTTAAAAAGAATATCCATTCAAAGGAAGAAGACATTCCTATGTATCAGCACTGGATTGTATGATATTATTCAATTACCTCTATGAGAGAACCTATGAAGAAATGAGGACATTTAATGAATGACTAATTTTGGTCTATATTCTATAGTGAGTGAAGCTCACGAGAGAGAGAACAGCCATGTTGAAATTCATATACTTTGTATTTATCGAGTGAGAAAAAGGGATGCCTGTACTATCGCTCGATGAACCAAGAGATCACTGCTACATGTGAGAACCCATGTCTGGGATTCCTATATTATGAAATATATATATATTGAACTTTACGTGAAGGAATATTCGCTAGACGAGGTTAGGTCTAGGAGCCTTCCTATGTATTGGTTATGGTCTGACGTGCCCAGTCAGTAAAGCCAGATGATTTACATGATGGAACGCTGAATGCTTATTTACGAATGCTCCATTATGATATTTGCCAAGCATGAATGCTAACTTAAGATGATATTCCTGTGATCAACATTATACTGTCTATGTCGACATTTGTTCCTGTAACCATACACGTACTGTCCAAGTGTGCGTCCCATTAAATGTTATAAAAAGACCACCGTAGTTCCAGTACTTCTTGAATTCGAACAGTGTGAGTATGAGTGATGTACTACCAACCTGTCAACTCTATCGAATCATTCTACCATTCGCGTACTGACATTCAGATACACACTCATTGTTTACACTCACATTCTTGTCGGAGCCTCATCACGTTCCAGGACAAGATGACCTGTATGACCAAAACTGTGCTGGGTTTGATGAGTTGACAATCGTTACACTTTACTACACCAGTCCCAACATCTACATTTATCCACTGGTGGACATTCACATCATTTAGCAAATAAAGCATGATTCAACAACTAGTAGCCAGTATGAGTTAACAACTACACAAAGAAAGAGTTTAACAACTGGTGTGCCAGCTTCCTGGGTCAACCTGCACAGTGACCATATTGAGAAGTAAACTACTGAGACCAGACGTTCCTTGGGGTCTGTTACGACACACAAATACATCACAGTACAACTCTACAGTGATGTCAGCGTGACCTGTCCTGTCGAGAGTATGCAGTAACTAGGTCAGGGTTTGTTGACATTTGGTTCATTGGACATTTGCCATACAACTGACAGTGTTACACAGCGAGCTTGGTTGAAACATAGAACATTACACATCAGGACTGGAGAATATTTGACAGTGTTTGCGAAAGAAAATGTTATTGAACTGAGAAGTCCTACATTGATTGTTATCATTCAAATCAACGATGGAGCTTCTATTTCTGTGTTGAATTTAAAATAATTAGACCAGAAGTATTTGTTTAATAAAGTACCACAGTACTGTACTATTAGGCAGTGTAACTGAGCCTTCATTCCAACACATTCTTTCTGCAACACTCTATTTACATCATATTGCCATACTATTTATGCATTTATGTATTTATGTTTAACTATTTATATGTGATATTTGTTTGTATCCAGCGGGTTGTTGTTTCGGTTGGGCGGTGTCACACAGCAGAGTATCCCACGTAATAGAGGGTCTGATGTGTGCGTTTCTATAGGTGCAATTTTCTTCATTGAAAATTTGCTGCGACAGCTGTTGCTATTAGTGTTAGCTGTGAAGTCTGTACTCATTGTTGTTTTTGTAATATTCCTCTGTTCTTTAGTTTGTTTTGATTTGTTTGTAATTTGTTGGTCTACCCTATTCTATCTTTCAGTTCTATTCTCAATTTATATTTATATACTGTGGCGTTATTTGTATTTGTTATCCTCTTGCGGTTTATCTTTTATTGTTTTTCCAATTTTATTTATTTCATTTCCGCAAATGTTTTCATGTTTTTCTGTATAACTGTTTTGTTTTGTGCCTGATCGACATACACTATTTAAAATATAGTTGATCATATAAATTGATGTACAAGAATCAACTGATAGTTAATTGCTATTACTAAAGGTACACAGTTGATGATATAAAACACTATTTCTGGTGCACTGCACTTATATTATAGAGTGAACCAGCAACTTATAGCTGTTATTATATAAGGATTTATACAAGACCTTTGTAAGGCTTGTTTCCCACAGTGATTGGGATAGTTAAGTACTATTTTTCACAGGTTACAAAGTTATCATACAAAGTCTTTGATTAAGACTAAGAAAGTAAATTTATTTACTTTTGCAAATTACTGATCTTATTAGACAAGATGTCTACCTTGGATTATTTTATCACACAAGGCAGGGCTCTTGATAAGACTGGTCAGCAGTTAGAAGAATGGGCAGTTGCTCAATATGACAAAGCATTGGCTGCTGAAGAAAGAAAAAGCATTGATTGAAGAAAAGAAATTAGAAGCTGAGGAAAGAAAATTACAAAGAGAGGATGAACAAAAGAAATTGCAGATACAGACTGATGAAAAAAGATTCCAGATGGAAATGGAAAAAGAGAAAAGAAAAGATGAAGCTGCTGCTGAAGAGAAAAAATTACAGGCTGCTGCAGAAGAGAGAAAATTACAAGCTGAAGCTCAAGAAAAAAAAGCAATAAGAGAACATGAACACCAAAAAGAACTTTTAGCATTTGAGTTAGAAAAGTTAAAGTTAACAAACATAAGTAATGTTAATCAAGCATCTAGTGGTAATGGTAAACCCTTTACTTACAAGGTCAAGGTACCAGCGTTCAACCCTTCCAGTGATGACATAACATTCTGGCTAAACAGATTTGAACGCTCGTGTCGAGCACATAATGTGGACAAATCACAATATGCTAACCAGTTATCAGAAAATCTGAAAGGTGATTCTCTGACTAGTTTAAGTTTGGTTGAAGAGGCTGACAAAGATAACTATGATGTTATTAGGGCAGCCTTGTTAAAGAAGTATCAGTTGTCTGAAGAGGGTTATCGGAAGTTGTTTAAGACAATGGTGCCTGAGGCAGGTGTAGAATTCTCAGAATTCATTGCAAGGACACGACTTACATTTGATCGTTGGATTGAGCTATCCAAAACAGAAAAGACTTATGAAGCCCTTATGGACTTGATACTCAGAGACAAGATTATGTCAAGTATAAATAAACCTTTCCTCGAATTCTTACATGAGCGTAAACCTAAGTCTCTAAAAGAAATGGAACAGTATTGTACCCAATACGTCACTGCACATCCGGACGTAGCTATTAGCAACAGTAAGGTTAAAGAAGGTATGCCAGTTGCTTCTGCAACACCATACAACCCTAATCACTCTCACAAATTCCAAGGACCTCAAAATAAGTTTAATAAAAAAGGTAACTATTACAGTTATCAGAACCAAGGTAACCAATCATTTCAGGGTTCTTCTTCGAATACCTGGAGAAGAGCTGACAGCCCTCGATTCAGGGGTGGTCATAATTACAGGAACTTTCGCAAAGGAAGTCATTCTAGAAACTATCCAAGTTTTCCTTCATGGAGACAACAGGATCATAATTACCGAGATACTCATTATAATGAATATGATGATAGTAACCAAAGGAGCTATGATTCAAACCCGAGTAGAGGTTATAATAGTGGAAACAATGATAAGTACAGAGGCAATAATAACAGAGGTAGAGCACAATTCAAAAAACATAAAGCTCATTACCAGGCGAACTCTGCACAGCAAGAGTCCCACGAAGCCTATAAACAAAATAAAGATAATGATGACTCTAATAATATGGCATGTGCCGCTTTTGATTTTGGGAGAGCATCTCAGTGCCCCCAATGCAAAACATTATTTGAGCCAACCACAGTGTCTACTTTAAGCTGTGGCCATCCTCTTCCCGCTCTTCCTGCGTCAATCGCGCATGATGGGAGAGGTTCTCTTGTCTTACACAAAGGTTTAGTAAATGACAATCCAGTCTCAGTACTTTTTGATTCTGGATGCACAACTATTGGGGTTAGGCAGTCACTCATAGATCCTTCTCATTCTACAGGCAAAGTAGTCAAATGCGTAACATTTGGCGGCACCATAGAGAAATACTCTACCGCTATCATTAGGATTGCTACTCCTTTCTTCACAGGAGATGTACACGCATGTCTTTTGCCGGATCCGATCGCTGATCTTATCATCGGTCGCATTCACGGAGTCAAAGAATGTACTCCGGAGCAAATTTCCGTTTGGGAAAATCAAAATATGCAATCTGCTAATGCAGTAGTCACTAGAGCTCAAGCTCTCAATATGCCTGAAACTTCATCTGTTGAAGATAATGAAGTGCATAACCAAGATGATCCCTTGGTAATTTCTCGTGACTCGTTTATAAAACAACAAGAAGAAGATCCGACTCTTAAGAAATTCTTCACTCTTGTAACAAAAGGTGATCCGAATAAAGATTCAAATTGTAAATCTTGGATTACAATGAAGAATGGCGTACTTGTACGTATGGTGCAAGACTCCACTAAGTCAAGTCATTCTCAGATTCTTGTACCCAAGAATTTGAGAGTTAAGATCTTACAACATGCACACGACTCTCAGTGTGCTGGTCACATGGGTTTTTCCCGTACAAAGTCAAGAGTTCTTGCGGCTTTCTTTTGGCCTTTTGTGAACAAGGACATACGGATCTATTGTCGATCCTGTAAAGTATGTCAAGAAGTCAAATCCAAAGGTCCTCGTCATGCTGCGCCTATTCAGGCTGCAGATATTCCTATTCGTCCATTCCAGAAAATGGCGATAGACATCATTGGTCCATTCAAGATCAAATCTGCTAGAGGACATCAGTTTATCTTAACGTGTGTAGACATGTGCACACGTTGGCCAGAGGCTATCCCTCTAAAGAGCATTACTACCGCTGACATTGCAGATGCTCTTTGGCTTATATTTTCTCGGCTGGGATTCCCCGGAGAAATATTATCAGATCATGGCACCCAACTGATATCGGATACCATGTCTCAAGTAATGTCTACTCTACAGATAGAGAGATCTTTGAGTAGCATCTATCATCCTATGTCCAATGGGATGGTCGAGCGACTAAATAGAACACTTAAGAACTTATTAGGGAAGATAACTGAGGATCATCCTCAGGATTGGGATAGGGTTTTACCCGCGGCCCTCTTCGCGTACAGAGAGGTCCCCAATGAACATACAGGGTTTTCGCCCTTTGAACTTGTCTTTGGCGCGCGACCGCGCGGCCCAATGTCTTTGCTGCATGATCTTATAACAGCTGACAATATTGACGATGACACAAAATCTTCTTACGAGTATGTCATCGCGCTGAGACAAAAGATTATCGAAGCATGCAAATTGGCAACGTCCTCTTCTGAGTTTGCTAAGCAGAAGGCAAGACAATTTGCTAATAAGAAGAGAACTTTACGACAACTTTGTCCTGGTGACAAAGCATTTGTTTTGCTACCTTGTCGTGAAAATAGACTCCTTATTAGTTGGAAAGGTCCGTACGATATAATATCGAAAATTTCAGATGTTGACTACATCGTCGATATTAACGGGAAGCATAAAACCTTCCACATCAATATGCTTACGGAGTTCCATGAACGTCCTGACTATCTACAGCCTATTTTCCAGGCAACGGACGATTCTCATGTCAAACATGGTCATTACTCATCACTGTCTGTAATACAGGATGAGGAAACAAGTTTTTCGGATGTTAATCTCCCGCTTCCAATGATCCCACTTCATTCTAGTGAATCATGGAAAGACGTTACTGTTTCTCCTGATTTGTCTCTAGGAGAACGGCGACAAGTTTCGTCTATGTTACAAACATTTCAGGATGTCCTCACTGACATCCCTGGACAAACTCATGTCATTGAGCATGACATTGTTCTAACTGAACATACTCCAATTAGGGTTAGGCCTTATCCTATCCCTATACATTTCCAAACACAGGTTGAAAAGGAGTTGGATGAAATGATAGATTTACAAATAATCGAACCATCCACTTCTGCATATTCTTCGCCGATGGTTATTGTTCGAAAAAAAGACAATAACATACGTCTTTGCGTTGACTATCGCAAATTGAATCAAGTTACGAAGTTCGATGCTGAACCTATGCCTTTACTAGAAGAGTTACTTACTCGTCTTTCTAAATCGCATTTTTTCACTAAACTTGATTTGTCTAAAGGATATTGGCAAGTTCCATTATCCGAACGCGCCAAACCTCTTACCGCTTTCTCTACTCCCAGAGGCCTTTTCCAATGGAATTTTATGCCTTTCGGCCTTATGAACGCACCAGCTACATTTGTACGCATGATGCGTCGAATCCTATCGTATCGGTCAGATGTCATTGCTTATCTAGACGACATCTGTCTTTTCAGCGATACTTGGGAAGATCACTATTCAGGATTAGTTGAATTATTATCAACTCTGCGTGAGTATAACCTGACAGCAAAACCATCTAAAGCTTGTATTGGCTTTAGCGAAATTGCTTTCTTAGGCCATCGAGTAGGTCACGGTTTCTTGAAGACAGAAGACCATAATATCACTAAGATACTTAACATCTCTATCCCTAGGACTAAAAAGCAAGTGCGAAGTCTTTTAGGTCTCATACAATTTTATGGACGTTTCATTCCGAATCTGTCCTCTATCATGGCACCTCTCTCTACACTATTAAAGAAAGGGTCGCCTAACATGGTTCACTGGTCTCATGAATGCCAATCTTCACTAGAGAAGATCAAAACTATGTTTTCATCACCACCTATTTTAGTGTTACCTACAACAGATAAGACATTTGTTCTTCGTAGTGACGCTTCATCCACTGGGATTGGAGCGGCACTAATGCAAGAGTACTCTGGAACTCTGCATCCTGTAATGTACATATCCAGAAAACTTAATGCTGCAGAAAGGAATTACTCGGTTTTAGACCGTGAATTATTGGCAATGGTTTGGTCAATTCTCAAACTCCAAAGATTCCTTCTGGGCGCGCATTTCGTAGTGGAAACTGACCAAAAAGCTCTTACGGCTATCCAAAGTAAAAACTTGAAGAGCTCGAGATCAACTCGATACGCAATCGCTCTTCAACCTTTTCATTTTTCGGTACGAGCTATCCGTGGTTCAGAAAATGTGATGGCGGACATTCTGTCCAGATGCCCACATGATGCCACTTAACTGTTAAATATTGGATCTTTTTAATATGTATAACTTTACAACAGTTATTTTTTGTTTCTTTACTAAGATACACATTTGTAATTTAATAATAGAATGATGGTATCGCTACTTAGCGGTTTATTGATGTTAATTCACCGCTGTTCTTTGATGATTGTTTCTTCATAAATCATAAATTTAAGATTGTAGTGTGAATTTTTGGTATGCATTGTATAATTACCAGAATTGTATTATACGTACATCACACCTTCCTGGAAACATTTATTCGTAGGGAAACAATTTCTCTCAGATTTTGAGATATATATTCTCACCAGTCATATTAGGAATTATAGTTATTCCTGATATTTTCATCTGCGCAGTATTCTTGCGTTGTGAGCCTATTCTACGGTGCTCCTAGATGTATTTAAAAAAAAAAAAATTTTATTTTTTTTTTCCCGGGAGGTGTGGTAAGACTGTAAAGGGCAATTTTTACTATCTTGCAATATAATACATTTATATTCTTATTATGTTCGCAAATATTTTGTAAGCAAAGTATTTCCTTTTTAAGTGCTTAAGGAGAAGTCATTTTTGGGTTGCTTCCCTTGAAAATAGTTCTGTCATCTTCGATCGGACTCCGCAGACGACTCTAGGCCTACTGCGATTTATTCTGTGGCTGGGTAGGAATAGATTGTTCTTGCTTCAGTATATCTATGGCCTGAATTTATACGTAGTGTTTGTATGAGTAGGACGAGTCTGTCTTATATATGGATATCTTTGCATTTCTAAGTCGAACTAATTTGGTTGTCGCTAGAAAAGGTCAAAGGCTATGCAGCGGAAGTATCGCTAGCAAAGGGTGTGATCCATGGCTGTCATCCTGTGAGGATGCCGAGTTTTGTTGTAGCAGGCTTTTTGCCGAAATAGTGATCTATATATGGATGGGGAAAAGTGATAATCATTTAGACATGTTGTATGTACTTTACCCCAGTGTTTATTCTCTTTTGCCAAGGAATGGCAAAGTTATATTTCGCATAAAAAGGTAAAACCACAATTTATTATGAACTTGGGCTTCGCCATCGTTGTTGATAAGCAGATGCACAGTGGTACTTTTAAAAAGAATATCCATTCAAAGGAAGAAGACATTCCTATGTATCAGCACTGGATTGTATGATATTATTCAATTACCTCTATGAGAGAACCTATGAAGAAATGAGGACATTTAATGAATGACTAATTTTGGTCTATATTCTATAGTGAGTGAAGCTCACGAGAGAGAGAACAGCCATGTTGAAATTCATATACTTTGTATTTATCGAGTGAGAAAAAGGGATGCCTGTACTATCGCTCGATGAACCAAGAGATCACTGCTACATGTGAGAACCCATGTCTGGGATTCCTATATTATGAAATATATATATATTGAACTTTACGTGAAGGAATATTCGCTAGACGAGGTTAGGTCTAGGAGCCTTCCTATGTATTGGTTATGGTCTGACGTGCCCAGTCAGTAAAGCCAGATGATTTACATGATGGAACGCTGAATGCTTATTTACGAATGCTCCATTATGATATTTGCCAAGCATGAATGCTAACTTAAGATGATATTCCTGTGATCAACATTATGCTGTCTATGTCGACATTTGTTCCTGTAACCATACACGTACTGTCCAAGTGTGCGTCCCATTAAATGTTATAAAAAGACCACCGTAGTTCCAGTACTTCTTGAATTCGAACAGTGTGAGTATGAGTGATGTACTACCAACCTGTCAACTCTATCGAATCATTCTACCATTCGCGTACTGACATTCAGATACACACTCATTGTTTACACTCACATTCTTGTCGGAGCCTCATCACGTTCCAGGACAAGATGACCTGTATGACCAAAACTGTGCTGGGGTTTGATGAGTTGACAATCGTTACACTTTACTTGACATTTATCGACATTCACACTTTACTACACCATCCAAAGAAAGAGTTTAACAACATTGCCATGGAGATGAAAAAGGAACCACTTTCATCATTTGAATATCCATCCCACCCCTGTGAGACAGCGGCACAGGTGAAAATCAGTACACATTTAACGAAAAATCAGAAAGAGAGATAATCATACAGAGGTGTTAACAGACCGACCGGGGCATACAAACTTATTGGAATATGATATGAAACTGATAGACCCCACACCTGTCTGTATGAAACCCTATTCGATTCCTTTTGCTAAAGAGAAAGCTTTGAAGGAAGAGATAGACTATTTGTTGAAGGAAGGAATTATTTCACACAGTGAATCTTCGTATAGTTCCAGTGTTGTACTTTTAAGGAAACCCTCTGGAGAACATAGACTCTGTATAGATTACAGGAGACTGAATGCTATTACAGAAGGACAGGTGGATCCATTGCCGGATACAAATCAGTTGTTTGCCAGGCTAAATAAAGCTAAATATTTCTCAAAAGTGGATCTGAGTAAAGGATACTATCAGATTCCAGTAAAGCCTGAGGTTAGACCATACCTAGCTTTTAGTACATCAGAGGGACACTACGAGTTTAACAGATTGCCATTTGGATTGAAGAATGCGCCTAGTGTCTTCTCTAGAATGATGAGAAAATTATTGGACCCTCTGAATAATCCATGCATTACAAATTTCATGGATGATATCCTTATAGCAACAGAAACATTTGAGGAACACATTGACTCTCTGAATATGCTGTTTAATCGACTTAGAGAAGCGAATTTAACCGCCCGACCAACCAAATGTTGCGTTGGATGTAAAGAATTAGAATTTTTGGGACACACAGTTTATCAGGGAAACATGACCCCTGACCCCAAGAATTTAGAGAAACTAAAGAAAGCCCCGAGACCACAAACCAAGAAAGACGTGAGATCCTTTGTCTCATTATGTGGTTTCTACCAAAAGTATATCAAAAATTTTAATTCCATATGTGCACCGTTAACTGATTTGACACGTAAAGGAAATCCAGATCGAATTACATGGACTCCACAATGCGAATTCGCTTACCAGGAATTGAAGGAAAAGCTCACAAGTAAACCTATTTTGAAACTACCTGACTTAAGTCAAGAATTTATTGTAAGGACTGATGCCAGTAATATTGGGTTAGGTGCGACACTGCTACAGAAATCAGATGCATTGGATGGGGAATTAAGCCCAGTGGCATATGCTAGCAGAAAGTTGAATAAAGCTGAAACCAACTACTCAACTAGCGAAAAAGAATGTCTTGCAGTAATATGGGCGATAAAGAAATTCAATATTTATCTGTATGGGAAGGCATTTAAGTTGCAAACGGACCACAAACCCTTGTCGTTTCTAGCGCAGGCTAGACATGAAAATTCTAGATTACTCCGTTGGTCATTACTGATGCAACCATATGAGTTTAGCATAGAGTATATAAGTGGAAAAACAAATCTGGGAGCGGATTTTTTAAGCCGCCATCCGTGTGATGAGAATCACCCTAAGCCCCAGGAAGGACAATAAATTTCTCTATGTGTATATAGAATTATAGACTGACATATAACGTCTGTTTCAAGTGGGGAGAATTTGTCGTGTGAAATTCTAATCCACATATATAAATTAAAAAGTAAATGTAAAGCTTAACAAATAACTTCAATAAAAGGACAGAAGAATGGTAAAGAACAGTGCTGTCACAATGACTGTACTCGAAATCCCCCTTGTTTTCTAATTCGTCTGCAAATTATAACGTTCCACGTTGATAGTAAAAGCCTATAGCAGCATACACGCGTTTCCACAACACAATAAAACGTGTACTGCATTTCTAAGAAAAACCTTGAGATACGCAGGCTGATTAATGACCTAAATTAATACTTCCATTAATTTCATTTTATACACGGCGTGATGAAAAGACAGATGAACTTAGGATAGAGAGAAGGGAGGGCTGAAAGCAGGAACGCATACAACAATAAACACGCGTCTCGCTATACAATTAAAGTCATCACGCGTGTAAGGCCACAAGCACTAATTTTTTTTCAAATCGACAGTGATAAAAAACACTACCCATACGAGAGTTAGGTTTTAAAAACCTGAAAAACGCTTATTAGGAAACATGACATTATACTGGTTTACGTTTGAAAGCATGACAGTACCCAGACACCACATCGATCGAAGTGAACGGGAGATAGAAGAAATTGCATATTTTGAACGCAGCCCCTTAGCCCCATAAAATTTATATAGTTGGGTTCCTTAGGACTTGCTGACAAAGAATATGTTAAACGTTACGCAAATAGTCTAGGAATTAACAAATTATAGCCAAAAGAAATAGTGAGGGTGTCAGACAACCCCAAAATCAGAATCGCTCAGTGGCAGATTTTGACACCACCATTGTACGGGAAATAGGTCCCCATGTAAAATCCTATTTGATTGGATAGAAGTAAATGTAAGGCTAAACACGATTAGTCGGGCTACAAATACTATCTTTTGTTGTTAGGGGAGATGGAAGGAAGGGTACTTTTTTTCAAACGCTTGTGTAAACATGGCTCGATTGGTTAGACCCGCCAATATAGGCAATTAGGAGCGTCAGTTCAGTACCACATTTTTCAAATAAACTTACTAAAGAACCAGTGCGTTGAGCGCCAGTGCATATTTTTCTAAATAAAAGCCTGGGACATCGACAGATCGAAATTGTGCTATATTCATTGCCAGTCAACGTAACTGTGTATTATTTCCATGAATTGTGGTAAGCTTGATATATTCAATATCTTTTTAATGAAAATTGAATGTAAATTGATAAATTATGTCTATATATGTGTGTGGTTCAGTAGCGAACATGAGGCAAAGCCTATATAGTGCTCCAACCTAAACAGAAGGTGTCGGAGAAAAGTAAAACTGCATGGAATTGCCAAACAGTACACTGACACCTATCTTATTGACTAGAAAGAACTAATGCTGGAATTGCAGAGGCGTGGTAACCATTAGGGAGGAGTATACTGGTGTAAATTGTTTCAGATGAAGCTGGCAGTTGGCCTACCGCTCTGAACTCAGTGTTTGTTATGTATTGTGTTCAGTCTGGAAATAGATTATAAATTAGTTCTGAAATAGGAGGTACAACCTTCTTGTTTCAGGGACTGTGGTCCTAGTTATTGAGCAGCACCTGGTCTGAGCTTTGCTGAATCTAGAGGCTGACAGCATACTCCTGGGTCCAGATAGCGACCAGTGAGGTGTCTCCAGAACACAGGGAAGCAATCGAGCAAAGGAGTCTTTTCCTGCCACCATCACGAAAGTTAAGCTTATGTGGCCAGAGGAGCTCAACATTATGTGTCCCCCTCAAAACTTGACATTATAGTAAAATAGAGGGTCAATACATTGTTTAAATTGATAGGAACGGTGAAGTTTCCCCATACTATTTCCAAGATAAACAAACACTTGAAGTCATGATGACAAATAACAACATAGCTTGAAAAACAAAACCAGTATTACCTCATAGTACTACTACACAACTGACACACATAGGATAATACTACTACAATATGTCACTACTAAGTTCATATTTATAAATTATGTACATATAAATTGTGATTACATTTGATTGTGATTCCTGGTTCACTGTGTAGTTGAATCAGGATATATATTAGTGAAAGTAATTAATACATATATATTTGAACTTTTACCATTGACTCAATTAAGATAGTCTTATAGAGTGTTAAATGTGTGTGAGTGTCACAGTGTTGTCAAGTGTGGTGGAATAAATTAAATTGTTTATCTGTCTGTTGTTGTTGTGACTTACACTTCATCATTTACATAACCCTAGACATTTAACGTAGTCATCACAATATTCCAGAATAATTCTGACTGAGGTATAAATGTGGTAGCAAGTAAGGTTATCTGTAAAACACTACACCTATTAGATACAGATACCTTCACAGCTGATCTCAGTCAGTACACTAAGTCCCCTATAAATATTTATAACATCCCATTTTACCACAAATGGCACGGGTTCGGTCATAAAAGTCTTGCATCGGAATTCAATTGATGCAGAAATTATCACTGGCAGTAATAAGGGAGAACGAGTCTTAATTCCTCGCATTGACTTAGAACCGAGCGAGCGCAATTTGCCATTTAGGATGCGACGTCGTCAATTTCCAGTGATTTCAGCATTTCCAATGACGATCAATAAGGCGCAAGGACAATCTTTTGAACACGTAGGTGTTTTCCTTCCTGAACCTGTTTTCGGACACGGCCTGCTCTATGTCGCCCTCACCCGAGAAACAAATCATGAAAACTTAAAAGTTTTTGTTAAAAACACTTTTTATCAGGGAACATTCTTTGAAACAAATCCACGCACTTTCACAAAAAATGTTGGCATCAAAGAACTTTTATACTGAATTAAAAAATATTTTAAAATATATTACAGTTTTTTAATTTACTTCCGCCATTATTGGCGGGTTGTTGCTAGTTTTTCATATTAATGTAATCTCCTCCATGTCAGCGTGAAGGACTTTCCCGATTAGTTTGTTCATAGTGGCATTTTTTACTTTTGACTTCGCTGATCTGTTTATATTCAACTTTAGTACTTCTTCCATACATTGCGGATATGAGTTACTGTTGAATATTATATTCAGCTAAGCTAATCTTGTTTTTTCCTAACAGTAATTGTGTTTCTGTAAATCTTTTTATCCGTCTTTATTCTTTACACAGTGTTTTTTGAAAGCATCCAGTCACATACAAGATTGGGACCCAAAGATGCAGCAATAGAGAATGCCGTCAGCGACCCATAGCTTCACTGCTTGCGTCAGGGTCAGCGAACCAGAGCTGACCAAGACCTTACTCCACCTCCACGTGGTGGTCCTGGAAACAGGCTGCATCACTGCAGTCTGGCTGAGAGAGTAGGGATGGAAGAGGGAAGGCAACCCCGGTCCCAAAAAAAGCCCTTCTGAAGTCGGATGTGTCGGCCGAAAGGCGCATATATCCAGCTCCGGTGTAAACAGACACAACGCAACCAACGTCCTTTTCAGTACGAACGAGGAAGAAGGAAGAAGAAGAAGATATACAAGATTGGCAAAGCATAAGAAAGGAAAATCCACTTTCATCAATTCAATTAATTCAAGAAACGTTAATCCAGTCTCGACATTTAATAGACACAGAACGGCAGCATCGAAGTTAACTTTCTCAATAATAACAGCACTGAAGAGTCACCATGCTATGGGACTGAAAGATCTGATAAACTCACCTGAAACCCTGGCCAAATTCTTCAACAAGTGCACAATTCCGGTGGATATCAGTCCATTGCAGCATTCCAGGCAGCAATGAGGGAGATAAAGAAGGGGTGGGGCGCTGCATCAAAATGATATAGAAACAACTTGTGAAATGGCTAAAACAACTATAAAAGCCATATTCAAGTCCAGATGAGACAGAGGACACTCAGGTCACATAAATGATGATGCATATCACCAGCTATCTAGGCGAGACCAGGTCATCATTTTCCGCTTACTCACTGGTCACAATAAGTTGAGGTACCATCTATATCACAATTATAGTTTTGATCCAACAGATCTCTGCTCCTGGGGCTCTAGCCTAATGACAGCCAAACATCTGCTCCAGTCCCACCCAACATATAACAGTAAAAGTAGTGGCATTTGGCAACACCCGATTTCTCTCCATGAAAAACTGTTTGGAGATGTCAGGAACCTTGAACTGACTCCTACCTTTATTAGAGTCATTAATGAAGATATCTGAGGAGTAGGCTCAACATCTTTTTTTCTGCACGGGTACAAGTCATTTGGCAAATGGGTGTATATACTCTTCAATTTTTTTTCTACGATGCTCCTTGTTCAAGAGCCGTAATTCATTCCTAGACTCTTGGTCCTGTCATTTTAATGGTTAGGTCATCTTATATGCTTGTCATATTTACTGTTAAGGTACATGATATGAAGGCAGATTCCTAGACAAGATAAGGAAGGTTTAATCCCAAACATATTGAATATCATCAGATTTATGTTACCTGGTTGTAATGAAATTGACTACAATCTCCCAGAAGCAGACTGCGGCAGCGACCATCTACTGGTAGCAGGACCAACAACAAAATAGAACTGAAGAAAGTAAACAGGCTTCAAAAAGATAGACAGAATGACTGACTGACTGACTGACAAACATATAGTCGGACAGTCAGACTGACTGACTTTAGAAACGCTGTGCTCTGTTAACATCTGCTTTCATGAAATCATGTATGTTTTCAGGATTACGAGTATCTAGAATTAGGAATACATCCAGCTTAAATGTAACTTTTCTCTCTCCCGCACGATCTGCTTCCCGCAAGCACACCAATATAACGGTGATAACAACTAAACATTTTACCGAAAGTTAACTTAACTTTAAAGAAAATATCGCTTTCTATCTGATAACGTTCACGAATAAATGAACTTTTAGTTAGATAACTTTCGGGTTCACACTGGAGTGTAAGTACCTTTAGATCTGGGGACACCGCATTATTAGGTGCTAGGGGAGGAGGGCTAGTCCTTAATTTAAAAATCCTGTTCTCCCTTCTTCACCTAGAGATCTACCAAAGGATGCCCTGGGATCAAACGGTAGATCAAGATCGATCTGTTGTCGACCCAGCTTTAGAGTTAAGAGTGTACTCAAAATGGAGCTTATTCCATGGACCAAAGCTGCAGTATATAACCCCTGCGTCATCAGCAACTTTTATATGACAGGGAGACATGGACAACCTATGCTAGGCAAAAATGAAGGCTCAACATCTTCCATCTACGGTAGGGTGATCATATTGTTCAACACAAAAGGGAGGACAAATACTATTTTTTGGTCATAAAAGAAGGACAAGGGAGGACACTATTTTTAAAAGTAGGACGAAAAGTAGGACACCTTTATTCAATAACTACAAGACACTGAAACATTTTTGTTTTTACATTCAAACAGTAAGCTAATTAAATCACATTGATTTTGTGCCTACTTATATTTTTCTGATGATAAAATCTTCTTCAACAAAGTTGGGCTGGCTATGGTATTAAATATGCATATAAGTTCGACAATGTACTGCACAAATAGAGTGCCTTTAATGGATTCTACACTCAAAATGTTCATTTCTTTTGTCTATCGACCCTGAATAAGTGAAAAAAGTCTCTCAACATTGGCGTTGTGCCGTGGAATTGCAAAAATAGATTGTGCAAGTCTTAAGAATTTTGAATGCAATTCGACATTTCTCGATTGTTCAAAAATACTTAGCCCATTTCTAGTGCTTTTCTGTTTCAATGTTTTGTTTTTTTTTTGGTTTTTTTTTTAAATCAGCTGCACCTTTATTTGCTACCTATACAAATGTGCCACCTCTGCATACAAGACATTCTACTTCATACTCTTGTCGACAACTGGAAAAGCACTGAAATTTTTTTTTTAAATTCATCCGTGAACACACACTTCCACACTTCCATTTTGGCATTTTGAGCTGGTATCTGTAATACAAATATAATATAATGCCATTAATCAATGGTACATTCCATGTTAAAGTTAAAATTATTTGTAAAATGCAACAGACGAAGTTTTAATTTTAACAAACCCATTACTATACTACTCGTGTATTTTTTCATAATAAACAAATTGCAATAAATATAAAAGCAGTACGAACTAAGGTTAATATTATTTGTAATTTGCAATAGACAACGAAGTTATAGGTGACTAAATCCAGCCCCAAGTTCTTATTCATGCCGTTTTGTCTGTTATATTTTCCACTAACAAATGTCAATAAACCTAAACAGCGTTTAACCTGGGTTAAAATATGATAGTAATCTATTATACACTATCGAACAACATGACAACTTACGGTAGTGTTGTTGGAAATTTGCGCGATATGTCGATTTTGCGGAGATAAAAATTCTTAATTCTGTCCTCGGAAATCGGATTCCAATGAAATCGGATTCCAATTTTCAAAAATGGTGTCTTGCAAGGGAATAGTTTAGCCAATCACATAAAAGCCGGATATTTCAACATTTAAAAAAAATCCGGCCGGACGCTCAGTTTAGGCGCGAAAAGCCAGGCAAATCCGGATGTCTGGTCACCCTGATCTACGGTGTCTACGCCACACCCTTGGTATTTCTTGGAAGGTCAAAGTGACAAATGTCGAGGTGAGGTCACGTGTTGGCCTTCCAAGCATGTATACACTGCTTAGACAGCGCAGACTACGCTGGCTTTTCCATGTCCGGTCGTATTGAAGATGGTGCATCCTCAAATATATTTTCTATGGACAACTGGCAGATGGCAAAAGAACAGTCATGCAACAGCAGCTGTGGTTCAACGATATGCGCAAGACATATATAAAGGCATTGGACATAGATCCAGCAACCCGGGGGGGGGGGGGGGGGGGGGAAGCTGCCAATCACACCAAGTGGCGCCACCTTAGATTAGGCGAAAAGAAGCTCTCACAACAAACACAAGAGAAAAGAACACGTCTGAAGGACCACCAGACAAAAATGCATCTGAAAGCTTTAACCTCAACGTAACATTTTCATAGTCCGTTACACCAGTAGGCGACTACTACTACTATTTCGAGAGGTCTAAAAATGAAAAATAGAAAGACGAAAGGTTAACAAAGATCGGTCGTGTACGTCTTATTAGGGCAAAGGTCAAACCAATGGCTTACGTTACGACCACAATGTCTTAGTCAGGACACACAAGAACGATAATAGTGGAGAAAAAGAGGAGATAACTTGTTTAAATACATACAAATTAATATTGCTTTTTAATGATCATCAGTTGTCATGTCCATATAGAAAGTCGGCTGCAACGAATCTCCAGCATCTTTTGCCTGTTGTCATCTTTCCTGCCCATCTCTTGATGTTATCTTCCCACTTATATCGCCGTCTTCCTCTTGCACGTTTGCCTTCAACTCTTCCTTCTTTTATGGTCTTCTGCAAGGTATCATGTCTTTTTATATGGCCAAAATATTTTAGCTGTCTAATTTTGACCTCCTTCATTAATTATCGTTTCAATTATAGATAACAAGTCGTAAATTGAAACCGCTGCTGTCATTTCAGTAAAACTCAGAAATAATTCACAGTAAGAAAAGATATAAATCATTTGCTAATAATACATTTAAAATACTTGGACAGAGAGGCATAAAACTTTATTGATAAGAATAATAACGATAAAGACTGAAATACATAACCTGGGGTAGGTGAGCGATATACTGACGTAATTTAAGCTAAGGTTTCTTAACCGTTTTTTTTTTTTAATATGGACTTTTTTGATTGTCCGATGAAGGTAATGGACACCTTAGATTGTCCAATTAAGGTTATGGATCCCTTTGATTGTTTGAAAAAGGTTATGGGCCCCTTAGGTTGCCCAATGACGGTTGTGAACCCCTATGATTGTCCAATGAAGGTTATTGACCCTTTTGATTGTCCAATGAAGATTATGGACCCCTATGATTGTCCAATGAAGGTTATTGACCTTATGATTGTCCAATGAAGGTTATGGGCCCCTTTGATTGTCCAATTAATGTTATGGACCCTCTTGATTGTCCGAAAAAGGTTATGGACCCCTTAGAATGCCCAATGATGGCTATGGACTCCTTTGATTCTCCAATGAAGGCTATGGACCCCTATGATTGTCCAATTAAGTTTATGGACCTCTTTGATTGTCCAATGAAGGTTATGGACACCTTTGCTTGTCCATTAAATGTTATGGACCCCTATGATTGTCCAATGAAGGTTATGGATACCTTTGATTGACCAAATTAAGGTTATGGACCTCTTTGATTGTCCGAAAAAGGAGAAGATCGGCTACCACGACAAGCATGGGAAACAAAGAGCCAGGGATCCAGACCCCCAGGACGACCCAGAGTCCGCTGGGAGGACAACATTCGACAATCTTTGAAGGACCGAGGACTAGAATGGAACCAGGCCAGGAGGAAGACAGCCGATAGGATAGTCTGTCGCTCTCTCTTCCAAACCTCTACACCTCACGGTAGAAGGGGAACGACTAAGTAAGTAAGTATGTTTGTTTCCTGCAAAAGTATAAAGTCTGGCTTGTGTTTATGTATTAGTGTTATGATGTGATGTAGTTTTGAGCGAAGTCCGCAAACATTTACACTAATTATCAAAATTTCATCTGCCATTTTTAACTTATAACAATGAATAAATTGTATAAAATTCTAATTAACTAGTTTGATAACGTACCCTAAGTCATGGTCCTAATGTCTGTATTGCTTGTTTTCCCAGATGCTGTCATTTTCTTTCCAGTCAGTAATCAGTCTGTGGGGTGTCTGAAGTGAACCATCTTCTTCTGGTGCCATAGTTTATTTCCTCATGTGTTAGTGTGTATGTCTGGACGGCTGGAGCTGTGGCAGTGCTTAAAATGTTTTCTTCGGTTTTTGATGTTGGTCTTTGTCTCATTATTGATGAATATGTTGGTGGTGGTTTCACTTGTTGTTTTGTATTTTCTGGTGCTTCAGTGGTAGCTTTTGGTGTTGTAGTGTTGTTTGGGCTGTCTGGGGCCGAGTATTGTCGTTTCCTATCGTTCCAGTGTGTTACCACTTGAAACACGTCGTCTGCAATTTGTGGCTGTAGGGGCCTGGGTGTTATAGCCGGTGCTTCTGGTGAGCTGTTTGTCGGTGGTCTTGTCAGTGGAACGATTTCTTCTCTGGCTGGCTTTTTGTTGCATTTGTTGGCCCAGTGAGTATCCTCACCACAATGAGGACATACCGTTCTCCGCCTTTGCATGGAAACTAGGACCTTATGTTTTTGTGCTCCAGTTATTCGGAGCTCTAGATAGTGCAGAATTGCCGTCGTGGCTCTACAGAGTAGACCCCATTTGTCAGGCGCGTTGCAGATCTTGAAAACTTCCGCCTTTGATTTTTGCCGCAATGGCTTCCACGGCTTCTTTTTTTAATTGTTGGTAAAAGCCAGTGGAGAGTTAGTTTGGATCTTTCTTTTTCTAAATGTCCTGTGGTGGTAGTCAGCTCGGGTTTGCCAGTTGTATGGTTTTTGCCATGCAGTTTATCATTATGTTCCGTGGTAAGGTTGAAGTACCAGCGCACTGGATTTTTGAACCGGTACAAGGAAGCTAGTCCGTTTATCGGTAGCCCGCCCGGGCCAACTAGTGCACTTGATAGAGGGGGAAGGGGGGGGGGGGGGGGACGCCTTCGCCGCAGCTTGGGGTCCCGATACCAGCAGCAGTAAAGTTCCTGTCCGATGCAGGTTTCCTCCTTCTAGGGCATCCATCCCTAGGTCCATTGTAGTGATGAAATTTTTGCTAGCCATAGTATCCTTCACAATGAATAAACAGAAGCTTGGAAGTATACAGTTGAATCGAGCAGGCTTCACTACACGTCCGTAAAAACTCCGGAAATGCAAAGTTGGAATGAAAGATATTTTTCACAAAATTAAGCACTTGCTGAAACAATTTTAAATGGTCTAATTTCTCGACCGCGAAATGAAATCTGAATGAATGCCTCTTTTAAAAATAAATTTTTTTGGTACAGTTCCATAACATTTATTGAACATTCACATACGTGTCCTGGATATCAACTACCTCGTCAACAACACTGACCTCATACTTAGGATAACACTGCCTGTATGACATAATAAACTACAGTATTCATACACTGAGTCTCCGAACACACAATAACAGTAAA
This sequence comes from Oreohelix idahoensis, assembly GCA_024509875.1. NCBI lineage: Eukaryota > Metazoa > Mollusca > Gastropoda > Stylommatophora > Oreohelicidae > Oreohelix > Oreohelix idahoensis. The sequence continues at coordinate 339,641 of JAMPIV010021366.1, forward strand.
GAGAATGTCCTTGGTGCGGTATACACTCTTCGCACACAATAATCCTTCAAACAACTCTACGTGCGGAAAAACACCATCGCACTAATACATCACCATCCAGGTGTATATCACTTATCATTAGTGATTGGCGGCATGAACATCGTCATATAGATTCACAATCCTCTCCAGGAGAGACAATACACTTCGCCTGTAAACTAATATGAAACAAATATAAAGGTATGTTATCAGGCACTCGCAGGAAATAATTATTTTACTGTTTACAGGCCTCGGGTTTCCCTTCCTTATGTGTAATAAATGTTTATACACTTCGCCTGTGCTTTATCTATTATAGCTACAAGGCGGGAAACGCGTCGCCTTACTCCTCCGTAGCTCCAAGGTGGAAAAGTCGTCACCTTATTGTGATGGGGCCGTAAAGACACCCCGGCTTCCCCCTTCATGTTCATGGCATATGTATCGCCCACCCTATCACAATTGGCGTCGTCGGCAAGATAGGCAGACAGTGACACCGAGCAAACAGCAAACGAGCAAATATAATATTGTAAACACCCAGCAGTGCGGTCTTGCAGCAAGATGGCTTCGATTAATGCGCATATGGGGGTAGTATACGTAAAGGTGACGGAGGTAAGGCGATTTGATGGAAAGGCAAGTCCCACTTGGCAAGAGTTTGTGGAAGATGTAGAGGCCGTGTGGAAGATGGCGCCCTTTTGTGCAGAAGACAAGGTAGACGTGATCTGGAATAACGTCACACCAATGGTCTCTAGGGAATTACGGATACGTGGTGGAGCCAAGGCCAGCCTGAGAAGTTACTGGAAATAGGAGAAGAAACCTACAGCGAGCGACCACTAGTCAATGAGATGACTAGGAATTTCCAGGCCGCAAGCCAGGGGCCTAGGGAATGTGCTGTTGTCTGTGAAGTCAAAAAGCATGATACACTGGTGCAGGTAGCCAGTGTAGAAGTTCTCTCTGAAAAGGACGCACTCGAGGCAGAATTATCACTTCTAAAGTCCCAGCTAGCACAGGCCAGTTCGCCAGCACAAGAGGAGGTGCAGAGAAAGAAAGCACCATGCCAAAAGCAGGAACAGCCAGAGCATGACGAGGGGGTGTGTGAGCAGGAACCTCAACTAGACCTTCGTGTATGTGAGAGTCAGGCTGTTGTAAAGGAAAGCTGTAAGCTGACAGTACCAACAAACGCAGTTGCACCAACAAGGCGACACGGGGTTTGCAAGTGGTATAGTGTCCTCAGGGGATGGGGGTTTATCACGCCAGATGATGGAGGTATTGATGTATTCGTACATCAGACCAAGATCTTCAGAAAGGGATTCAGGAGTCTGGCGAGGAACGAGAAAGTAGAGTTTGATAGCAAACCATCTGTCCAGGAGCATGGCCACATGGCAAGCAAGCAGCGACGCGGCACAAGTAGGCGAATCGTCTAGACCACAGCAACTGCCAGCCCAACAACGTACAACTAGGGACATGACGACCAAGAGGGTTCCCAGCCGGGTTGTATCTATTCCAGAAGCTCAGCCCAAAGCATCGCCGCTCAGAAAGAGTCCTGCGCAGCACCAACTATCTGAGAGATTTCGACTGAAGTGCCAGAGGTAGTGATGTTGTCGGGACGACAACAAAATTAGGAGGGAGATATGTGATGGGGCCGTAAAGACACCCCGGCTTCCCCCTTCATGTTCATGGCATATTTATCGCCCACCCTATCACATTATATTGTTCTCCATGAACATACATATATGGCTCCAACAGGAGCGCCTCCAGGCGAGAAAATCATCGCCATTAAGAAATAATTGGATAGGATCTATCACTTCATAATTATCATAATCACAACTATGGATCCTCTCAGTCACAAATACGCGCTTACAGCTCGGCTTCCAAACACAGACTCGAGCGCCCAGCTTGGCTGTCAAACACAGAATGTCTCCGTCACCCCAGACTTGTATTCACTACATGCTTTCTCCCAGCGCACGCACAAGTCACAACAATGCTGACATAAAATCAGACATTAACTCAGTAGCTGAGTTACACTTAAACAAGTGTTTACAACATCAGTTCAATGACCCTTAACACCAACTACTATCATCATTCACACTCATGAAATTGTTCTGTGACACTTTCACTTGTCCAGAATGCTGTTTTTGATTGGGTTACTGTTTTATTTATGATGTACATGTTTTGGTCCTGATTGAATGTCAGCAAAATAATTTAAACAGATTCAGCAACAAGATAAAAACAATGTATCTGAAAATATTAATTTAATTTTACTTAAAACAACAGGCAACATTATATGCTATATGTTATTTTTGAGAGCCGCGCTGGTGTAATGGCTACAACGTTGTACTGGCGACCAGGTTTTCAAGGTTCAAGCCCGGGCGTCAGCGTTTGAAGGAATGTTTACGACCGGGAATTTGACTGAATAACCTGAACGGCTCTTGCACATAAATCCCGTGTGGATGGGAAGGAGCGAAACTCCTGACCGGGTTGGAAGGAAAGTCCACTGACCCCCCAGCCTCGCAATGACATGTCATTGGGCCAAAAGGGCTGGAAAGCTCGAGTGCCGCTGCTTAGAGAAAAAAAAAATATATGTTATTTTATAAACAATCAAATGTCCTTCATAAAATAGAATATGATGGATGGATAAACCATACTAACTTAGCATTATACAGGAATGGTCTATAAGTTTAAGATGTTGATTTAAACAGAAGAATCCAAGTTAATGTTTTTGACCTGGAAATTGTATAGTAAATGATGTCTTGAATACTGACAAGCCATTTTGGCATTTATTGTGCTGGTATATCATACTATAATACGTAATTGTTTGTGCAAAATTTACTTTTAACTTCAAAATCCAAGCAGCACACACAATTTCTAACCAAGAAAACTGACAAATCATTCCTGACAAGTACACAGCCGCTGGATTCATTGTTAAAATGTGCAAGAGTAATATAGGTTTGCCTTACTAAAAATGTTTTACATTTGCATGTAAAGAGTTCAACAAATTGTAAATTTGTTAAAAGTTATCAGTAACTAGCTATAACACATAAACTCATGATATGTGCATAAATAGAATAATTGGGCATATTTCACGGAAAGAGAAGAAAACAAAGAAAGAGGTCATAGAAAAGTTAGGAATGAAAAGAGGAAAAAAACTAATGAGATAAAAGTCAGGGAGATATATTATTTTGGTGCTCCACTAAGATTATTAGCTTTGGAGTCTGCAACTCTTGTCGCTTCCCGTGAATGGAGTTGTAAGTAGGTGGCATGCGAAACAGGCGTCAAGGAAGCATATCACCTATGCGGGTTTTTGAAGCGGTATATCGATGATGTACCGTTCAGCATGATGCCGCACGGTCCTGTAAGCATTGCCGAAATTAGCGCGTACGAAGCACTCCCCTCCTGCATACCTCATTCGGATAGCACCAGAGTGTAGTTTTGATGCCATGAGCCTCTTTCACAGTCGTCGCTGACATCAAGGTTGATTTTTGCCATCATAGTGATGTGTCGATTGCTTAAAAATGTAATGACGGAACAACGTGGACACGTCTACTTACGATGTTTAGAAATAAAAGCAGTCCGATATGGCCAGAATTATTAAGAAAGTTTAGCCTGTGCTGCACTTTTATTTATTTTTTTTCCTTAACCAGCGGCATTTGAGCTTTCAGCCCTTCGGCCCAATGACATGTCATTGCGAGGCTGGGAGGCCTGTGGACTTTCCTTCCAACCCGGTCAGGAGCTGCGCTTCTTCCCATCCACAGAGGTTTATCTCAGGAGTCGTTCAGGTTATTCAGTCAAAATCCCGGTCGATGACACTCTTACAAATGACCGCACCCGGGCTTCAACCTTGAACACCTGATCGCTAGCGCAGTGTGGTAACCATTACACCAGCAACCTAGTCTTTTTTTTTCTTTTTTTTTAAAACCCTTCTGGGGCTCAAAGTGAGGTCTAGTGACTTTATTAAGCAAAAGGTGGGAATTTGTGCGTGATCCCGGCCCTGGCTAAGACACTTTGTTCTTACCTAGTCTTTTTTTTTTTTTAAACATCTTTATTCACATTCCGTGGAAATTTACAAAGACATATGCATTGAAACATTAACAATAATAGCATGAATATAAGTATAAAAATGAAAATACAGTGAGCAGCTGAATGCAACAACAAAAAAAAAAAACCTTTCACTCCTTTGCACACACTCATTTACACACTCTTTCTTGTACTTGTAGTGGGTTTGATGGTATTGTATGATGGTAATGGACTAAGTGTGATGCATGAGGTCAGCTGTGAAGGCTCCTGAGATAAGATGTAGCTGTGAATTGTCAGAAGGCCCTTCTTGCTACCACTACGACCTCACACCTATCTTTTTTTGCTAATGAATGTGGCTACGTTAAATGTCTAGGGTAATGATATGTATTGTGTTGTGTTAGTTTACAGACCCACACCCAGATATTTACTAAGTCTAATAATATTAATAAATGTTATAATACACTGAACTAACTCAAGTGTGTAAAATTTGGATAGTAATTTTCTTACATTTATTTGTTCTGGACCAAGGTTTTATTTTGGCCAGAACATATGAAAGGTTTAGTAATTATGAAAGAAATGCATGAATATTACATAATAAATGCAATGTGTGTACATGTTACTAGACTAGTTAATATTATTACTGTTTATAGTAGTAATCTATTTTGGGAGAACATTTAATGGATGTGCTGTTGGCGTGGTCTCATCACTCCCTTTCTATAGTGACTACACATTGTCCCGTTATTTTATAGAATTTTTATGGGTGTGTTAGCAAATAAGTTGAGTTGGTGAATTCTCAGCAGACCAGACGCTCACGTAACTTTGAAGGTGTAGCTCTGGTGCTGAGATCTGGTGGCCCCACCTCTCCGTGCTTGGGGGCAATGTCAGAAGGTTGGTGGCCCCACCTCTCCGTGCTTGGGGGCTATGTCAGAAGGTTGGTGGCCCCACCTCTCCGTGCTTGGGGGCTATAATAGGCTGCTCTGACAAAATGTTACTGCACGGGTCCCCTCTGGTAAAATTCAACAACTCATTTGACACCGCATTGGTGCCAACTGAAACTCACAGCTCTGCAATCAAAGTATTAGTTATGTGTCAGAATTCCATCCTCTAACCCTTTCTGGACACAACACTACACAACAACAACACCATATAGACGGGTCAGATCTCTCTGACCATACAGCACATTTTACCAAGTTGGTTCCACATAGGGTAAGTTCTCCCAGACTACAGATTCTGAAATATGTTCATTAGTTTCCTGCCATAGAATAAGATAGGTGATATGTTTCACTGATCTCAACACTTGATCTGTCCTTCCTAATCCTTGCTGGAGTTTATGTATTTTATTTGTCTCTAGACCCTGAACTGGGGCGGGGGGTCTAGAGCGAACCCTTACTTGTTGTAAGGAACAGATTATGCTATTGCAGTATCAAATCACTCGAACCTTAAACAAATATTAAAATGTACAAAGAAATAATTTCAGTCTTACCAGAAATATGAATATAGTACACAGTAAATAAATGCTAGCAAAACTCAGCTGAGCTGCTGGCCTTATGATGGCGTCCCTCTAAATACTTCAATAGCTTCTGGGAATTACCCTCTTATTAATTCACTGTGTCTACAAGGACAACTTATACTGAATGGCACAAAATGCGCGTCTGAGCGCCGATAATATCTTCATCTAGGGCCAATCACTGCCTTTTCTTTTTTTCAAATTCAAATATCCTACCAATAAGTCATTTCAGTCATACCTCAGTCAAGTATGCCTTATGGTCTGTTGGTCCGTCCGTCTCTACTTGCGTTTCACAAAAAAAACACACTTGTTTTTTGAACCAACCCTGCTTTCCCCTACACAATTTTGCCTTTAAAGTTATTTTTAGCCACAATTCACCATCCCACCCCGTCTCTTTCACTCTACTAGATTTTAACATCTGCGTCTTCAAGGCCACAATTATTTGAAAATTAGTGACATGTTTTATTTCAATGTAGTCGATCGTTGATATGAACAACACAGTCTTTTGTCAATATCTTTTTTATTATCTGTCCGTCTGTATAAATGAAAGCATATTATTTCACTGCTCAAGATGGGCCATCCGGCCAGCTAGGTTTTATATTCCTAACATTATTATTAAGAAAAGTTACTTTTCAAATATTTTCTAGAATCTTCTGGAATGCGTTCCTCACTGCATTCAAATAAACGGACTAAGTTATCGTAAAAGGGTCCAAGAAATGACTGTGGCGTACAATATCCAAGGTCCCTTCTGTCGATTTCTTTACTTTATGTCAACTTGAGGAACGTGACTTTTTCCTCCTTGCCCCACCAATTTGCGTCCTTTTAGCCTCGCTAGTTTCAAGCACGCGTTCAGTCAGATTTTCCTTTTGATCTCCGTTCCGTTTTGCCTTCAAGTCTAACAATTTAATTTCCATGGCGGGTGATGGCCCGCGGCGTGGGCGATCATGTATTCTAGCAGCTTACGCATTCGTTTTTATCCTTACGTTGTATCATTGGAGATATTTTGACGTTGTATCACGGTTAATTTTGTGACAGTACTCTAAATATACATTGCACATTTTTTGTTGTTGTAATCATGGTATTCATTTACTATGTAGATATATTTGTGACGGAATGTCTGTCTCTGTCCTTTTGTGTGATCTCTCACACCTCCAGCCCTTTGGCAGTATCATTTCTTTTTCTTAATTTTTTTCTCCGATTGCTTTTATTTGGCATTTCATTTTTCCCTTTCATACATTTTACTCTTTATGTAGATTTTTGATAGGGGAATTAAGATATAGATTGGTCCCTTCTGTATAGAATAGAGCAGGTGATAGCTGTGGGAAGTAAAGGCAAAGAAATAGATTTTCACGAGTGAGATGGTGGAAAATATGTAGAGTCTGTCCCTGAAATCGAGAAGCTTCTCTCCTTCAGCCAATCTCTACAACAGAACTTTGTTAGTCAGACAGTCTACTAGAATATTATATATATATATATATATATATATATATATATATATATATATATATATATATATATATATATATATATATATATACATCAACCACTCACATACACACACACGTAAGTGACGACAGTTAGACGCACAGACGTGAAAAAAACTATATCAATGAAACAGGGATCTTTTGGACGAGCTGACCGACACACGTGAATAAAGTAGTGTACACAGAAGCAAACAAAGAAGTAAAAAGAAGTATCAAAAGAGACAAGAGGAAGTATATTGAGGTATTGGCAAGAGAGGCAGAAGATGCTGCAGCCAAAGGAAATATGAGAGAACTGTATAGCAGCACAAAGAAGCTAACAGGGAAATACAAGCAAACAAGTTGCCTCATAAAAGACAAGAATGGGAAACTGCTCAGCAATATACAAGAGCAAATGAAGAGGTGGACAGAATATTTTGGGGAACTTCTCAATAGACCAGCTCCACAAAATCCCCCGGACATCCAGCCAGCAGAAGAAGAGCTACAAATTAACGGTGAAAGACCAACGAAGGAAGAAATAAAGAAAGCCATAAAGCTTCTAAGAGATGGAAAAGCGTCTGGACCCGATGGCATTCCAGCAGAGGCCATTGTCGCGAGGTGTTTTGAGGAGAAAGGACAGCTTGGATGGAATGGAAGAATAAAGATAATAATGTCTTATTGATAGCTTCCGAGTTTGAAGAAACTGCCTCTCCTCGGGAAATAGTGTACTAGAAATTTACTAAAAAGAGAATTCTGGTACCTAAACAGGATATTTTCTGGACGATAAATTCTTCCTCAGGAATCCTACAAAAGGACTGTGTAAAGCACACAAGGTTGAGAAAGAGATTTGGTGTCCAGCCACAATTAAAGTATCCCGACCCAATAGAAGTTAACTGAATTATGGCTGAGCCCCCAGGGTGTAGATTTATATTTAAAACAAAATACAACCCAAATAAAGTTAACAAGTAAAATAACAACAGACTGTTATGTAAAGTTGGATAAAAGGGTATGGAATCTTACATTTCTTTATATACATATAAATATGGAAAAAAGAGTTTAGCTCTACTGTTAAAAAAAAAACAACTAGTTTGGTAGGGTTGCTGGTAGGTGTTAATACTCATCTCCTCAAGGACTGTAGTAGCTGCGGAGATGATTTGTGTTCGGACTCTCTTGGTTTTGTATGCTCCAGCACTTTGGTCTCATAAACAGTTCTATGGGTTCAGAGGGTGTCAGAGTTTGCTTCCCTGGACTCAGTGCACATCACAGATAAGGATGGGGTAAGTCACCTCTGCTGAAGACCTCTTCTGCTTATGGGATGTGTGGTATGGTTACTAGGTGATAGGATAAGGTTGGGTATGATAACCTATTTGATAGGGTATGGTGGGTAAGGGTAATCTTTAGTACCATGGACTCGTACCCTGGACCTGGTTTAGGTTTCTGGTAACCGCAACCTGGTTTAGTATCTGGTAACCGCAACCTGGTTTAGTACTGTGTGACCGCAACCTGGGTGGACTGGAAACAATTGAAGTACCATTAGTGGTTTTCAAGAGCAATCATCTCCCAAGTCGGATGGCCGGTAAGCGTCCATCAGAAATTAAATTAACACAAGGTTAACTACCATTCATTAACAATGTGTGATCTATTATCTATGAACTACTCCTTCTTAACTGACATTATAGCGTATCTTGAGTTCTCAGTCTCTATCTGGCTGTCTGCTTATTTACAGCAGTGGTTTTCCCCATGTGGGCAATGAGTTTCACAAACTGTGAGGTAGGGGCTGGGGTCATCAAATGGTAGAGAACCACTGGTTCACCTAGTGCCCATAGAGCAGTATTTTAATTCTGGGGTCACTGTCAACAATGGTTTGAGAACCACCGGGTAATAGTTTCCTATGCTGCTTTAACCTGTTGGGGTGTCATTGCTGCCAAGGTCTGAGAACCAATGATTTACATTCTTGCTTACTCGAGCAGTAAATCATGTGGAGGGTAGTCCTGGTCTCAAGGCTTGAGAACTACTGACTTACATTTTGTCAGTCAAGTGGTAAATTCATTAAATAGCTAAATAATTGCAAGCATTCTTAAAGTCCTGGTTCCTGTAGCAAATAACATTCATAAACTGATAATAAAATAGTTCTTCAATCATCAAACAAGGTCTGTGCATAAGATTGCATTAAATACATATAAAGAACATTCCACGATGCAAAAATTAATGTCCCATATTTGACAAAGTGAGAAGAAGTGATTGAGAACACTGCTATCAAGTTTGTAGTCTTGACAGAGAACACAGAAGCCTTATAAGAAATAGAAAATAGAAGGACCACTAATACACTTCTATTTTGCTTGGGTCAATATGCAAATACCAGAGTAACAACAATAATATCCATCAATTATTTAACCCTGTCTTATCTGCCAGGCTGTGAGATAAAGATCAGTAGTTAATTAGGTCTATTGACCAGCAAACTCATACATTAGTTTGAGTGATCTGTAAATATGCACATAACAGTTATTGTCACTGAAAATGGAAATGCATTTAAACTTTAACAAAAAGTTACTGCAATAGCAAGCTGTGGATAAACATATGATTATTCATGTTATAAAATCAGCAGTATTAGTTAGATCTACTTACTTCGCTCAACTGAATTCACTAGGAATATTTTGCAACAGTAAGGCCCACTCTAGGGCCCATAGATTCCCTCTCCTTCGAATGATGGTTAGCGTTCTAATGCTTAAAATTCCCTCCCAAAATTTCTGCTGTATTTTTAAGTCAACTTCCGGACGTAGCACTGTGTTTTTCACCTTCGTGTTTTTTCACCTTCGACTTTCGCTGGCTAAGGAATAATTTATTACCATAGCCATGTGAATCCGCCAGCGAATAGTGAAATCTAAGACTAGTGAGAGAGAGAGAGACTTTTGGTTCCTTGTCAAATGATAGGAGAACATTGTAGAGAGAAAAAAATAATAGACATAAGAAAAAGTCGGGGAGAGTCGTTTCACGACAGCCATCAAAGCAGATATCGACACGGCTACATAGATGTTATATAAATTACTTGGTAAAGTCTGGGAAAAGGAAGAGATACCAGCAGAATAGAAGGAAGGATATCTGATTAAGTTGCCTAAGAAGGGAAATTTACAAGAGTGCACAAATTATAGAGGAATAATGTTACTATCAGTGCCAGGAAAAGTATTAAACAGGATTATCCTTTAGAGATTAAAAGAGTCCATAGACAAGAAACTGAGAGATGAACTAGCAGGTTTTCGACAAAACAGATCATGTACAGACCAGATATCCACTTTGAGAACAATAGTTGAACAAAGTCTGGAATGGAATTCACCACTATACATCGAATTTGTGTACTATGAAAAGGCATTTGACAGTGTAGACAGAGAATCACTTTGGAAATTGATAAGGCATTATGGAGTTCCCCTGAAGATCATTAATTTAATAAAGAAAACATATGAAGACATGACATGCAGAGTTCTTCATGAAGGACAGCTTACAGAACCATTTGGGATAAGAACAGGAGTGCGACAGGGATGCCTCTTGTCTCCATTTCTTTTCTTGCTGGCAATAGATTGGGTTATGAGATCATCGACAACACACAACAGAAATGGAATCCAGTGGACTCTGACTAAGCAGTTTGGTGATCTGGATTTTGCTGATGACTTGGCTCTTCTGTCCCATAACTGTAATCAGATGCAGGACAAATTGAAAACACTCGATGAGAGGTCACAGCTATTGGGTCTGTGAAAATACACAGGGAAAAGACAAAAATAATGAGAATAAATGCAGGTAATGATAACAGGGTTGAACTTGAAGAAACACCAATACAAGATGTAGAAGCGTACACATATCTTGGCAGTAATATAGACAAAGTTGGAGGGACAGACAGCGATATCAAAATAAGAATACAAAAGGCAAGAGGAGCGTTCATTGCATTGAGAAATATATGAAGAACAAGAGAAATAGGATCCAACAAGAAAATAAGAATCTTCAACTCAAATGTGAAGTCAGTCCTATTGTATGGCTCGGAGACATGGAGAACAACAAAGACAACAACCAAAAAAACTACAGACTTTCATAAATGCGTGCTTGCGTAGAATAGAGGGATTAAAATTGTATGACAAGGTTACCAACGTGGAACTGATGACAAGAATTGGACAAGTGTCAGTGGAACAAGAGATGAGAAGACGATGGCGATGGATAGGACACACACTGAGAAACCCTGTTGATAGCATTACAAGGCAGTCCTTGTTCTGGAACCCCCAGGGCAAGAGAGGCAGAGGTAGACCAAGAAGCACATGGAGAAGAAAGCTGGAAACAGAGGTGAAAATGATGAGAACATGGAAAGAACTTGAGATGATGGCACGTGACAGGAGGATTTGGCATGTGTTTGTTGAAGGCCTATGCTCCTTTGGGAGTGGATGGTTATGATGATATAATGACCGACACACGTGAATAAAGTTTATGTAAATTTTATTTATCATAAAGAACTTCACAACAGCAATAATTTTGAATATCAATCAATACAAATAAACATAGGTCAATGAATTAATAAAGAGTTAGACTCATAGATGTAATCCTCCCTCCTTCTGTTGAGACAAAAATCCCGTTAGCAGAAAAAAGCTATCCCCCCCCTTCCCGCCCAAAGAGAGTCACAGGTTTATACGCTATGGTCTCGGCGTTCCCTCTACAGTCAAGAACAGAGTTATACGTTAATCTATTCTAAGAGGAACCACTTTAGCCAAAAAAACTTGCATAAAAAAATACGAAGTGTGTGCATGAATTATACAATAGAAGAGTCACTCATTCCTGCTTTCTTTCTATTCATACAACAGTGGACACTGACATTCGTTCTTAACTACAAACTTGATTTTCACCTTCTGGCGCAATCTTTAGGACATACACACACACAGCAAATCCAGTGCTCTTTGGCAAAGAGAACCCCAGCTCTACAGAGACAGGTTAAATCCAGTTTCTCCGGGGAGCTTTCGCTTTACTATTTATGTTTTAGGATTACTGTTTATGTCACTTGAATCAGGTCATGTAAGAGATGTCACAGGGCTCACAGTGTCAAAATCTTGAGGTTTCCAGTACTTAGGAAATGTCAGGTCGATAACTTCTCTCAGTATAAAAATTCATTTGTCACACCACAACTGGTCACACGTCGGAAATGGTAAGGTTTGTTAGGTCGCCACAACGGGACTGAATGTAAATGAGATTGAAACAAGAAATCTGGATCTATATGCCAGTTACCAAGTCACTCTTAAAGTTCTTTGGGTTGGTATTCTGTCTCTTTTTCTGGGTGTAAACACAACCTCAGACAGGTTCACCTTGGAAAAACCCAGTTACTAATATAAGAAATGTTCTTTAGTGTGGTTACTCTCAGATTTACATGGAAGCCGCTGGTAGATTTTGGGTTTGACCCAAATACTGTGTAAAGAGAAAAACATACAAAATACTTAACCAATATATAGTATTCACAATCCTATCCTTACCCCGCGTAAAATATAATATATATCCACTTCGGTTATTTAACTTTAAATTATAAACCACAAGCTTAGAGCTTGTCTTATCGTTTAAAACTCCCGTGAAATAAATTCTAGTCATTTAAACAAATCAGTCATCATGAATTAGAAATAAATACATACTTCGTCAATACTCATGATGAATCAGTGCCTTTACTAGTTGGTTAAAATATTATCTGACTGGTTACTAGCAGTTAATTAAATTTATATTATAGCTGGAAGAGTTTAGCTATAAATTATTATTTGTTCTGCTATCCACTGTAACACAGTAAACTTAGAGAAATATATATGTCGGACACATCTAGTAAATCGCTCTGCACCAAAATCTTAGCAAAATATAATTGACGATTTTACCCCTAACGTCACTCAAAACTACTAGTATAGTATTTACCTTCACACAAACGTCTAAGACTATTCTCCAACGAAAACTAAGAACTCTACTCAATACAAGTGATTCTAGAAACGAAGCTAGAATGTCTTCTGAATCTGCGGAGTACTGGATAACTTGAGTTAAACTGGTGGGGTATATATATCTCTAAAATCAAAGGGGATGATTCACTATTACCGAAAACCCGACTCTACGCCAGATTTAACACTTACGTTGAATCTTCGTTCAGACTGCAAATCAAAGATCTCTCTTCACGCTGGAGCCGAAAACCAGAACTCACACTGTTGCGTACAGACTCGCTTAGATCAGGCATAACGTAATTGACCAGACCGTGCGAGATTTCTTCGATCGAAAAATCACACCATCGAGCGAGCCCGTTTCTTTGATCTGGCTATTCTCACCGTGTTTAATTACTTTCTAGCGAGCGGATTACCAGGGAGGTAATAGACATTTTGCTCACCTTGGTTCCCAAATATCTTCTCTTAGTACTAAAATTTAATCTCCCCTTTGATCGCTGTCCGATCTTATACAACGATTTTTCAATCGCTGGCGTTAAAATTACAGCTCACGTTAGCTAATAGGTCTCTGGTAAACTCTCATCAAAGGAAATAGCGAACAACAATAAAATGCGTGCTAAAATAGAAAAGAGAAAAGACAGAAATCTGAGTATGGGAGGTTTTGTGTTTTAACAAAACATACGTAGGTGACCGCTAGGTAAAGGAAATGTGTAGATAAAGAAATAGATATATGAAACCTATAACATAATATGTCACACTGGACATCGCATTGGGAAAGTCTCTAACACGCCTCTCCCCTGTGGCAGTATTTGCTACGAGAGTAATTCTTATCTTATGGTGTCATATTCACGCTTCGCGAAGACGTGTTAAGTTACGCCGGGTAATAAGACGGTCAGCGACAATATTTTATCGCATAATCTGTCTGACCATCTTTTCAAGCACGGTGCTTGTTTATCCAAGCTTTTTTTTTTTTTTTTTATTCATATTCCGTTGAAATTGACAAAGACATATGCAAGGGAACATTGACAATAATAGTTTGAACATAAGCATAACGATGAAACTACATTGTGCAGCTGTAAAAAAATATAAAAAAAATTACTTTCACACCTTGCACACACTCATTTACACACGCTTTCTAGTACTCCAAGGTTACACATTTTATATTTTTTTGATAATGATGCAAATTCCTATTTTTGTTGTTGTTGGAAATATAGAGCGTACTCTTTATTCTTTTAGTGATAACGTGGGGGACGGGGGGGACAAAAAACACAGTCCCATAAATACTGTGGGTCGTAAAATTGCAGGGGTGTCAAAGACCTCCTAGTTTTAGAGTCCGTCGCGAAAGATTTCCGTCTTGTTGGAAATAATCAAAGCAAAGGGTACTTAAATTTACTTCAGCTAAAAGCAGGTGTCCGATTTCGCTGATTTATGATGCCAAGACCTCAGGTCCAGCTTGGCTAAAATAGATTCGTGCTTGACCGTGAAATGTAATCTGAAAGGATGTCCCCTGGGACAAAAGAAAGAGTCTTTGTTCATCCAGTGCATAGCGCAACAGGGGAAATTAATATTTGGTAAAAATGTTTTTTGTTTTTTTGATTAGGCTTGTTTATTCGATTTCTCAAGATGAAATAGAGCAAAATTAAATTTGGCCTCAATAATGTTAAAGAATAGGATTGTCCCGGTTTGTAAAATATTCCCAATGAAAAATAAAATGCAATCGATCTCAAACACACACTCACATACACACTTGCCGCTTATTTCAACAACTGCTATTGACGACTCCAATGCTGGCATTCGTGACTGTCTGGGTCCCCATAATTGCCGGTGTCGGATACCGTTGGTCATAAATCTTCACCGTGTCACCGTGCTCCAGAGATTTAGAACCTGGCGCGAAAAGCCCAGGGTCAGCATTAACATTTCTTTACATTTCCCAACAGAGAGGTTTGTCATAAGCAGCTCTAAAACAAAATCCATGGTGATATCACGAGGAGAAAGAAGACATCAGATTAAGCTGGGAGAACAGGTCCTGGAGCAGGTCGACCACTTTAAATAATAATAATAATAATAAATTCTTTAAGCACCAAACACGGCGCATAAGGCAGAAACCAGTGCTCTCCAGGTTGTTCGTTGTGACGCCACTCCTCTTAGCTCTTGCACATTATTTAGGCCCAACGTTCTTCCTTCTCTTAATATTGTTCTTCTGAGTGTTTCTTTTGGTCTTCCTTTTTTCCTCTTACCCTCAGGAACCCAAGTGAGCGCCTGTAGTGGTATTCTGTTGTTTTGCATTCGTAGGACATGACCGATATATGACCATCGTCTTTTCCATATATAGTCGGAGACATATTTCTGCCTAGAGTCTTCTCTTATTTGTCGATTAGTCTTGAATTCTTTCCAACTGATGTTCATGAGTTTTCTAAGACATTTGTTCTCGAATGTATTCAGCTTGTTCTCCAATGATTTTGTTATTTTCCAACTCTCACAGCCGTATGTTAACACTGAGATAACATTTGAATTAAACAGACGAAGCTTGGTATGTATATTCAATGATCGTAATTTCCAAATGTTAGATAATCTATTGAAGGCGCTAGCTGCCAAAGCAATTCTAGTATGGATTTCTCTTGTTGTGTCACCATCCTGAGTCATTTTACTGCCTAAATAATTGAAACTTTCAACTTTCTGTAGTTTTTCCCCGTTCAAGATGATATCAAAGGTCTCGTTAGAAAAGTTCATAGCTTTAGTTTTAGAGGCATTTATTTGGAGACCTATTTTAACCGAGAGATGACACAAATTATTTATTGCTTCTTGGGATTGTCTTGGTGTTGAACTTAAGAATGCTACATCATCTGCGAAATCCAGGTCCCCCAGGAATTTTCCATTTGTCCATTTTATACCCAATTGTTCATTGTGGGTATAGTTTCTCATAACCCAATCAATAGCTATTCCAAAAAGTAGTGGTGACATAATACAGCCTTGTTTCACCCCTGTTTCTACCGTAAACCATTCTGTATTCCCTTTATTTGTTCTAACACAACATCTTGCATTGTCATATAGCGCTTTGATTATATTCACATATTTTGTTGGAAAACCATAGATTGTAAGTATCTTCCACAATGATGGGCGGTGTAGACTATCAAAGGCTTTTTGAAAATCGACGAAGGTGATAATAAGTGGCGATTGCCTTTCCACTGATTCTTCTATAATTGTTCTTAGTGTGAATATTTGATCAATACATGATCGTTTCGGCCTGAAACCCGCTTGTTCTTCTCTGATCTTTTCGTCAGCATGCAATTTAAGTCTTTCTAACATCATGCAACATAATAATTTTCCAGGTACCGATAATAGAGATATACCACGCCAGTTATTACAGTCTGATAGATCACCTTTCTTCGGTAACTTTACAATAATACTGTCTTTCCATTGTTGTGGTGGTTGTTCTTCTCTCCATACTTCATTTATAATATCTAAAATTCTCAAGAGGTTGTTGTCATTAACTGCTTTAATCATTTCCCCTGAAATTTCGTCAACTCCAGCAGCTTTAAAATTTTTTAATCTTTTAACGGCTTGTTTGATCTCGTCCAGCGTGAATTCATCGCAAGTTATTGGCAAGGTGGTTGTGGGTGTTTCATTATTAAAATCAGGTGTTACTGTTGGTGGTGGTCTGTTTAGCACCTCCATGAAGTGCTCAGCCCATCTCTTCATTTGTTCTTTTTCTGTTGGTATTGAATTCCCTAATTTACCTTTAACAGGTGTTTCCATAGCAGTAGGCTGGTGACATAGTTGTTTTGTAATTTGATAAAGGCACCTACTATTACCAGTTCTTGCAGCATTTTCAGCTTCTACGGCCAGTTCATTGATGAAATGTCTTTTATCTCTTCGAGTTTTTGTCTTCACTTCTTTATTTAACAAGTTATAAGTTAGTTTGCAAGATTCAACTGCATTATGTGTACTTGCCGCTAGTAGTTTAAGTTTTGCTGTTTTCCTTTCTTGTATTTTATCCCAAGTATCTTCTCTCATCCATTTTTTTTCTTTTTATGTACTAGGTATCCGGTGGTCGCTACTGCTGCTTCTGTCATTGCTGTTCTCAGTTGTTCCCATTTAGTATCGATTGTCTTGGTGGTGATATCGTTGTCAATTTTGCCTAAGGCATCGAAATAGTTGTTCATTTTGACATTATATTCCTCCTTTATATCATTTGATTGCAGTCTGTGTACATCTATTCTTCTATTTTTATTCTGTTGGTATAACTTCTTCAGTTTAATTCTCAGTTTAGCTATGCAGAGGTTATGATCACTTCCGATCTCTGCACCTCTGTATGCTCTGACGTCTTGAACTGATGAGCGAAATTTAGCGCTTATGCAGAAGTGATCTATCTGGTTCTTAGTTCTGCCATCAGGTGAATTCCATGTTATCTTGTGGATATTCTTATGTGGAAAGATGGTGTCTGCCACAACGAGGTTTGATATTTCACAAAGTTCTAGAAGTCTTTCGCCATTTTGATTCATACAGCCTATGCCATGAGTACCGAGATATCTTTGTACTCCATCGTTGTTGTCACCTACTTTGGCGTTAAAATCACCCATGACTGCTATTATGTCATGCTTGGGTATTGTGTTGATGGTACTTAGAAGTGCTTCATAGAAGTCATCTTTTGTGGTATCAAGAGCGTCGTTAGTTGGTGCATAACATTGTACAATTGAGAGCTTGAAAAATCGTGTCTGAAATCTAGCTAATATTAGCCTCTCATTGATAGGTGCCCAGCTGATAAGCGATGCTGCTGCTTTCTGTGTCATTAAGATGGCTACTCCCTCTGTGTGACGATTATCATTACTACCAGAGTATATAATTTCCTTTTTTTCTTCAGAAATATATTTTATGCCCTTCCCCGTCCATCTACACTCGCTGACACCCAATATGTCCAACTTATAATTATCCATTTCTTTAATTACTTCTTCCAATTTTCCGTCTTGATACATAGTTCTTACATTCCAGTATCCAATTTTAAAAATCTCCTTAGCCCCCAAGATATTAGAGTGAGTCATGTTTACTGTCGAGCCTGGTTCTGTTTCGGTAACAATAGCTTGTTTTACGATAGTGAATTGTTAACTCACTGATCAACCCTCCGATCCAACCGACCGATTCGAGGGTTTCGAGGTCAGTTATAGGAAAATATCTACACCAGTAGATACTCTGGTGTATCTTTTACTCTATAATTTAACATAACATGGTATTATCCATCGAAATATACACATTCCTGATGTTTTTCTTTCGGCGTCTAAGGTGAGAAACGAATTATAGACCGAAAGGGAGGCATCAAAGAAGAGTTGCCCACTCGAAAAGCTGCAGCTGGTAGACTTTTTCAGGCCATAAATCGAGGATTTCTCAGCAAGAGAGAGGTTGGTAAGAAAACGAAGATGGCTGTATACCGCTCCACCTATGTCCCAGTCTTGACATATGGATGCGAGTCATGGGCAATGACTACAACCCATAAAAGCCAGATCCAAACCTCAGAAATGAGGTATCTGAGGAAGGTGGTTGAAGTAACAAGAAAAGACATGGTACGCAACCAGACAATACGTCAAGGCCTTAAATCCTACCCCCTGCAGACCCAAGTAGAACAGTCCCAATTAAGATGGTTTGGCCATGTCTGCAGAATGGGAGAAGATCGGATACCACGACAAGCATGGGAAACAAAGAGCCAAGGATCCAGACCGCGAGGACGACCCAGAGTACGTTGGGAAGACAACATTAGACAATCTTTGAAGGACCGAGGACTAGAGTGGAACCAGGCCAGGAGGAAGACAGCCGATAGGATAGTCTGGCGCTCTCTCTTCCAAACCTCTACACCTCACGGTAGAAGGGTAACGATTAAGTAAGTAAGTAAGTGTATAACCAGTCATCCACAGAAGTATTCCAGTAAAGAATGTGTCGTGGTTATTTCCCTTAACTAAAGGGAAGTAACAATATTAGGCACCATCACGTATACCGGTACCATTATTTGGTGCCGTGACCAGCTCGTAACTGCTTTTTACGATGGATTCCCCTACTGAACAGCTTGAACATCAATTATTTTTGTTACAACAACAAAACCAACAGCTCCAACAACAACTGTCGCAGCAACAAGCATCGAGTCAATCTCTGCCTGATTCTCATGATACTTCTTCAATCACATTACGGTCGATGTTTACGAAATGAACTTTACTTTCCTCCAGATGCCGACCCCTGTCAAGTTGACATTTCCTGCCCTGATGTCATTTTCTAGCATGATGTCGACCCTGTTTCTCGTGTCTTCTGAAGCAGTTCTCTTACACAATACTTCTACTGCACTTGTTCTGGAATCTCCAGGGTAAGACAGGTAGAGGGAGACCAAAATACACACAGAGAGGAGAACTGGAGACAGTAATGAAAGGGATGAACAAGACAGAAAGAGCTGATGCTCCTTGGGGAGATGAAGGGGTAAATGATGATGATAGAAAGTTGTTTGGAAACATCATGAGAAGAGAAAATGAGAGAACAACTTGTCAATATCACTAACAAATAAGAGGAAGACATGGTTTGGGAAGAAATTAAGAACACAGATGATTCCAAAACATTAGAGACTGTCAGAAATGAAATGACATGACTGCTAGTGCCGGTCAACAAGGCACTAACTGATGATGACTTGGGTTATTGTCTTAATGCTGCACAATACTATTCCTATTTAAATAGGAAAAATGCTGTGAAATATCTCTGTGCAGTGTTTGTACATCGTTTGAATTCACGAACCTGGAATTTACTGGAATCACATTAAAAGAGCAGCACTCCACAGGAAGCATGTTATAATGATTATACTGTCTACAAGTAAGAACAAAGAAAACATGTATCAAATGAAATGCAATCTGTGATAGTTTTATTTTATTTTCAATGATATCATTACTGACACACGATAAACTACACACATGATATATTATGGTGTATATTCATTATATGTTTCATATTTACACATGGGAAAAAAAATGTATGTAAATGTTTCAAACATGCAGGGATTGATACCTGAATATGAATACATCATGGACGGTTTAAATAATAAAATCATTTGTGACTGTGCCTTAAATAAACATCATCTGGACGGCAATAGCATGTAAAAGGGTTTAGCAAATAGTCAGTTTCACATAAAAAGAGATTACAAGAAAATATGAAACACTTTACCATTTATTTTAAAATGAAATACATAAAATAGCCTCTACTCTTTTTTCATAGAGGTAAGAAACAATATAGAAACTAGATATTGCCGAGCTGGCTTTTCTTTATCTCTCAAAATAATGAACTACCACAAGATTTGAAGCTGGTATCTTTGCACAGGGTGACTAAAACTAGCAAATATGAAATTAAGGGAACCACAAAAAGATAGCCTTCTTATTCAAATACATAATTTCTAGGCAGTTGTTTGGTAAGGAAATATATGTACACTTTCTCAGTAACATACAAAATACATAAATCTTTCCAGCAGTGTAAGCATCAAACAACAAGAGGGGAATGATTTTTCTGACCTGGCAGACAATCTTGAGTCTGACTGATACACTGGGAATGTTCAAGTAGAGAAGGCATGGAAAAATAGCAGCAGAAGATCTGTTGAAAACAATTTTATATAACTGTAACAATATGTACACTTTCTTCCTGGACAGAGAGAGATAATTAGTTAATTCAGATTTAATTCTTGTCTTCAAGCCTGTACATGATGATTGATCTCATCTGGTTACATGGAGTATCAGGGATGACTGTGCGTGTTACTTGGACACTTGTTGTGCGGAACAGTAGAATATATTTACTGTCAAGCAATTCAAATTTAGCAATTAAACCTTGCATATGTAAAGCCACGTCTAGAAAATTCTAAAACTATACAGGCATATATATAAAGCAAATAACACATTTAAAAAAGAAAAGAAAGAATATGTATTATACATTTTAGCTTTTCACAACAAGAGTGTTGACATCTATGTCAATTCTACAATATGACAAAATATGTTACAGCATATCAACACAGTGTATATTTAAGTTATTTTCTTAATTCTGACATGAGGTAAAATAAAACGAAATATGACTGTCAAAGCTGAACCTGAAATATATAAATGAATCTGTTGTAATGTGAAATCAAATCACAGAGTAGAACAGATCAATAAGGTGTATCACAACAAAATATATTAAAATTCTCAAAACAACACAATAACCAACTGGCCTTGGTGAAGAGTTTAGATCTTGAGTTTGAAATTGAAAAGGTATTTACAGAGCTGGCCATAGGGATGTTTGCAAGGTGGAATGAGGTCTCGTGATGGTGCACCCATCTTCCCCTCCAAAATGCAGAACTGTATACACTTTTACAAGATGCAATTTCCTGCTGCTGAGTTGGATCACACTGTCACACAGTAATTTCTGCAAGTAATGTTTACTGCAGCATTTTACAAAACATAATGCATTTGTTTCTGAAATCTTACTGTAGGTATCCCCCCCATATTACAGTTTTTGACAACTGATTAATATAAACATATAGGAAAAAGAACAGTTTCACATAGTTTTTTTTTATTCTAAAATTTTCTGTTTCATTTTTCTTGTTCTTTTCAAATTTTAATATTTAAAATAAAAATATTTTGGCATTTCTCCCAAGTTGCTGCTCGGTGCGACCACACCACTTGCACAGCCCAAGAACCAGCCCTGGGTATTTAACTCAGCAAGATGTTCCTTATTCATCAGAATATAAATAACAGCACATATAATACAGCGATTCATGATTACATCATCAGACTTCTACTGGGAAAAGCACAGCAGATCAGTTACTATGTTACTAAAGTCACAAGCAATAATAATCAACATGGGCAGGATATTCTGCAGTAGAAAAATCTGTCACTGACTGGCAGCATTATGGGTAGCATCCAAAAGGGAGAGATCATATAGATATTTGTCAATAAAAAAAAAAGGTCGTACCAGATGTCACTGTGTGTTACATAAAAATACTGGTTATGGAGATGATGACCACATTTTAAGAAATAACCCAGTAAATCCAGATTTATCTTTAATTATTCTGCTTGCCATATGTTTCAAGACATAGCCTTTATGAAAGCAGCAGTAGTTAACCTTTCAGGATTATATTCCCCATCTCATGGACACAAAAGATAAGTTTGTGAATAAAAACTACTCAAGAAAATATCAGAATAAAAACAAGAAGAAGAAAAATGAATGCTTCTGTAACATAATATTTAGCATGTATTACTTTGCCGATTTGTTAAGTTTTTATATAATATTGAGAGTAAAAGACTAGTCCTATAGCAGATATGATACTGCAGTACGAGATGAAGAATTACAGAATTCATTTTACTGGGTCTAAGTTCCATAAGGTCTGGTGACCTGGTTCCCTGCCTTGCTGTTTCTGATTTCCTTACCTCAAGAGCAGAGTCAGGTACCCATTTGGTTTGGTTTGAAGGACTATCTTCATTGCACATGGTCAACTCCATCAGTGCTCTGATTTCCTCCCTTAGATCACACAAGGTGAATCTCAGCACAGTGGACAAACTTCATAACACTAACAAGAATCCCACTGTGTGCATATAGGAATCACACATTCTATAAATAATTTTGTGATGGGTAAGTTTCCTGATTTTTAAAATTTTGCCAGTGCAGCGGCCATGTGGCCTACTCTTTACGATTTCCAACTGCAGAGGGATTTTTAACGTGCACAACTTACACATGGAACCTCCTATTTTTTCGCCCTCATCCGAGAAGGCTAGGCATCTGATCTCACTACCCAGGAGACCATGGGGGAGGATGGCATCATTAGGACCATTATTCTCAAAAAAATTACCTTAAATTATATTCCATCTACTGGGAATTGAACCCGGTACCTTTATAATTTGAGGTGAACGCCATACCTCTTAGCCACTCCAACCCCCTAGGTACCCACTTACAGCTGGGTAGACTGCAGCGTCCATCATAAAAAGCCTCTATGCATACTTTACATGTAGTGTTATGCAGAGCAACCTAACTTTTGAGGTGAAGACAGGAGTATGACAGGGATGCCCCTTATCAACTGCTTTATTTTTTACAGTCATAGACTGGGTGATGCACCAGACAACAGAGGGCAGTCCAAGAGGAATTAGATGGACAATGTTTTCTACACTGGAAGATCTGGAATACACAGATGACATTGCACTAATAAAACATTCACATCAACACATACAAGAAAGATAGACTGAATAAGTGTTGCCAGCAGGTGGGTCTGAACATCAATCTAAAGAAGACAGAGGTCATGACACTCAATGTGGGCAATCCTGAGCCCATAACAATAAGGAATCTGAAGCTGGAACAGACAGACACATTTACATACCTAGGATGCATAGTATCACCAGACGGCGGAACAAGGACAAAAAGAGAATGACTAAAGCGAGAACAGCCTTTGCTAGTCTAAACAACATCTAGAAGTCCCCTGAGTACAGCACAAACACAAAATTAAGATTACATGAGAGCTGTGTACTTTCTGTGCTTCTCTATGGTGCAGAATACTGGAGATTAACAGAGAAGGAAATGTCGAAATTGTCCTCTTTCCATACAATCTGCCTAAGGAAGGTTCTCTGAATCTTTTGGCCGAATACCATTATCTATCAAGAACTGCTTACTCAGAGCAACCAAGAGGACATGCACACCATCATAGATGGCAGACCCTGGAATTGGGTTGGCCACGTCCTCAGAAGAGACCCCTATGCTATCACAAGAACAGCTATGCTATGGACCTCTGAAGGAAACCGAAAGAGAGGCAGACCAAAAATAACTTGGCGGAGGACTGTGGAGGCTGAGATGCAAAGAATGAACCAGAGCTGGGGCACTGCACAAAGGATGGCCACCGACTGAGCAAAGTAGAAGCAGTTTGTTGCTGCCCTACAAGACGCCACCAAGTGTCATGGCCACTGACTGCTTTGGCCAAGGATCAAAGAAGAAAACTGGAGTGTGATGCTCCTGGTTTCAAACCCTGTAACTTTGCCCTGAGAAGCAAATGCTCTAACCACTCTACGCTCTTTAATATTACAACATTGGAAAGGCAATAAAACATGATCAGATATCTACATGCAGCAAACACTCTAGCGAGACAATAAATAATTGTAAGCAGACAATGTATATCTCCAAGGTGCTTGAAATAATGTGACCTTAAAATACCTCACGTTAAAAACAAGAATACACTCAAGTTTTCTTGTTTTTATGTGAGGCTTTTTAAGAAGATAATGTTCAAAGCGAACATGCTAAATATTATGTTACAGAAGCATATTTAATTCTTCTAGGTTAGTTTTATGCTGATAATTTTCTTGAGTAAACTAGTATGAATTCTGAAAAAAAAATTACCTTGAAATTAAAGCTGTAGTAGTTCTAAAAAAAGTGCCCTTAATTCAATTAAGATCATATCTGGAATTGGTGGAAATATTTTTTACCAAAGTCTAACATGGCTCCCAAATGCAAGCCAACTACTTATCAAGTGTTCATGAATGGAGGCCCCAACGGGCTGATCACCCGTTTGCCACTCACTTTGATTACGGAAACAACGACAAACGGATTGATTTGTTGTTGCCCTAAAGACGCCATTAGGCGTGATGGGAACAACGGCAAAGAAAATCTATTCGCTGTTGCCCTTAAGACGCCACTGGGCATAATGGCCACTGACTGCTTTGCCGGTCGTTGGCTAAGGACGGAAGAAGAAGAAGAATGCATGGAGGCATATCTGGAGTCATCCTTGTATGACCACTAGTTATGCACAATGCTATAGTATGTAGATTTGAATGTGAACCTCTGTCTGTGAGGCTAATTTCACCCTCACTGACTCATGAAATCATCCACACATCCAGGGATTCCCCTTGTGGTGAAACATGTTGAGAACCCAGCATTTCACACTAAACTTGGAGGAGTCACATAAGCCCCTGAGGTAACTCTGGCTTTTACCTGGTTGCCTGTATACAGGAGGATCTCACTGTAGACCCCATGATAGGCAGGGGGAGCTGAGAAGTGGCTCTGTGTAGGATGTGACGATTCCTTGGGAGAGCACAGTATTTTAGCTCTGCATATTTGGAGAGCCCCTTGGATGGCGAGGAGGAATGCACAGAAAGCCACACGCTTCTTCCTCCTAGCTTGGGACCAGATGTGATGATCCTATAAATGCAAGCCAAACTGGAGCTCATGACTTCAACTCAACACATTTCGGATTGGCAGAAAATCCACAGGAAAACCATAGATCTACAGCGTAGATAATACCAAGGACTCTTCAATTTGGAATTGCTGCAAAAAAGTGTAAAGCTCAGCAGCCCTAGTTAAACAACAACAATCAAGTGTTCAACCAAAGAAAAAAGCCATCTGTTCTAACACAGCAGGAAACAAGCAATGAAGTTTAACTGATGCCAGCAATGTCATTCAGGTCATCCTCGTCTGTATCAACATCTCCTTTTATCAACCCAAAGACCTCACCAACTCCAAGATATGAAATAACTGATACAAAAATTACTGCCCGAACATTATGTCGAAGAAACTCATCTGAACCAAGAAGTCATGATTTTACTTTTATAATTTTACTCCTTTCCATTTTTCTAATTTAAAGGTTTTTACTTGTATAGCATGCATTCTTTATTACATGCTTACTTACAGGGTATACATACAGATAATATATTGTATATGCGACTTAAGGGACAATAAAGAGTAATTCTGGCTATATGCAATTTTAGCTTTATGTCTGTCTTCAGTACATAAACCTATCATAATATACAGAGCAATCAATTGTATTTCTAGAATCACGTCTATTAACATGACAGTTTTTTAATTCAATGATTAAAGGAATTCTTCTTTAAGAAACAGAAGATTTCACTTGTTTTATCATAGGTGAACATTTCACATAACAGATGTTCCCTATTGTGTGATAAGGCCAGCAACATTTAGACAAACAAAAATTAACTACTTTAAAGAGGCTAATAAGCCCATTTGCAGAATACACATACATCATAACTTGTGTAAATTACAGGCAATAAATATATGACATTATTATACAAACTTGACTTTAAAATGATCTCATTTTATTGGTAGTTAAACATCATAACCTCTGTGGAATGTTAATACAACCTTAAAAACTTCCAAATATGTGATAGTTGGGACTTTTAAACAGTGTTAACATGGTGGAATGGTAATACAACCTTATAAACTTCCAAATATGTGATAGCTGGGACTTTTAAACAGTGTTAACGTGGTGGAATGGTTATCAATATAATCTTTATTGGTAATTTAACTGATTCCGTACGCAAGATCTAATAATAGATGCAAAGGCCGAACGCTGTAGACGTAAGATCTTTTAAAAGACGCTGATTTATTTCATTGTTTCTTTCTATTCTGATATTTTATACTGCCCGGAATTTATCTCGAACGGAAGTAAACACAAAACTGGGCAAATTTCAACAAGCTTCGTCTTTTATTTGCGTTTGAACGGATTTTTTCACATTTATCTTCATCTTTAATCATGTTTTGTCGTATTGCCATAATGGCCGAAAAACACACAGGATATGTTACTAATACAGTATGTGAACAGTGAACAAACTGTGTGATCAACCATAACTTTCTTACTTTTTCTGTGTTTCTAAATGGATTACCTGCACAAAGAGAGCAGTGAAACTGTATTGTGATAACAATTTATGTTACAAGCCTTACGTAAGTCGAAAATTTTTGTTCAAAATTTCAAGTTATCTTTTTTCCGTGTACATGTTATCTGTTATAACATAAACATAACATAAAATTAGCTAGAAAGGCATATGGATTTATATTGTTCATCCAATGTACTTTAATTTGATATATAATATGTTATACTTAACTCATGATTAGACACACATTGTCAGTAAACGTAAATTATGTATGTGTAAATTTTTGGGGCTTAAAAATAATTCCGACCAGAGCTGAAAATAATTACGTACGGAATCAGTTAACGTTATAATCTCGCAGCAATGGAACTGGTAAATAGTATCATCTTGATGGAATGTTAAGAATTATAACAAGTCCAAAATAAGTCATTTTTAAGGTGACAGAAAGTTAACATTCAAACAGTCAGAAAATCTCATAAACATTTATATCATAACTATAAAAAAAAAAACTTCATTTACAGGCAGTACTCCCTTTCAGATGAGTACTGGCATAGCAGCACACTGACAAGACAATGCTGTCCAGAAATTTTGTTATTAAAGTATATCACAAAGCTGATAATCTTGATTTGCTCAGCTAAATAACAAGGAGCATTGTGACGAAGACAGCAAAGAGTTGGCATATTCACAGCACAACTCCGACTGATATACGGGTTGTATTATTTTCATTTATGTTCCGTGTTTCTCACTTAGCTCTCATTTTGTTTCCTTTCTGTTTTTGTTTGCCTGTTCTGACAAAAGTCTTGTGGCCACCAACATAGGAAATTTCTTTGTCCTTATTCCTAGTAAGATGTATCACCTTTCTATTTTTTAAATTTTAACCCACCATTTGTTTAGCTACATCACCAATTTAGAGGAAACCTTGCTTACAACACATGCTAACAGCATTCATTGAGCTATTGATGATTTCAACATCCCTTTAAGTCTTTTCCTGGTGGAGTCTACATGGTATAGAATATAATAAATTATATAAAGGGACAAAAATGCTAATGACTGCTCAAAAACCTGTGGCTACATCATAATATCCACATGTAAAAGTAATTTTTAATTAAACTTTGGTAAATTAAAAAAAAAAAAATGTATGGTGCAGTTTCCAACAAAGAAAAGAATCAGCTAACTGCTTCCTCAGACATGTTGTAAAAGAAGTTGTACTCGTACATGGGAGTTGGCAACCTCATCACACTAAATAAATTGTTAGAGAAACCACCACTACAAGAACACAAGATGTGCTTTGTTGCAGGATTCTTACAAAACAACCAGCCACAGTGGGTGTCTCCACGTTCTGAAAGGAGAGAAAATGGATTAAATTAATTTTTTTTTTAAACACTCATTTTTGTTTATTTTCCATGTTTTTCACTTAGTTCTTGCTTTCTTTTCTTTCCATTTTTATTCATTTGTCCCTGGCGAGGGCCATGTGGGTGCAGGGTCTGACTATTGAATAATGCAAGCTTTCATCAACCTGCTTAACAAAGAAATTTATAATTTATTTTAATCTTCACAAAGAGAAACAAATACTTCCAGTATTCAAATTCATCTAAGAAAATTGCTATTCCATATTGTAAACATATATATGCAATTATCATAAAAACTGTGAGGCCCAGGGCTGTAATCACATAAAAATTCACCCTCTGATAAGCATTTGCTAAGATAAGTATATTATTAGCAATCAGATGACCCAGTACACTTAGACAGCAAGAGGGATCCAAAGATGCAGTAATAGAGAATGCAGTCAGCGACTCATAGCTTGACTGCTTGTGTCAGGGTCAGCGAACTAGAGCTGACCAAGACCCTACTCCACCTCCACGTGGTGGTCCTGGAAACAGGCTGCATCACTGCAGTCTGGCTGAGAGAGTAGGGATCGAAGAGGGAAGGCAAACCCGGTCCCAAAAAATGCTGTGCTGAAGTCGGATGTGTCGGCCAAAAGGTGCAGATATCGCAGCTTCGCTGTAAATGGACACAACGCAACTAACGTCCTTTTCTGGACGAACGAGGAAGAAGAAGAAGACAGCAAGAAAGAAAAGTAAGGATTGAACATTTGTATTAAAAAATTACAATTTCGTTCTGGCAACGAACAATTTTTTTGCTAGAGTAGAGCGTCGATGTCGATAATTTGAACGTCAATAATCAAAACGAGTTGGCGCCAGAAAGCGAAGAGTCCGCCTGAGCTCAACCAAAATCTGCCCTTTATGGTGAGAACTGTAGTGTAGAAGACTGTTTATTTTTAACTCTCACATGCATCCCATCAGTTTGCTTAGTGAAAGTGCGACTGTCCAGTGTTTACAGTTTTATTTTGTCACAACACAGATAAGGCGTCTTTATCTTCTGAAAGGAAGCAGAAATTTGTAACAACTTATTAAAGATTGAGATTTTAAACAGACTCTCAAAGGAAGAAAACAGGCCTGACTTAGCTAAATTTTATGACATTAGAAAGTTGGCCATAAAGATATTAAAAACAGCAAGTATACAACTTGAAAGTTTACACTGAAACTTGATTCAGATGATGGGGACTACAAATGCTGGGGAAGTAAAAGAAGTTATACATGGGAGTTGGCAACCTCATCATACTAAATAAATTGCTAGAGAAACTGCCACTACAAGAACACAAGATGTGCTTTGTTGCAGGATTCTTACAAAACAACCAGCCACAGTGGGTGTCTCCACGTTCTGAAAGGAGAGAAAATGGATTAAATTAATTTAATCCTGAGACTGTGATGGCTTGGTATGAACAACAAACTGAATGCTGCCCAAATCAACTATTCTTGCTCAAAAGAGTGAGAGACATGGTAGCAAACAAAAGAAGTTCAAAAAACAAATTGGAAATGTCCACTACTCCTGGTCCCAATTAATTTGGATTATCAACGTTCAACTACAGACATGTTTTGCTATTTCTCTAGCTCTCTTGTTATCTATGTATATCTGCCATATTCTAATTGCTTGTAATCTACTTATCTTGGCTAATTTTTATAAATATATTTGTTCTCTTACTATTACACTGACTAACAAAAAAAAACTTTTTTTTTCTTTCTCTAACATTTCTATGTTTTTCTGGTCAATTTTAATGCGCTGTTTTTAAATCTGCAAACCGTCTTTCTCTATCAGGTCGGGATCTCTAGAAATACGCAATTGAAGTTTTTTAACAACGCATACAGTATTACAACATCATTTGTACAAGAAGTATAACAGTTATGTAGGCTTGAATTTCTTTGCAGTCGACTTTCGTCGGTGAATGGCATGTGGTACATCGCGATGAAGCATCCAACAATAATCGGCAAGCATGGTCACACTCCACCGTCCATGATAACGTGACTCCATTACGGCGATATCTTGATGGAATCGTTCTCCATGTTCATCGCTGACTTCGCCAAGGTTGTCAGGGGGAAAAGTCAAGATGCGAATCGAGCAAATGGATTTTGAGGGACATGTTACAGCCCATAATTCTGTATGCATCTATGCACTACTTAACAATATGCACATAGTCGACAGATTTGTGATTTCCCAGAAAGTTATCGACGATCGATTTGAATGCCATCAATGCGCGAAGTTCACTACCATGTAACAAGTTCTCGAATTGTTTGTCTGCAATAACTTTCCTAATCTGAAGTCCTACAAAGATACCTTCCTTTATCTTTGCATCGCTAATTTGCGGAAACTTTTCTCGAAGATAAGTGAAAGCTTTGCTCGTTTTTCACTAACGCTTTTACGAAACACTTCATGAGCCCCAACTTTATATGTAACGGTGGTAAAATGATGCTGTCTTTGTTAACTAATGGCTCGTGTATTACATTTTTATGCCCGAGCTGCATATGATCCCTGATAGGCCACACCTTTCTTGCATAATGTTCCTGTCTGTTGCAGCTGTCCCATTCACATAGGAAGCAACAAAATTTAGTATACCCAGTCTGCATGCCTGTGAGAATTGCAATGACCTTTAGGTCTCCACAAATCCGCCATTGGTAGTCATTGTACTTTATTTTTGCCAAAAGTATAGCCATATTGTCATAAGTTTCTTTCATATGAACAGAGTAGGCTACTGGAATTGATGAAAATAAATTTCCATTATGCAATAACACGGCTTTTAGACTAGTCTTGGAAGAGTCGATGAAAAGTCGCCATTCGTTGACTATGTGCTCATGACCGAGGTGCACCATTAGACCTTTTACATCTTTGCAATAGCAAATATCATCATCCATCTCAAAGTATTGAACACGTTCTCTGTGTCTATGACGAAATTTAGATATCGGAGTATTGGGCGCTAAAAGATTCCATTCTTTGAGTCGCGAACCGAGTAATTCCGCTTGTCCTTTGGTGAGAGCGAGATCACGTATTAGATCTGAAAGTTTTGAATGGTTAATTAAGTGAACACCATCATTCACCGGTATATAATCCGAGTCAGAATTAGTTTCTAAAGCAGGTAAACTATCACTTTCTGATGGTTCATTCACGTCCAACGGATATTGTTCTGGTGGAACTGGGATCGGACACGTGATTGGATCATGAGGCACTGGTTTCGAAACCAATTCAATATTTGGATAAACCACAGACTTTCTAGTTTTAAAAGTGAAACCATAGATATTTGTCAAGCAGAAGTAACAATCAGTAGCGTGATTTGTCGGTTCACGCCATATTACTGGCACTCCAAAAGGCATCGACTTATGCTTCGGCGATTTTCGTAACCAACCTGCCAATGTATTTTCACAAGTCGAACAAACTGCATTTGGCTTCCAAGATTTATTTGCATCATCAACTTTCGAATCGAAATAAAGTTCATATGCTTTCTTTAGCAATGGTGTAAAGTTTTTCTGGTGAACACGATCTGTAAAATATCCGCACACGTAACAGAACAGATCAGCCGAATTTCTACAACTTCTAGAAGCCATATTTCATTCGGAATTATTTCAAAATACAGTAACTATTTGAAATATAACGTAACATATGTCATGCATCTTTTAGCAGTATAAAAAGTAGAATTATTTTGCATTTTATTAATTTTTAAAAAGTTATATAGTAAAAATGAAACGGAGCAAATAACGGTTTCCCAAAAATATATTTATTTACAAATATCTTAAGAACCCGACGTGATAGAGATAAACGGATTTCAAATTTGAAATCAGCGCAAGAAACTGACCTAAGAACACTTATTCTTATATAAGAAAGAAAAATGTTGTTTGTCAGTGTTATCAGAAAAGTGTACGTACCTGGATGTTTTTATTTTAACTTGATAGTCACGATTTTAATGCCCATGTTTTGTTTATAAAAACAACAACACAGTTAATCTCAAATATATCACAGCTTATATGTGACAAATCACCATTTGTCAGACCTCAATATTCTCTATACAGCAAAATTATCTTCAAAGCATACATTAATTTTGATATATAAATATATAACCCACAGAGGTACAAAATAAATATTCTATTAACCACAGCTGGCGGAGACTTAAAATGACTATGTTTATCACTGATCACATTAACAGCATATGTGTATGTCCATATACAAACATATATTGTTTACTTATAATATACACTGTCATGGCCCCGAGTAGTTCCCAGGGCTCTCTGAAGAGACAAATAGGACTACGGCACACTCAGGCATGTCACACTCAGGCATGTCACACTCAGGCATGTCGTAGAAGGTGACTAATATGAGGCTGTGCATGGTGCTAGCAACTTTATCATGTAAAGCAAATTGGCATCGCTGCAAGAGCACGTGAATGCTTCCAGCAGTCGTGGCTCAATGCTTCTTAAGGAGTGCAAAGGAAAAATGATGATGTACTGTACAATTTATACTATACTATTACTACACTAGTATGTCCTTACTACTAGAAAATGTAAAAAAAGATACTGTTAATATTTCTGTACCAACGGGCTGATCACCCGTTTGCCAGTCACTTCGATTACGGAAACAACAGCAAATGGATTGATTTGCCATTGCCCTAAAGACGCCAATAGGCGTGATGGGAAACAATGGCAAAGAAAACCTATCTGCTGTTGCCCTAAGACGCCACTAGGCGTAATGGCCACTGACTGCTTTGACGGTCGGTGGCTAAGGACGGAAGAAGAAGAATATTTCTGTACACTGGACATGGTTTGTTTATTAGTGTCAAAAGATTGTGTTTGGACAGAACACAAATCCTTTGTCTCAGTTAATTCACAGTTAAAAGCTAGTAAAAACTGGGGACATAAAGGACAAGTGAAGTTGTTTAAACAATAGGAGAAATAGCATCCTATGCCACTAGTCTAACACCAAGCAGAGATTCAACAACTTCTGTGTCACTGCGCCAAGCAGAGATTCAACAACTTCTGTGTCACTGCACCAAGCAGAGATTCAACAACTTCTGTGTCACTGCACCAAGCAGAGAATCAACATCTTCTGTGTCACTGAACCAAGCAGAGATTCAACAACTTCTGTGTCACTGCAAAACTTCAAATGTAATTTGTGTGCAGATATTTTCTCTTGGCTATTTTACTTTGTCTTCTTGCCTCTTTTCAGTGTTGCTTATTATTTTAAAAACTGCTAAACACCACAAAAATGATATATTTCTTACACTGTAACTTTTCATACTAACTGCACTTCACTAAAGTTATTTACAATTAGATTTTAAGGGGATCAAGAAAGTGAAAACTAGTGAGCAATCTTTCAATGACAGCAATCATTCATGAGTAGTCTTTCCAAGATTAAATGTGTATACTGGGAATATTGTACACAGCTGTTTAAAAAGTGATTACAGGTGAAGAAAATACCTTCAAATATAAAGCTTTGACTGTGTTTATCTCACTTGTCAACATCCTTCCTGCTAATTAAAATTCATAGCAATCTGTTTGTGGTGACACTGGAGTCAGAATTTCTGGCAGTATCAGATCTTAGATTTTCAGGCAATGATTTTTAATTTTAAAGTCTTTTTTTGTTCCCCTAGTTGTATGAAAGGTTAAGGATTTTTCAAAAATCTCTTAAAGTCAACCATTCATCCCTATCTTTTCTTTCCTACTCTATATCTCTATCACAGTATATGGCTAAAGATTTCTTTCAGCCTGTGTCTTTATAAATATCTGTGTTTGTTGATTCATGCAGTAAGTTTCCCTATCTGCCTGGGGCTTTTCCAACTTTGTAGTACCCTGTCTCCTCCAGGAGAGCTTCTAGAATAGTCTGCATATACTCGTAGGTAATCCCAACATCCTTGTAGTCTGGGTCATAAAATGGCGTTGCTGAAAAACACAATGTGAAAAAACAATCATGCAGTTGTTAAGCACTTCAAAGAATTAAACAACAAGGTCAAAGTTTACTAAACATGTTACTAAAAATTAAAGGAAAGAAAAAGTATGCTGAGTTATTTTTTAAAATCCTTACACTTGTGTTGTATGCCAAAGAATGTGTGTACATATGTGTGTTTGTGTGTTCACTTACAGTAGCCACATATGATTAGATGCTGATCATATGGCGAGTGAAAATAGTAGAGATATTTTGTTTTTTAACCAATAATTAGGGAATTAACTGCTAATCTGAAATAGAAAGTTCTCTATTTACATAGCAGGTGTGTTCTCAATTACTGTGTATACGAAAACTCAAAACACACAATTTTTTTTCACAGTTAAATACATTTACACTTGGAGGAATGTGTTTCTGCCCTGCAAATAAAATCTAGATATAATGCTTGTATACTCTGTGCCATTCTTCCAATTATTTTTTTAGTATAACAGGAAGTTATATTACCTATCTTTCTCATTATATTGCTTCTCTTTGTTGCACTAAAGAGCACGGGACTACCACCATAGTTGGTTTCCTTGCTGGAAGCCTGAGAAAAATTACTTTATGGGTCTCTTTACAATGGTGATTTATGTAGCATGATGAAATTTGTTTTACAAGATGCTAGCCCCATGCACAGCCCCCCCTTAAGCTGCCTTTACAGCTAGTGTTGTAGGACATATTGGGCCTATTTATAGCTCCTAATATTAGGCCCCTCATCTACACAGGCACTTTTTCCTGTTAAACTGAACTTTTACCAGACTCATACATCCAGGGACTTGAACTCATCATTTTATCTTCCATGTTCCAACACTGATAGCTGCACCTATCTCTCTCATAAATATGGCTTTTATTTAGGCTTCTCTTACAACCATACTGCTTCAATCTCAAGTAGGTCAGGGATGGCTATCAACTGTCAGGCACACATTTATACCATAACCATAAAATCATATCTGGTTTACCTAACTAGGTTTTTCAGGGTCCAGAGGGGAGTCCAGCTCAGCACCAAGTGAACCTCTCTTTCATGTACTATTTCAGGATTACTCAAGATCAAAGTCAATGATGTCACGGGAGCCTTGCATAAGCTAGAATAAAACCACAACATTATAATAAGTATTAACATCAAGGAAGTTAATTTACCGGCGGACAAACAATTTTATCTGTAAATTTATGTTCAAATTAATGACAAGCTATGAATCATAGCTTAATTACTACAGCAAGGTCTACATTACCAATGCTTTCAATTACAAACTCATTATCTTTCACTTTTCTCTACCAACAGTTCACCTTTCAGTGCCACTTTTGTTGGATAATTCTTTAAAATATGAAAGGGAAAAAATATTGATTTTCTTCTCAGATTTTTATTAGTAACCAAAATATTGTAAAACATATAAAATGAGGATAACACCAACCTTTCTCATCTCCAACTTTTAAGGTTCAATGGGGTTGGCTTTCTGGAGAGATATATCTTAGAGTCACTTTCACATGAGTTTGGACCCCACATACTCGTCAGCGAATCCAACTAAAACTACCACAACACCCAATACCCGATAAGCGTAAAAGGAAATGGGCAATAGGTCAATATTCCCTATTTCAATTAACGGTAGTGAATAAAATTAAAAATTTATGGAATTAATAGTAACAAATATAAATTGAGAAGTTAAAAAGGGGGGGGAGGTGAGAATTAATAAGGTAATAAATAAAATAGTATAAAATATTAAATAAAACAAATATATAAAAAAATTATAGCAAAATATAATAATATACTGAGATTGTTAAATATCAAAATAAATATAA